>JASFAT010001167.1:0-453200 GCA_031353405.1 Baronia brevicornis
ATTCGCCACAATACTCAATTCAGTTTAATGGCTAAACTCTCGAGAACGTTCTAATTTATTCACTACCATGTAAATATACCTCGCGGTATTCTTTCACCGGGGTAAAAGTGGTAAAAGCATATTCAAAAATAGTTAAAAAATTATCTTGAAAATATTTCTGGGTAAGAAATAATCGATTTTTAAAGCATGCACCCAATGAACGTTTGAACAACTATTAAATTATTAGTTTCATTTGTAACACAAGTTTGCTATAATATTTTAGTAAGGCGCCAAAATATATGTATCCTCATCCTACTCCACAGTTGAAGTGCATGACGGACCAGCCAGTTGACGGTGTTATAAGCATTCTAAAATTAAGGTTAGCCCAAATTATCACAGACGTTATCTCTAGACTAAAATAATTTGAAGGAATTGTGCCAAATACCTAATCATATATTATCAATATAGGTATGTCATTAATGATGATCTTGACCTTAATGACACATTAGAATTTCTATGTCAAGTTCATTTTATTTACTGTGTGGTCATTTTGCGGCAACTTGTAGTTGTAATGATAAAAAACTGATAACAGTAAGGAAGTAAACTAGTTTAAAGGTTCCCTGTATGTCAAAATAGGCAATTAGGTCAATTGAAATACCACTTATGTTTGTATTACAAATATAACAGGTATACAAATAATATACATTATGCAACTAAATTATGTGTGAAATTCAATGAATTTTGATTTAACATAAACTTTAGACTAAGTAATCTCTCAAAAATTATGGTATAGTAAATCAATTTACAATGTTATACAGTAATGTAAGTAGTAAAACTTGCAAATAGAACAAAGAATTCTATTAAAACTAGTTAGTCATAATAATTAATCTACTTTTTATTAAAATGAGAAAAAATTTTAATTAGTGTAATTAAACTATTATTCATATATCTTTCTTTTAAAAGTTAAATCACAATTGTGTTGTAAGAATTTGATTTTATGAAAATATAGGAGTAAGAGTTTAATTATAGTATTGCTATTGAATTAAATGTTTACATTTTCATTCATATTCACTGACAAATTCAAGTTTTGCTATTAAGCTTTTGTTTGATTGCGAATATGTAAGTGAATCATTTGCAACATTAAATTCTACTTAATTTTAGACGTGTGGACTAATTCGTAAGCTAGTATTACTTACGTCTTATTTCACAAAAAAGCATGAGAAGTTAAAGAAAGACTAATTAAATTTACATGTGACTTACCCCTTTACGAACTATGAACAATATTACTGTGACGAGTCATATATTCAAGATTAAATAATTTTGTTATTAGTAATTAGCTTAATTTAACAACAATATTTTACTATAAACAAAAATTGAACACAAAGAAAATAAACATTACATTACAACTGGTCACTCGCTCACTGATTCGTTTGCTTTTATTATTATTATTAACTATCGTTTTGTTTGATGCATTTCCAATGCATTAGAAGTGCATTCATTTGCTGTCAAAATGGTAATTTTGATTGGTTTAAATTTAAACAGTTTATTATGTTTGATTGGAGAAAAGTATATGTATTTTAGATTGTTGCCAGCAAAAAAAAATTTGTTGCTAGCTTTTTAACTATTTAAGTGTAAAAATAAGCAGCAATGAAATATGCATTACAAAAGGTTTTGCTAAAATATTCAACATTAATTTAACTGTAATGTGATTGTTTAAAATATTTTTCATTACATTAAATGAGAGTGTATTAAACGATGCGTTTTAATAACGTTAAGATTTTCTTTCACTTAGATAATACTTTAAATGCATACATACATGTAATATAAAATACAATTTTACTAAAAAATATTTGACAGATTTAGAAGGTTGAATTGGATTGGACCTGGACCTTCCCAAATGTAACCACTAGAAAGAAGGTATGACAATTAAATACAATAATATTTTATTTCACCGTCATACTTTGTTACAACTAAACTTTTTAATTATCTGCTTCTAAATTATCGATTTATTCAAGGCTAATTCTTAAATTTACATATGATATTCATTTATTGTGTTAGAATATTAGTCATAGTAATATTTGAAAAAACTTAAACCACTTGTATTTCTTATAAACGATTTTTTATTTGAATGTTATTTCAAAGCTTTAATGAATTTGAAACATTTATTTATAACTTTAATCTACATCCGTTTTCTTAATGGATGACCACTCTGATGAGAAATGCTACTGTACATTATGATTAAAACATGATCATGTCTAGAGATAACGTCTGTGATAATTTGGGCTAACCTTAATTTTAGAATGCTTATAACACTGTCAACTGGCTGGTCCGTCATGCACTTCAACTGTGGAGTAGGATGAGGATACATATATTTTTGGCGCCTTACTAAAATATTATAGCAAACTTGTGTTACAAATGAAACTAATAATTTAATAGTTGTTCAAACGTTCATTGGGTGCATGCTTTAAAAATCGATTATTTCTTACCCAGAAATATTTTCAAGATAATTTTTTAACTATTTTTGAATATGCTTTTACCACTTTTACCCCGGTGAAAGAGAATACCTTGAGGTATATTTACATGGTAGTGAATAAATTAGAACGTTCTCGAAGTTTGCTTAAACTGAATTGAGTATTGTGGCGAATATATATTTCATTCTTACTTTCTTGTCATAAGAAGGGAATGTGTCCAGTAGCAGAAGCATAGACAATGGAAATAAAGGCTATAGCTAAGTGACTAGTTTTGTAAATTTTTCGGCGTTACTTTACCCGTTTAAGCCCTTGTGCAATGATTGTGATTTTAGACAATTTTTTAATATCGCCACTATTTTTCGATATTTCTACAAAAATAAATAATAAGACACATATTGATACATTAATATTTTTTTTGCATTTTGAATAAAATGTACCTGCTTCTTGGTTATATATGTACATATGTTATATTCACACTATAATATAGTCATACACCAAACAAATACGAGAACATACTCAAATAGTTTATGTTGTATGTGCGTTATTCGATTACTATTTTATGGATTGACTTAGCTTTGTAAGTCTGTCTATCGTTTCCATTTTATTCTTCTTCTTTTTCTCAATCGTATGCACTCTTGTCAGAGTGGTCGTGGTCATCACTTCTGGTGGTGGGTTGCTTTATGCACCTTCGCCATTCTTCGCGCACTGACATCATCCTCATGCAGACATTTATCGAACCATTGAATGCATGCTTCACTTGATCGGACCAACGTAATCTCGCGATCTTTTCTCTTCTATTAAGACAGAAGAGAAAAGGTTGCGTCTTGCGTGGCACTAGGGGGTTCCAGAGAGGCTTCATTGCGTCGCGATAGATGCAGAAAACAGCGAGGATGCTTGAACAATGAAGGGTAAACATTGCTCGATGACGAGTTCTTCTAAAATGGACCGATTTGTCCTGTATTTTGTCTTTTTTTACGGTGAGTTAGTAATATTACGGTTTCCCACATTTTTCCGAGCTTACTTTGGCTGAGCTGGTAAAAATCATATGCCGTTTGATTTCATCAACATACCCAAGTAGTAGACCTATGATCATTTTTTTCTATGCAATAGATATTGAGAATTTTAACTATATGAGCATAAGCAGTAGGTGATCTTTTCAGGTAGAGCAGATGTAAAAGTACAAAAGCTCTTGCAATATACGTGTTACTGTAAACATGTATTCTTCAGCCTCTGATTAAAGACACCCATGAATGGCAAAGTGTGGCCGAGCTTTAATAAGATTTATTGTAACCGATCTTGTTTTGACAATCACAATGGCGCGGGGTTTTTGGCGGTAAACGTCTCATTGTGTTGTGTGGTCCCTTTTGTGCTGCGTCTTAGGAGTTGTCAAAATTGTGTTTGCGGTAACACACCTGGTATATGAAAAAATATTTCATAAAAGTACAATATTAAACTTGACTTTTGGGAAGCTAAGACACTATCTTGTCTGTGACACCCTGTGTCATGGCCGCCATTATGGACAAGAATAAATACCGAAACTAATAATACATGAGTTTAGCATACAAATATATATTATATATCCCCATGATCTTTGGTTGAGAGAGGCAGACTTCACCCCTGCACGAATAATTTGATAAAAGTATATACTTTTTAAAAAAAATATACTATATATAAATTAGCTATCTTTTGGGCATGTTAAAAATGACGGACACTATGTACATTTTTTTTTATTCACGCCTATCTCTCGCAGGGGTTGGCAGAGACACACAGAGCTCTATCCGCTACCATTCATCGCAGCGAAACGGCTCTCCATCGTCGCTTCTCGCCCTCGTGAGAATCAAGACGTGACGGGTGGCGAACCACGTCGCCGTCATTTTCCAACAAATTAGGTATATTAAATTCGTCTTAGTGAATCTCACGAGCCGCAAGGGAGGATGGAGGTCAGCCCCAGCAGAGCCCTGCATGCTGAGGTAAGGCACCATAGTACCCGGGGGAGCCCGATCCCGGGACGGTCGGCACGCTTGCGATTAAGCACGCCCTTAGCCACGCATCCTCATCCATCACGCACGGCAGACCGTGGATTGGCGGAAAGCAAGGGAAAGGATAGAGAAGAAAGGAAAGGAAAAGGCAGGAATGGAAATACGGATTGGGAGGGTTACCAGACTCGGAATAAATATTTATAAATCCATATATATATTTATTCCGTTGTGGGAATCTAACCCGCGACCATTGACTCCGTGGGCGGAGGGCCCCGCCACTGAGCCAATCGGTCGCCTATAATGTACATAGCAAGGCAGATAAATTTCATGAAAATATCAAAATTTATTATAAATAAACGCTATGGACTTTTAGTCTCATACTAAGAGTCCCTATGTCATGAACGTTATTATAAATACACAAATGATGAAAACAAACAGACTCATAATAAGTATCTAATAATAAATATGTAATATCATATAGGCCATACGAATATATTTACTTGCTTTATTATGGTTAAAAAAAGATACGACTCGTCGACGTTTGGATAAACCTTTCGAGGTTTTAGTGGTGCGACTTTATAATCATTATTGTTTATCTAAAATAAAAATTTAAATATATTGAAATAAAGGTGACTCGCGTGTTTCTTTGCTAAGTTTACCTATAAAAACATGTTACAGACAATATAATATACTTTACCTTACCTATAAAAATATGTTATAATACATGCATATATTGTAATACATACATTTATTTACTAAGTATTAGTAAGTACGATTCATGATCAAAGTTCTTTCAGAAATATGTATTATAACTTTGGAAGTATTAAAGATAATTAAATTAATTTTTAAAGTTGCCTAACTTTACAAATAGCGAAGCAAGCAAAGATAAGGCTTAAAGGACTCGAAAGTTCTGTAATTATGAAAGATTAAAGATGAAACAAGCGTTTTGTTACAAACGTAAGTAGCAAGCCGTTTGCGATATTTTATTGAAAGTAAATTGAAGCTTTATTTAATGCTTATATATAATATTATAATAGGAATTATCTATCAATATTAAATGATAGTATTAAAATAATATATTATAGAAAATAAAAAAATTAGATAGAAATAATAAACAGTTATGTCACTGTACAGTTTTTTTACAAATTTGGTACAGAGGCAGATTTATCATAATACTGGAAATATTCTCTACCAGTTAGCCTTCGAGTTAATGATATTGTTTGGGCACAAAATAGGAAGCCTTTTTTCAGGAGTGGACTACCGCTGGCTAATGACGATGACCATAAAAATATAGTTGGCCTTAAGGTGTCATGTGAATTCTCGAAAAGAAGGAGGTACCTAAAAGAGGACAATAGATGAATTAATTCATGAATCGCGGTAAAATTGTAATTACTATGCAAGAAATGAAAAACTTTTATTAATGATCACGGATAAAGTCGCGGCAAGGATTTAAAATTCTTTTCTTTTCTCTAAATTTAAATATACATATATAAACTAGGGTATTCTAGATCTGTTATAAAGTTGTCCATAGTAACTTGCTTTCTACTTAGTGTTTCAAGGTTAGAGCGTGTAATCTGTCGTGTTACCATTTACAAATGCACCAGAGCCTGATAGCGTAAGAAGGCACTTGAGTTATGGTAATGCACACGATGATACCTGGTCATTCACAGCCCTGGGCGTTTGGAAACGTACAAATTCTTATCTTAATGACATATAAACATAAAGATGTCCACTCTGGCGTCACTAAAAGCGATTGTTGTTAAATTTAATGGCGTACTAAATAGAATAAAACCGCCTGAGTCACGATAATTACGATATAGGCTAAAAGCGGACATATTGGATTTGTTGTTCTTATTTAACGAACGCTATATTTTGTGCTGTCACGAACCTTAATCTGTGAGAAAGTCCTTAAAAATAACGTCATAAAGATCGATTCATAATATGGTTGTTTTTTAAGTGGCGCGTGTGATAAAATATAACTGTATCTTTAACTATATGTAAGGATAGTGTCATTTGTGAAATATTTGTCTGGTAAATTCTTTTTTAATTATCATCGTCCTACAGTAGTCCACCGCTAGTCATGTCACCTCAGAAATGGCACTAAGCCTGATTTTCGGCTACACAACTCCAGTTTTTGTCACCTTGCATGTTATATTCGTTTAAACTTGAATAATTAAAAAAAGGGTGAAAAACTATAAAAAAAAAACTGAATTGGCTATATAAACAGAATCAAACGATTGGATGGAAAAAGTCGATATATATATTGTAACTATTTTCATGAGGCTTTTATTCCTGAAATTTTTTTTCTAGGAATATAAACTTTGAAAGAAGAAAAACCTTCATGGATGTTGATGTTCATGGATGATTCATTTTAATCTTATCAATCATATAAAGTTAATATAGTATTTAGTAAAGATTTGAGAAGAATTTTAAAACAAAAAATGAAAATTTTCTACATCAAAAAGGGTAGTAATAATGTTCTTTTATAGATTTGACAATCCTTTGAAAAGCTTTTAGTTGTAAAATCAGTTACCTTTTTGATTCAACCGAACCTACGCGTTCCAAGACCTTCCAATCGAAATAAAAAAAAAGAGTAAAAGGTCGAAGTCAATATTGCTCCACTTTTGTTGTGTGTACGGTGAATCGCATTAAACTAATGGATATAGAAATAGTCGATTTCAGTGTAAATGCACGCAACAATCGAGTAGTGCCTTGACTGGTCGGACATTTAGACTGATATTCGTTAAAGAACTTGCGAACATCGTGTTCTTACACAAGTCAAAAACAATAAAGTTTGTTCTTCTACTTCTTTTATTGAGCCTCTGTAATTAAGCGATTATAGTAATGATTATAAGGTTTCTTCATCAGCGTTGACAAACCCTCAGAGAAATGTAATATACCTTTGACGATATGGATTTCCTATATATAATATTTTAAAATGAATTTAAAATCATTATATTCCTTTGATTTTTTCGTAATTACTTTACAGTATGGTTCTAAGCATAGAATAAAGATCCCTCGGTGTTGTAGGAACAAATTATGAGAGTAAATACTAGTATTTGGGCAGCAGTGGCTTCTTGAAAATCAACCTGTGGTCTCTACTTTTAAGGTATGTAAGTTGATACTCCAATATGATTACGTCAAGACTGACGCAATTTTGAGGAAGGCTTTATTTAGCAATGGTATGTTATGGTTTTATTGATGATAATTCTTTATATATAATTAATATCTACTGTATGGGTATATCGTCATAACTTCGAAAAAACTCATAGGTGTGTATTCGAAGATATATAAAATAAATATATCCTCATGTCATGAAAGACCTATGTCCTCATGAAATTAAACTTGGTTTGCTGCCATTTTATGAAGCTTATAGCGAATCCGTAACATAATTAAAATTAACCTACCCGATTAAGAACAAGAAAAATACGTTGTGGGATGTTGATTTGGATATAAATATTACATAGAATTATGTATTTGTATACGTAATCCTTACTGATCAGCGCGTGGTGTGTTCTGATGGACGACCGAGGCTCTGTTCGACGATGTAGCCATCTGACTTCCATCTAAAATTTAAAGCTCAGCTAGTGTAGAGTAAAACAGGGTAATCGGTGCAACATTATTGGTACTCAGGTTGATAATTCTATTCGCACAGACGCTTTCTTCAAAATCCAGGAGACTTATCTCCAAGAGCAGACTGTAAAAGATGATAACGATAGAAATATGAAATTATTATTTATTTCCTTCGGCGCTACAACCCTTTATGCGTCTTAGCGTCCTCTCAATTCTCCTCTATTTTCCTTACGTACCAAAGATCTTTCTCGATAAAATCTTCCAACGCTTCCTGGGTCTCTCCTTTGCGGGGATCATTGGTATCTGGTTTTGATAGTGATGATATTTTTTCTTAAATGATTTGGCGGAAAAAAATATTCGACTAACAACAACATTATTAGTACAAAATAAAATCGGTGTGATAGGGATATTCACGCGTTGAGGTAAATATCGGTATTTCGCAGGCAGTACACGTCCATGATTGGTCATTTCAGTATATCTCCGTTAGACGCCACGCGAATCCCGAATGAATTACGTGAATTGTTTATAAGCCAATGGTCGAGGATTTGGTTCGGATTATCGATAAAAAACTATCGAATTAATGCTAACTTTTGGTCGTTTAAAAGCGTACATCGGAACTTTCAGTGGAACGGCATATCGAATGAATATTCATATATGAATATAAATACATAAGACACACTAATAGCGTATACGTGAATTCAATATAATCGGTCTCTGAATGTGATTTAATTTAGAATGGGGCCTGTAATAGGGTCATTCTATTTCTTTTTGTGGGTCTTGTATGAGGTGCCTTTAGGTACCAGTAAATGGGTAGCAGTGACTACCTGAGAATAAAAACTATTCTATGATCATCAGTCGGTCCGCCACTGCACCGGCTGTAATGACGATGATATCCAATGATATTTCAAATTATTTACGCGAAAGAAACATTTTAAATTCATAGCCTCAAACTAGAAATCCATGTGGCTTGAGTGGGTACTATTAACCTACTATAATCCTACTATAATATTATAAATGCGAAAGTTTGTGAGTATGGATGTATGTTTGTTACTCTTTCACGAAAAAACTACTGGACGGATTTGGATGAAACTTTACAGTAATATAGGTTATACATCGGAATAACATATAGGCTACAATTTGTAATGAGTTTAATGTAATTTTGGTCGTAATAAAATTTTACTATTAAGTAAAAAAAATATATGTATTTATTTAAAATGATCTGTCACGAAATTTAATGTGGTAGACCAAATACCATGCGAGCGAAGCCGCGGGCAAAAGCTAGTAAATACATAAGTGAGACGGGTAAACAAATTTAGACTTGCAATAAATACCTGTAGGTGATAGAAATATTTATGCTTATGCAGGAATGGAACCTGTATACACTTTCTGCACTATTATGTATTATACACTTTCTTTATAAGCAAGAATTTTGTTTTATATGAGACAAGAAAAGGAAGTAATAAAATTGAAGAAGAAAAATATTATTTTTAATACTAAACACAAAACAACATTAATTGGCTCTATCGCAAACACACACAAAACAAAGCTTTTAGTTTAATTGAAATGTATAGAGAGAGTGTGATTAAATTTTAAATGCATTCGAATGTGTGTATATTTCCGTAATGTAAACAAATCTACAGATTCGTTGATCAAATATTTAAATCACTTTATGAGGGTGTTTATTGAATCAGTGAAACAGTTTTGGAACTATACCTAATATAGGAAAAGACTGAAGTCAATACATTTATGATTTTCATAATTTTATGTTTTGGTTGTATAAACATAATCTTTGATTTTACTGTCCATTTATGTATGTTTATCCAACTCATAGGCACGCACGGACCTTCTTATTTCTGGAGGGATTGAAAGAAAAAGAAAATATTTTTTTATATGAATCTGCTTTAACCATAGAGGTTTTATTTAAATAAAATTGTATATGCAATTAAAAATAAAAAAATGAATTTCATTAAAATATTATATTATTTCTGTTGCCATACTATTTACTTCTTCGCTATTTAATAAAATATGTCAATTAAAAATATTACTTGTGTTGTGACAATGTTGACCGGGCTTACAATCGGTTTACATACATTCATCAGTCACCGATCCCACAGTGTGTCCACCATTAAACCGGCTTAAACGATTTAATTTTCGACTTTCCCTATGTAACAATTGACAGCACCTAATCACGGCTCACGGACAAGGTAATCCCCTAATTTATTGACAATATCATTCGACACTGTCGTCATTCCAATCAATACTGTGGTCATACACTATAAATAGTTTGGTGCTAATGAAATTATATTGAATTGCCATAAATTAAGTAACGACAAAGGACGGTGTCGCCTCGGCCACAATGATGGCCGTTTACAATGGGCATTTGGGTTAAATAGCCGCGTGGTCACAATACAGACCACCCTTAATGTTTGATGGCTTGCGGTTTGGAGAAGTGACGCGGGCAAGTTCCCTTCGCTTGAGAACGAACGGAGTGATTCATTTATTTACTTCACGACATGACCTATATTGGAAATGTTAACAATTAATATAAATCAATTTGATTTCCGAAGGGCTTGCGTTGGTTAAGCGGCTCTTGTATTCGGAAATGAAAATTTAGGTAGGTGACCATTTGTGGCATATTAACCATAGAGTTTTCAAAATGGCGGGCGTATAGGATGCGTTCAAGTATATTTTTATTGCAACTTGAGAGCCGAGTTTCTCCTTGCACATCTCATCATCATCGTGTATATAAGTGTTTCCAAATTCAAAAAGAATTATGAATTAAATTTAGGAAGGATTTATATTTAATAATATAAATTAAATTTGTTATATGACGACGCCGATTTGGCTCTATAATTAAAGTCGTTATAGAAGAACATCAGGGTTCCCTCTCACGAGGTTCCATTGGTTCCGTGACGTGTTTAAAATTCCTATGGACAAAGATCGGTAGGGGATCAGGAGCGTAGGTAGCGGATCGGCCTTCCGTTAATACTCTCGACAGCGGGACACCATTGTAACTGGACCCTTTGTACCACTGAGGCTGCGATGCAATGACCAAAAATCATTAATTTTGTATCACAAAGCGAGAACCCACAAATCGAGGCTCTGAAAAAAAAATAGGACCATTCAGGAGCGGTCATTGACATAAGTTCGGATGTGTCCGTCATGCGTGTTTGTGATTCGAATTTTAATTATTAGTGGCACAAATAGCGTTCTGATTCAGAAAATTAAAAAAATAATTAAATTCTATGTTTATGAAAACTGAAACGACTACGTTGCAAGTCATGGAGTACTCTATAGTTTTTCTTCATTGATAGCTACGAAGTCATTTATTATGTACTTATCAATTTAAAACACAAGTTTTTTTTTGAAAAATTGGCAGGTGTTTTTTTTTTTTTTTTTATATATTCACGCCTATCCCCCGCAGGGGTTGGCAGAGACCACGAGCTCCATCCGCTGCCATTCATCGCAGCGAAACGGCTCGTCATTGGTCGCTTTTCGCCCTCGTGAGAATCAGGACGTGACGGGTGGCGAACCACGTCGCCGTCATTTTCGACAAATTAGGTATATTAAATTCGTTTTTAGTGAATCCCACGAGCCGCAAGGGAGGATGGAGGTCAGCCCCAACAGAGCCCTGCATGCTGAGGTAAGGCACCATAGTCCCCGGGGGAGCCCGACCCCGGGACGATCGGCACGCTTACGACTAGGCTCGCCCCTAGCCACGCATCCATTGGCACGGCAGACCGTGGATTGGCGGAGAGGAAGGGAAAGGATAGAGAAGAAAGGAAGGGGCAGGAAAGGAAATGTGGATTGGGGGGGTTACCAGACTCGGAATAAACATTTAAAAATCCATATAAATATTTATTCCGATGCGGGAATCGAACCCGCGACCATTGACTCCGCGGGCGGAGGGCCCCGCCACTGAGCCAATCGGTCGTCAAAAGGTGTTTGGCTAAAATTTTTCATGGAATGGTTGAAATTAACATCATTTCAGTTTTGTTCTACGCCTTATCGAATTATATTGAACATCTATTTTTGTCGTGTTATTTGTAGTGCCATCAGAATTACATTTTATAAACAAAAATACCACTAACATTTAGTACTAAAATTATATCATAAACAACTATGAATTAAAATGCTCATAATGAATTTACATGATTTTCCGTATGTAGATCGTGAAAGTTTGATAGAAAAACCATTTTAACCTAGAATTTGTACCAATTGTAATAATTTTATACCAATTGTAATTTACCAATTGTAATAACATGTATTATGTTTGTTTTTCACTTAATCAAGCTTAAACGAAAAAATTTATTTTTCAGAAAGTTCAATTAGAAATCCATATAAAGAATCGGCTTTTATCCCGAATTTAATGTATTTCAAAATCAATGTGAACAGAGTCATGGGAACGGCTTATATTGCGTATGTTGTAATTTTGTCCTCATTCGTTTATAATAATGCATTGTAAGCCGACCTAAATATGTAATTCTAATTACCAAAACATGAGAAAACGACTAAATATGGACGTGACATCATATAAAAGCATTCATTGTTTAGACTTTTCTAAAATACATACGGCTACGCGTTTAGCGGTCACTCGAAATGTTATAAAACGAGTATAATGCCTCTTTTGTTGGCGTCTTGAATTTAAAGTATGCATGTATGTAGCAGTGGTTCTAAAAATGGGACCCGATACCGGGAAGTGGATGTCATTTAGTTGACTTTTCGTTAAAATAAATTTAACTTATTCTGACATTTAAAAAGCTTTGGATAGCTTGATTTGAAACAAATATTTTACCAAAAACATAGCAGATAATTAAGACTTTAATCTAACTAACTAACTGAGACTTCAATATATATGCAAAAGTTTTAGATCAGACTGGCGTAAACTCTCTTTCTTTATTATCGCGTCGGCTATGCAATGCATTTAACATTTGAAATCCGTTTGAGTGACACAAAATTATTTGAAGGAGATTTTTTTTTAATATTATATTTATTTACACACCATACTAAATTAAATATATATTTATATTTAATGTGGTCGGATCTAAAGGATCTTAAAATAAACAAAATAACAGCCAGTAATATCACTAATGTTTATTTTTTTATTAGAGGTAACCAACTGCGAAGGATGATTTGAATTAATTCTTTATATATATGTATATATATATATACATATATATATATATATATATATATATATATATATATATATATATATATATATATATATATATATATATATATATATATATATATATATATATATATATATATCATATATGCACTATACTTTCTCATAAAAACATTTAAGTCTGTGGTTTATTAAATAAAATGTTACTTTTTTAACAATTAGCTTAATATATTCGACAAAATTTAAACTTTTAAAATAATTAAGCAGGCGTTTTCTTTTCTGCTGAGTCAAATTTTCACTTGAAGGGTTCGAGTATCTCAAATAACGATCTAAAGGGGTCGCGTTTTAATAAAAGCTTGAGAAGCGCTGCCGTAGTCAAAAACTCGAAGTCGATACGAGTTGTTGTTATATAAATCACAGTGCCTTTTGTGATTAATGTCAACGTAAAAGCGTAAAGATTCATATTTAGTGCAGCGCTGGGCCTAAACGCCCGTGACAAACCAACCGGATTAACCAGACCCATAAAACAGAGAAATATAAAACTTTCTGCTAGCTGTTTACACGTCTTTTCCCATATCTAATTATTTATTAAAATCCCATCATAAATTAGCGTTCATCTGACTCTGTAAAAGAACTTTTAGGGTTATCTCGGAAAAAGTGTAAAGCCATATTTGGGAAGTGAATTATTTTTGGAAATATAGAGTTTAAATATAATTGTGCTCTTACCACACTTAACTACAGCTTAAACACAAAAGGCCATCCAATGATAAGCACTGAATCTTGCCATACTACACCCTCACAGCATATTAGAGTGGTAGCATTTTTGTGTCAACGCGTTTTTTACTTATCGTGCAGGGACCTAGAAACTTTACTTCCTTCTTCCTCTCTCATTAAATCCTATTTCTCCTTCCATTTACTCTCGTCTCTACACTGAAGTATAATCAATAATATTGTAGCGTATAACTAATACCAATAATTATGTAAATATTAATAGTCACACATCTACTACACTAAGGGTACTTAGGCTTACATACTTACACTAAGGGTGAGGCCTACATACTATACTAAGGGTAAGACAACCGAAAAGTCACTTTTCGGTTGTCTTCCGTAGAGTCTACTATACCTGAAGATGCCTCGTGTTGGGGCGAAACACGTGTCGTGTACAAGATGGAAAAGTGATAGTGTGTGTTTGGCGTTGTGTATAGTGGTTGGTGGGTGGAGAGTTGATGGCCGATTTTCGGTAAGTTTTTGGTTTAAGTTCCAAATAAATCCACTAAACCCAACGGAAAGACACACATTATTAATTTTCTGTTATTGTTTTGCTTGTCGCGGATCTTAGCTAAGTAAAACTTTTGACTGTCCATATATGTATTAGCGGTGTTGATAACTTACCATCAGTATCGTAACGTACATCAGACTCGTTTGCTTGTGTGTCTATCTTCTTCCAATAAGGTTTCTTAATATGGGTATTACATTTACTTTTTTGCCCAGAAAAAAAAGTGTTATAACAAAATTAACTGTACGGAATCCTTGGGAGAAACAGCGTAGCGTATGTTTCAACTGTCACCGAAATTATTTAAACAAACCATCCTACTATTAATAACGCGTGGCGCAACAAATGCGATTAAAAGCTCTGTTTTCAGATCCAGCACAGATGTTTGAGGTAAACTCGAGAACGAGGCGGCCAGAAAAGGTTTTTGTATTGACAAAATTCGCTTTATCCGACAAACCGGAATCGGCGGCCCCTCCAGACGAAATAATGCTAATCATAATGGCATTACATTCATTCGGAATTCGTCAAGTATCCCGGCATCGGTCCCGAATTCTCATCGAATTTTTTGCGGCTCATCCTTATTTACGCTAATCCAATTCGAACTCACAATTGTGTTTGTTAATTAAAAGGGAATTAGCTTTGCAATTGAATGAGAAACGATTTGTAGACGAAGTTTGATTCCGTTTTTGACGATAATAATATATAAATTATTATAATATTTAAATAATATCTTAATATAAATTAATAATTATGTGTAATTAATAATAATTTGTGTTTGAAAATTTAAGTGATAATTGTGTAAGAAAATGGAATATTTGATTACTTATGTTTGAATTAATAATTCACATTGATTATTAATTTTGTAAATATTTTATTTAAATTAAATTTCTCTTATTTTATAAGTAGGCCCGGACAGACGATGTCCTAAAATTCAAAATATAATAAATAATTTTCGTTAGAATAAAAAAAATTCCATAGTAGCGTTATCTATTTGTCTAAAAGTAATATGTGATATCTTATATCTTTCAGAAAAAAAATCATATATACAAAATATGATTGAAATCGGTTGGGCAGTTTCTGAGTGTTATGTACGGGGACACGTGAAACGATAGCCAGCTTAGCGCGAACTGTTTATTGCGTCATTCATACAGCCGTGGTCGCAGCCACAGATAATACATATAATAGCTATACATATACCCAAAACAGATTAGCGATTACGAACATATTAACACAATTTTTACATATTAACACTAATACATTAGCGCGTAAATAAAATAATTGCATTTGTCTTGACTAAAACGTAAGCAAGAAATATAGCAATATATAAAAAGACCTATGCAAAGGTGAGAAGTTTCTATTTGTTTAAAGAAAAGTATAAAGTTGATGATATATTTATTCTGAAACTAACGTTCCTAATGAACCTCGATTATGGAAGATTTTGTAATTGTTTTATTTTTATTATTCCGAGTATTTGTACACATCTTACATTTACACACATTTATTTTATAAGTAGGGTCTATAACCAGAGCAGGTCGAAAGACAGATGGACACAAATTAAAATCAACGGTGGTTTTTGGAAAAGCTAGATTTTTTAATAATATAAGAGTTGCGCTTTAAAGGCTTTGTCTATTTAACACAAAATATTAAAAGAGCAATCGAATGTCCACAAAATAATGCAAACATTTGGTCACAGTATACCTCGATAAGCCAACAAAGTGAATTTAATGTCGGCGTTACAAAGTACCACCATTAGCGCAACTGATGCCAAATATTTTGACGTGTGACACAACCAAAAATGTACGACTCTAGGGATTTCGATCGTTAGAAGAGAAGGGCATTGAATAGCAGACAGCTAAGATCGATTCGATTTATGCGTTTTTTGGCGGAAGCACAATAGACCCTATTTATCGACAGATAATAGAATCGAACACACGGGCAACAGTTGGCGGGAATCGATTCGCCATGTAATGTGGTTAGATATGGTGATCAGAATCACATGTTATCATTTGGTTTTAAATCACTGAGCTTGTCTTGCACATGTTATAACTAAATAAATGTGAATTAATACTTGTATGTTTTAATTCAAACAGTTTATATTATATCTGCATTAAGTCGTAGAATTGTTTTTTTGTTTTACCGCGTTTCCTACGGTCAGTGCAGTAATCCACAATTTCAACTGCTTTTCACTTCCACTAAATCCTTCTCCCGCTCCCATTACTTCCTTCTTCTCTTCCTATTACTAATATAGATTTTTAAGGTAGAAAATGCATCTGCAGTACCCTCTCGTTGCTCATGAAAAGGGGGCTCAACCACTTCTAATGTAAAATTGTAAGCTCTGATTATGTATAATATGTCATTATCATTATGTCAGAATTGTGTAAGCGAGGCCGACCCAAACACACCTGGCAGCGCTCCGTAGTGGCCGAGATGAAACCCATCGGGTTGATGTGGCCTGAAGTGAAGCACGTCATTCAAAACCGATCCCAATGGAGAAGCACTGTGGACGCCCTCTGCCCCACCTCGGGGACATAGGACCATAAGAAATCATTATCTCAGACTTAACAGCCGCGGGTGGGCCTTGGTCTGGTTGAATAATGGTTTCCAGCCTTTTCTTTCCAACTCTTCGCTCTTAGCGTTCCAGGTCTTATTCAACACTGCCTAACCACCTAAGCATGAGCCATTCTCAGCTTTGAATATGAGATTATTCCAATGTCAATTAAAGTAATTACAAGCATGTCAAGTTAGGTATGTCTCGATAAAATAGTGGTTTTATCCATCACTATAGCGTCTTGTAGTTAACATAAAACGTCACAGAACACGCATTTGTTTCATTTCATTTGTGCGCTTTAATTGAACTAAGTACGTACGTATATTAGACTATAGCCTAACAAAATAATAACCGAATCGAAATCGATAAAGCCAAAATACGTTATTCTTTTTCTTTGACGGCAATGAGTTATAACTGTTTTGCCAGTGTTAAATAAAATACAATAACATCAATCTTGACATGAGACTAGTTTGCATGTCATGTTACGTCTTGATAAAATGGTGGCTTGTCTACCAAAATCTTTTATGGACTTTTGCAGTGACCTTAAAAAATCACAATATACGCATTTATTACGTATTACTCAACTTTTACACCTTTAATCGAACTATATTTATATAATCACAATTTCACAATGTAACTGATAATAACATAAGATTATGAAAATGAAATAAAAACAAAACGTTACTGACGTAAGTTGGCGGGAAAAGTCAAACACGTTATTTTTTTTATTTAATGGCAATTAGTTATAACTATTATGCCAGTATCAAGTAAAATACAATGATATCAGCTTATCACGTTACGTCTTCATAAAATGCAATGCAATGTTATTCTACCAAAACTTCTATCTACGGACTTTTTCAGTCAACTTAAGAAGTTACGATACACGCATTTATTTTATATCACTTCACTTATACGTCTTAATCGAACTATATTTTTTAATACACCACCATAATTAAACATTATAACTGATAATGTAGGAAAATAAAAATGAAATAAAAACACAACATCACTGCTGCAAGTTGGCGGGAAAAGACCAATCAATAATTTATTTATTTTAGCGCGTCTCTTAATAATTTGTTGCCACTAATTACTGCGGTTAGTCATGTGATACGTTCCAGTATATGGACGACATAAAATTTGTAAGTGACATAAAACGGGGACGGATTCGGATAAAAAATTATTTTCGCTGTAGTCTTCCTAACAACAGAGTAACAGTACAGGATGCGTGCGCAATAAAAAATAGATTAAACACTTTCAGCGGTTCGTCTAAATACCAACCGTATTATCATGATCTCTGCGGCTGCAGCTAATTTCAGTTTTCCCGCCGTTTCCGTTGATGTTGAGCGGGGAGGGGCAGGTCGAGTGTTGGTGGTGTTGGTTAAGAATCGCCGGAGTTGTTATGATTTACAACTTCCTGAGCGAGAGGGCGGCAAGTTGCGCGGCACCTGATGGGACCTACATGCACTAACGACGTTGTAAACTGTTTGTAGTACATATTCGAAAATTTACACGGTTTCCTCAAACCAGTAAAATTATGGCGCTAAGTACGAGTGTGTAGTGTATGAAGTTGAAGAATTAGCATTTTTATATGTTGTGTGAATGTCTATAGAGAATATGATGAATAGAAATAGTATCAGTTTCATATTTTTTGTTAAATCGAAATATAATGATCATTACAAGAGGCCATTATTTATGTATGTATTGGTCTAACGAAAATATACTGCTATATATAGGAAGTTTTCTGTCTTAGTGAATATTATCATATACATTTAAAAAATTTAGAAGTCTTCATTTTTAATTCAAATTATATGATATTTTAATATCATATAGCTTATTTCAATTTAAAATACAAATAAATTAGTCAAAAAGTATAAGCGCTGAAACTTTTTAGTTAAAAAGAAAGCGAAACAAACATGAAATTAAAGAAGCAACACAAAAAGAAAGACTATAAAACAATGTAAAATGATCCTTATTACTTATACAAGTTAAAACTAAGCATTAAAAGTAATTTAAAACGAACTATTCAATAACTTTGCAGTATTGTCGCTAGATGGCTGTAGGTGTTAAATTAAAGATGACTTGGATTTTTAGAAGGGTATATGTAAAAGTTAAAAGCTGCGGAATTAATTTATCTGTGTTCACTTTGTTGTACAGTTTATTCATTGGATTTTTTAAAATAAACTTTCGTTATGAAAATAACAATTGCTTTAACGCTTTACGTCAAAGCAATTGTAGGAAACTCTATCAGTTCGTTATACTTAAAATATAATATAATTTCCAGGATAAGTATTTCAAATATTTTATATTTATACATTGGCTTATTCAAGAAAACTCTACACCTGTTTCATGAATAAACGTATAAAACATTTAATGAAAATAACGTAAAAAAATAATAATCGTAAAAACCAGAATAAGCAAATCAATTCTTTCAATCTATCTCGCGTTGTTTTAGCTACTCCATCAGGAGAGAGCGTTCGCTTCGATCAGTTAACTTTGGCGTACAATTTTTGTTTTACGCCGACGAATGCGCTAATCAATGTCTTTTCAAGTTCCCCGGCGGTTTTAACAACGCGTTCAAGTGTACACTTCCTTAAGCGGTGTGCGCGATAAAGTGCGCGAAAAGATAAAAAAATCGTATAATACAAGCGTTTCAAACATTTATTTGTATTTGGGAACAAGTGTGTAAGAGATTGTAAGTACAATCGGATATGTGAAAGTACATTTCTTTTTAAATTCGTAGGAACTAATATTAGTGTTATTTCACACTCTCCCCGTGTATATTTATATATCTTGTTTAAGTTTCCAATAGTTAATAAATTATTTTTTTATTCATCCACTCAAATTCAAATATTTTTTTTTAAACTTGATGGTAATACATTTTTTTCAAAAATTAATTAATTAATTAAATTTAATTAGTAGTAGGAATTGACTCTACATTTTTTTTATTACTTGTTTTGTATATACAGAGCTTTTAAAATATTTTTTATACCACTCGAAATATTACTCTATATATTATTTAAAATATAATGTATGTTATAATACTATATGTATGTTTAGTTTTTTTATGTGATAGGAAGGCAAACGAGCTGACGTGTCATTTGATGGATAGCAATCAACGTCGCCTATAGACATTCTCAGTGCCATAGGCATTGCGGAAGCGTAGCTGACCTTTGAGAAATGTACTGCTTGAGTTGTCCGTATATTTCAATTTATATATTTTTTAATTTATCGTCATAAATTATTTAGACGGTTACTTTGAATATAACTACTTAGCACTTTTTTATGGGATAGGAAGGCCTACGTGCAACTGTGTCGCCTGACGGAAAGCAATCTACATCATAGACTCTATCAAAGATTTTGCAGAAACATTATTGGGCTTTCACATATGTGTATGCTTGTTTTTTGAAGGTTCCAATGTCGTATTACTTCAAAAATAGTGTTGAAGGCAATTAATTCCACGGAATGTTGTACAAATTGTATTATCGGACACAAGGCTAAAAATGAATTACCTCACAAGTTGACGTCCCCTATGTAACCCCTATGTAACAATTTTAAAAATTGGTTATTGGGTTACTGGGTTTGCTGTTTAACTCAAAATTGAGCTTTCTTCCAAGCTCAATTTTGAGTTAAGCTCGCCCTTGTACATATTCTTTTCTTTTAATTCTTGTATGTCGTATTTTGTGTACCATAAAGTATTAAAAAGAAACGTTATCCAAGAACATCATGTGCATATTAATATGCTCCTAGACCCGTCAGTTAAGAATGCACTTTGAACCACATTCAATTATAATGCCGCTAGATGGCGTTAGTGGTTAAAAAGATTGAAAATCCTGATGAAGTTTTTAGAATCGATTGTTTTTTGTTATTATCAGCCACCTGACGCTGAAATCAACAATTAAAAACAGTCAATAAATGTACAATGGGTTTTAAGAGTTTGAATTATCATTTTGTAAATTATTAATAATTAAAAGTTATTAGCGGTTTTTGGTCAGTGTGTTTTAAAATACATTCATGATTTTAATGTGAGATTATAAGTTTATATTTTTTATAAACAAGCTTCAGGCTGATTCTGGCAATTTATCAAAGCTTTAAAAGTCTTCTTAGCTAACTAGGTCTGACTTAATAACGAATATCAGATTGATGTTGATGCGACGACTTAATATTCCGCGGCCGCGTTACTGTCAGGCTAACTTAAATTACGTTCCTAAGTTCTTAATTAGTGTGCAAAATTAAACTGCACTGGCAACACTGAAATACTACATACATGTATTTCAAATACTCTCAAACATATAACTTGTTATTACCCCGTAAAACTTTCGCATTTATAATATTAATAGGATAGGATATCACCAGGCTAGAAATACATTGTATCGCAGGTATAATATATAAATGTTAAGAAAAAATACCCAGACTCGGAATAAAAATATTTACCCAAAGGTTGACTAGTAGAGAATGCCTTCTAGCATTCACTCTGCCTTTGTAAAGAAAAATAAATTAATAAAATCAGGTTGGAAGGTTAGAAGTTATTTTACACTTTTTAAAATTATGTACGCAGTATTCAAAACTATTTCTATAGCAAACCTTCCGTGCCTGGTTTTAACGTTCCTCGCTTCAGGTATCCAAAATAGTTGCGATAGTATGGGGTTTACTTTACCGGTGATGTCATTTAGTAATTTGACAAGTGCACGCGATAAGCTTGGGTTATCTGGAGTGAAATGCGTCACCACTACAGGTATATATATGGATTATTGAACAATGGAAATTGGCAGGAAGCGATTATGTTCTGATAAGAGATATGTAAATATTTCTTAAGGTCATCTGTTTTTAAAATGAAGTATTTTTGTGCAAACATTAGAGGTGGAGGGAGATGCTAATTAGCTCAGTGGCAAAGCTTTTATTTTAGTTTATGGTATAGGAAGGCAAACGAGAAAGCGTGTCACCTGATGGTGCACTTGAAAGCAATCAACGCCACCCATACCTAGACATCCGCAGCGACATAGGCATTGCAGATGAGTTGCTGGGTTTTAAGAAATATGTAGACTTGTTTCTTTAAGGTTCCAATGTCGTATCGGTTCGGCTGAAGGTAGCTGGTTCACAGAGTAGTGATGCGTGGAAAAAAGTATCGGGGAAAATGCACCTTACTGGATCGCCATTCGTCCAGATGGGATGAAACTTTCCTTTTTGGCAAGTGGAATTCAGCGGCCGGAATTATTTCGAACAATTCATTGGAGCACTCTTCATGGTACTATTTATAGGTACTTTTAACAAACTATGTCTAGAGGTATTTATACCGAGTCTGTGTTTCCCGCCATTCCGTTATAGACAAGTGTGTTGCGTTAATATCCATTTCTACAGAATTGATAAGGCCCGTGTTCAGTAGTGGGATATATATGGGCTATAAAAAAATAACAACTAGTGGGTCACCTGATGGTAAATTATCGCCGCCATTCATGGACATCTTCAGTAATTTGCATTGTCTTCCTAAGGGGACGTCTGCTTGAGCGGATTTAATGGGAGAAAAGGAAGGAAAAAGGGAAGAAGGAAGCAAGGAAGGAGGTGGGCCTACAAATCCTGCACTCTTCGTACAAAAACGCGAGGTTGTGATACTCCTTGGTCTCTCATTCGTGCTCTATCATTATTGTTATCCTTTTAACAAATACAACTACGGCGATATTAATCTGAGAAGTGTATACAATAATAGTGGTAAAGCAATTCAATATTTAAAATGAGTATCTTTTATTTTTTTTTAATTTATGCGGCAACTAAAACAGATAAGAATAACGAATCTTGTAGACTAATTTTAGTTAAACATAATAAATTAATATTATAAGACGTCAAAATTCAAAGATGCGCAGCATATTTAGAATCGTCTCAATTTGAAGATATACGACGGGTAGCCTTTTGGCTAAGGTTTTGTCATTAGTCATTTCTATGTTAAGCCTCAAGCATATAAATCCCAAAATATAGTCTATCCCAAAAAAATCTCCAGAAAAAATTTTGTTTCCCACACAATTTTTAATTTCATCAGAATTCTTCACATTTTTTGAGTATAAATTATATTACATATACATTAAAACATTTAAAATATAATTTTGAAATTTCTAATAAAAAACAATTGGCTTAGGCGAATCACTTCGACGAACATAATTTAGATCTACAAGTTTGTTAATAAATCTCTATTGAAATTCAATGATTAAGTCAAAACAAATAAAGTAAGCACCGCCATGTTTATAAAAGCTCGCGAGGCGCGCTCCTGTTCATGCCAATCTTGCGGCGAGCAACTTGTTGCCGTTGTGAACTTTTGAGAAAAACGAAAGGAAGATATCGGATAGCTCTGTCGGGGGAGGAGCGTCCGCGCGGGGAGCCAGCCGGTCGCTCAACTTGCTTCGTGCACGCCGTCAGTCAGTCGCATCTCGCATGTCGTTGGGATAAGTGTTGTCCTGTAACTCGCGCAGCTGAGTCGTTATGTGTCGTACATCGAAGCAAGTTTGACGGGAAACTTGTGTGAAGTTTTCCGAGCACATCTGGACTAGCGTAGCGATGTGCGTGTTCATAGCAAGAGGAATGGTGATGGTTTAATTAATGTGACAGTTAAAAGTGAAGCAATCGAAATGTTATCGCTGGGATTGTTAACGTTGTGGTGTTCAACGTTTTCCTGGTTGTGTTTGGAAGCAAGCGCTGCGTCTTTGACTAGTCGTGTGGCGGAAGCGCCGCAGGAGTGCGAGTGGCAACGAGTTTCGGGAGGACCAGGTGAACCGACACGAGTGCAGCTGTCGTGTTCACTGCGCACCGCTGCCGGTGCTACTGACCTACTGGCAGGCCTGAGCACCTCACAAGCCCAGCGGATCACCGCGCTAGACCTCCATTGCACTGACGTATTATTCTTTGAGAGTTCCCTGGACATCGGGAGGAGAAAAGAGGAGGGCACGGAGCTATTGTCCCGCTTTCATAATTTAAAAGAGTTAAGAATTGAATCGTGTAAAATTCGATATGTGCCATCCGCTGTTTTATCCCCGCTGAGTGGTCTCAGGAGTTTAAGCATACGCACCCACAATACAGATTGGTCGGCAATGTCCATGGAGTTCCATAGAGACAGCTTTCGAGGACTAACGGATCTCCGTAATTTGGATTTGGGCGATAACAACATATGGATTCTTCCATCTGAGATATTTTGTCCGTTGTACAATTTAAAAGAGCTAAACGTTACACAGAATAGACTGCAAGATATATCGAATTTGGGTTTCTCTGACTGGGGCAATGGACCAACTGCACCCGGGAAGTCATGCAATACGGTATTGGAAACGTTAGATATGTCCCAGAATGAAATAAGCGCTCTGCCGGATAACGGCCTATCAAGTCTACGCGCTCTACAAAAGCTTTTCTTACAAGACAATAGAATATCTAACGTTGCAGATCGCGCTTTTGTTGGTCTCAGTGATTTACAAATACTGAACTTGTCTACAAATGCTTTGACAGCTTTGCCACCTGAAATGTTTCAGTCCTCGAGAGATATAAAACAAATATACTTAAATAACAACTCATTGAGTGTGCTCGCTCCAGGTTTATTGGAAGGGCTAGATCAATTGCAAATATTAGATTTATCTGTAAATGAATTGACAAGCGAGTGGGTGAATAGAGACACCTTCTCGGGATTGGTGCGTCTAATTGTTTTGAATTTATCTCACAATCGAATAAGCAAAATAGATGCACTACTGTTTCAAGATCTTAATAATTTACAATTTTTAAGTTTGGAGTACAACAATATAGCTCGAATAGCTGACGGTGCGTTTTCCAATTTGAAAAATCTTCATTCTCTCTCTCTGGCTCATAACAATATTATCGAAGTGGACACCAGTCATTTTTCAAATTTGTATGTACTAAACCAGTTATTTCTCGATGGTAATAGAATAACGAAAGTACACTTACGCTCTTTCGAAAATATAACGAAGTTGCATGATTTGGGCCTCAGTGGAAACCAGTTGTCCGAAGTACCGGAAGCTATAAAGACGCTTAGGTTTTTGACGTCTCTAGATTTAGGCATGAATAGAATAACAAAAGTGACAACTACGCATTTCGAAGGTTTAGATGATTTGTATGGATTACGTTTGGTTGGAAATAAAATTGAAAAAATATCAAAAGACACTTTTGCAGCATTGCCCTCATTGCAAATATTAAATTTGGCTTCGAACAACATTGATCAAATAGACGATGGTGCTTTCGCATCAAATCAACAGTTAAAAGCTATTGGATTAGATGGAAATAAATTGGTGGATTTAAAAGGCATATTTACCAACAATCAGCCCCTTGTTTGGTTAAATGTGTCAAACAATGAGTTACTTTGGTTCGACTACAGTTATATACCAACAAATGTAGAGTGGTTAGATATGCATGAGAATAAAATAGAGAAACTTGAAGACACGTACGGATTAAAAGAATCATGCAATATAAAGATGCTTGATGTTAGCCACAATAAGATAAGAAGTTTAGATGAATTCTCATTCCCGAGCAGCGTAGAAACTATTGTTTTAAATAATAACCACATAGAAGATATAAATCCGGGCACATTCTTACAAAAATACAATCTTAATAAAGTTATTCTCTATTCCAACAAGATAAGGACGTTAGAAGTTGGAGCTTTTGCCATATCATCTGTTTCTGACGATAAGGATCTACCAGAATTTTATATCAGTGAAAATCCATTTGAGTGTGATTGTACAATGGAATGGTTGCAGAGAATTAACCAATTAAGTGACCTCAGACAGCGGCCGAGAGTAATGGATTTAGAAAGTGTAAGGTGCTCTTTGACGCATTCACAAAATAAAATGGGCTCGCTTTTACTCGAGGTGAGGTCTTCAGAATTTTTGTGCAAGTACGATTCACACTGCTTCACCCTGTGCCATTGTTGTGACTTTGACGCTTGCGACTGTAAGATGACTTGTCCAGATAATTGTACGTGTTATCATGATCTCACTTGGAACTCCAACGTGGTCTATTGTTCGAACGCCGGCTACGATCACGTGCCGGACAGAATACCGATGGATGCGACCGAAATATATTTGGATGGGAACGATCTAAAGGAACTAGGAAATCACGTATTTATCGGCAAAAAACGATTACAAGTTCTTTATCTCAATAACAGTAACGTTAATACAATAGAAAATAGAACATTTAACGGAATCGAGTCGCTGAGAGTACTTCACTTGGAAAACAATAAACTGGAAGTATTGAGGAATACACAATTCACGCGACTGCCGAATCTAAATGAGCTTTATTTGAGAGCCAACAAAATAAAAGTGATAGAAAATGACACTTTTAATTACTTGCCGTCGTTGGAGTTTCTAGACCTTGACAATAACGGTTATGTTGATTATATGCCGTGGAGGGTAATTACAGACAACAATCCGCGTACGCGTGTATCGGTGGACGGAAACAACTGGATATGCGACTGCAAAGATGTAGCGCAGTTGAATCAATGGCTAATAAAAAAATCAAAAGATACCGATACCATGATGTGCTACTTTGCTCACGGCCAGTCTATGAACA
The DNA here is from genome assembly GCA_031353405.1 of Baronia brevicornis. Taxonomy (NCBI): domain Eukaryota; kingdom Metazoa; phylum Arthropoda; class Insecta; order Lepidoptera; family Papilionidae; genus Baronia; species Baronia brevicornis. Next base: position 26,498 of record JASFAT010001167.1, read on the forward strand.
AAACCATAGCGACGGTAGCGAAGGAATGTAAAACAGAGACCACTACCGAAGAAACGGGAACGGAGACCTTAAAACGATTATTCATCGAATCCAATGACGGCGTCGAAAATTACATTCCGTATATCGCCGTTGTGTTGATAATAGTAATCATACTTTTAGTAATGTGCGCTTTTCTGTTCATGTTCCGGGAAGATTTTAAATTATGGATGCACTCGAGATATGGAGTGAGAGTGCTGAGCTCCACTTCCAAGGATATGAATGATAATAAAAATAAACGATTCGACGCATTCTTCGTGTACAACCCTCGTGACGAAGACTTTGTGACGCGTGCCGTGAGTTCTGAATTAGAGAATTCGGGTCACTCTTTGTGCCTCCAACACAGAGACTTGCAATTAATCGAGAGACGTTCCGGAGATAGTTTAGTGAGTGCTGCGGAGAGTTCAAAAAGACTGGTGATTGTGTTATCGATTAACTTTTTAGAGCAAGAATGGTATGCGCCGGAGTCGAAAGCGTCCGTGCAGAGTGCCATTAACTCGGTGAATGTTAGACATAGACGTCAAAAAATCATTTTTCTTGTGACAACAGACTTGAGTGCCATAAACATTGATCCAGATTTGAAAGTGTTGCTCAAAACGTGTACAGTGATTGTTTGGGGCGAGAAAAATTGTTGGGAGAAGCTAAATTTTCGTTTACCTGATGTTGACGTTACTTTGCCCAATCGGACGCTACACAACGCAAATAACTTAAAGACTAGTAATAGGGAGGCGTTTGGACGTCACGGTAATTTGAGGTATACGGCACCACCGACTTCACACGATCCATGGTACAAGTATGGGATGGCTCCTCCTATCCTCATGATGTCGAGCCCCATGCACTCTACGAGCGCAAGCGCGGAGGTGTCTGCGCGGAGTACGGAGGACGAGACTTGTTCTGTTGCGAGCAGCGAAGGTCGCCCTGACGACCGGCTGCCACACCACCACAGTTACGTCTCCATCGATAACCACCAATGCGAGGAGAGGCCACTCAGGCCTGCGCAGCAAATTCCCATGTCCAATACGCGACCTACTAATGTGAGAAAGACTTATTTTGTTTAAAACTTAACATTTATCGTGATTTGTTATATATGAATTGTACATATTACTGTAACATTGTTGTTCTAAATTGCACATATTATACGACATTATCCTCAATCAAAAATATAATAAATAAAAAAGTGTATTTTTCTAATTTGGTGCTCATAAAATTCAGTTAAGGCGAAAAATTAACGTCAAAATTTCTTGTACTATGAGTACATTAACAAACTTTTGATTTGTAATTGAATTAAAAAATTACAGTACCTGTTTTATCCAAACATTTGTTTTTGCTATTTGTAACTCACAATTTTATATGAGTATTGCATTCCACTTCATATATACATATGTAAACTATTATTGATATATCTCTTAAGGTTCCTGTTTCGTGTAATCCTGTGAAAATACAGGAAAGTATGGTTAACTTGTGATAATGTTAGGTACTTATGTCGACTATTATAAAGTATATGAAACAAGATGTGTAAAGTATATGATGTATGAGTAAGACATGTAAATATTAATATTTTAACGCTGTTGATGAACTGAAACGTACCCTAGTCAATTGTAAATAACTGTTTCTATCAATAAGTATATAATTTGTGATGTAATTTTTAGCTAGAATATGAAAACAACATCGTATTTATTACGCTTCCAAACGAGAGTATAAATAAAATAATATTTTTTATCTACAATATCGATTTTCATTTACATGATATCACATTCATCGACATTTATAAACTACCAACAAATATCTCAACAATTTCTTATATATATGAAATACTTTTTTTTAACTCAATACACTTTAAAAAGACATTTTTTAATCGTATTATTAACGTTTTTATTATAACTTGTTTATAAATTTGATTATTTTAGTGAAAAGTTCTGCAGTTAGTCTCTTCTAAAATATAAAAATTGACAAAATTTTTTCTAACAGATGAAAATAAGAAAAACAGGTTAAAGTAAGAAAGTTACTTATTAGTTAGATTAACGATTTTAAATAGTTTTCAATATTTTAGCTAAATTTCAAAAAACATAATATTTAGTAATGTTTTTAAATGTTGATTGCAAAGTTTTTTTTAGCAAGTCATTATACAACAATGCATAAAAAATGATTATTAAATAACTATAAAGTTATTAAGCTGTATTAATCATTGATACACGATCAATGATTAGTTTTACCATGCATACGTATGTGTAGGCAATATTGTTTTATGATAAAAATCAGGTAGCAATAAAAATTAATGAATGATCTAGGTGGTAACCTATCATTAAATTGAAATATAATCATGTTTCAACATTTAAATCATTAAGCCAAAATAATTGTACGAGAATATTTGATTTTCAAATTCTAGTAATAAAACATTGTAAGCATTTTAACAAAAAAGATCTTGATAAATACAATTTTAACGTAATTTTGTTTTTTGATGATTTAATCCTTGCTGATGACAAAGTTACTGTACGAGAATATTTGATTTTGAAAGTTCTAATAATAAAACACTGTATGCATTGGATTTAAACAAAAAGGATCTTGATAAATACAATTTTAATGTTATTTTGTTTGTTTTGATGATTTAATCCATGCTGATGACAAAATTACTGTACGAGAATATTTGATTTTGAAAGTTCTAATAGTAAAACACTGTCAGCATTTAAACGAAAAAGATCTTGATAAATACAATTTTAATGCTATTTTGTTTGTTTTGACTTCAGCTATGCTAAGAACTACAGCAAAACAAATAATGGCATAAGTTTTTATTATTTGGACCTATTTATAAGGTTTCAAGTTGATTTCCTAGTGCAATAAATCCTAATTGTTAGGCGACCTATTTATCCGTTAAAACCATTTATTTAACATCAAAACGAAAGAAAACATGCCACTTTTAACGTGTAATCTATTGTTTATTCGCGATTGTGTTTTTTTTAAAAGAAGACTGAGAATTTTGATATTACTAGATTTTTTGTTAACATTCCAATAAAGCTTGTTAAACATTAGCAAAAGGTAGACAACGCATCTGAGACGTCTCTGTCGTTGCGGATGTCTTGCGGATTATTTACCAACAGGTGACCGGCACATTTGTTTGCCGGCTCTGCTATAAAGAACGCATATTAAGCTTGTGCTAGTAAAATATGGTTTATGGAACTCATAACTCCTTACGTACCAAAATTACGATCTGCGCAATCGATTGCAAGCGGTTAAAGGGTGTTTTATATAAAGAAATAATGTCATAAATGATTATATATTACAGTAACTTTCGAAACGAGAGCGCTAAAAAAATGTTCATCGACATAATCAATTTACTGAATCGCTTTATTCACCCATCCACATTCAGATGTATAAATATTTATTTTATCTAAATTGATCGATCGGGATAAGATCACGCCGGGGCCCGGTACCATTTTAATTTAAAAAGCGACCGCGACAGTGCGCGCGCGCATTGCCCGCTGAGATACTATAAATCATTGTCTGACGTGGCGAGGATGAATAAACACCACTTTAATTGACTTTTGATTGCACTTCAATGTCTCTTAGTATTTAAAACGTGTGGGGCTCATGTAGATCAATTGATTTTGCTATCCATGCCCGGGGTAATATATCATAGTCAAAATTTGTAAGCATTCCTGACATAGATATGTTGCGAACTTATGTTACTTGTCATTTTTACACCGTTCTGTTATTCGCGTTAAACAATCAGTCTCTATTTTAATTCCTATGTTCTGGTATGAAACATTTTAAGGTTAGCAGTTGTCTTGTTGGATCTATTGATTAATGATGCGCTTGGTACATATTGGTATGGTTCTCTGCTGAATATATAGGTATTTTATGACTTTTTGCATTGTAATGTTTTTTAATTCATTGGAATTTAAAAAAATGGAAGTAATCTCATGTGCCTTAGATGATATGAAATGCAGATATAGGAGAGCGATGTGAAGTAAAAGGTGTCGTTGAGAAAGGGATGCTTAGATGGTTTGGGCACATAGGGAGCATGGATGAAAGACGACTGGCAAAAGAAGACCACGGAAAACATATCACACATTGACCAAATTGCTGAAGTTTTTAAGAAGGGCCAGGTCAAGAGTACCCTTAATCGGCGGGCTTGCATGAGGAGAGTAATGAGTGTGGAGGAGAGAAAAGTATGCCGAGATCGTAGCATATAGAGATCTGTGGTCTCTGCCTACCCTTACGAGAAACATTCGTGACGATTTGTATGTATGTCTCATGTGCCTTATACCACAGCACGTGTTTTTTATCTCTTTGAACAATGAACTCAAGTATTTAAAGAATGAAGCATTCAAAAGTTCATTTAATTATTATTATTCAATTATCAAATAAAATGAAAATAACTTATTAAAATATTAATTTTGGATTAACTTAAATTTATGCACATAATATTACTCCGCAAAATGTTACTACAATAGATACAAACGACAATACGTAAGCTTAATCATCGCAAGTCCATATGAGCAAATTTTACAGGATCAACAAAAAGTTGATTTTCTTTCTTAGATAGTTTGTACAATTTTTATTAAACCATTCTTACTTTAAGTATAAAAAGAGATATTTTTTGGAGTAAACACAAGTTATTATTAGGTGTACAAATAAGTTTCCGCAGTTTTTTATAAAAAATTAGGAATTTATTGTAAAGGAAAAGTACATTACGTTTTATTCAAAGTATTTTCCATCATTTGCCACTACTTTTCCCCATCTTTCTGGCAACATTCGGATACCCCGTCGAAAAAACTCTTCATCTTTTGACGCTATCCACAAATCTACCCAATTTTTGGTGTCTTCATATGATGTGAAGCGCTGCTCAGACAGACCATGTGCCATCGACCGGAACAGGTGATAATCAGAAGGGGCTAAGTCTGGTGAATACGGCGGGTGGGGTAAAACTTCCCAGTTGAGTGTTTCCAAGTATGTTTTTACCGGCGCCGCAACATGTGGACGAGCATTATTGTGTAAAAGAATAATTTTGTCGTGTCTGGAGTAGTAATGGGCGCGTTTTTCCTTAAGTGCCCGACTCAATCTCATCAATTGTGTTCGGTAGAGAGCTCCAGTAATGGTTTCGCTTGGTTTCAGCAATTCATAATACACGACACCAAGCTGATCCCACCAAATACACAGCATGAGTTTTTTTCCATGAATATTCGGCTTAGCTGTCGATGTTATTGGTTCGCCGGGCTTAACCCATGACTTTCTCTTCTTTGGATTATCGTAGTGAATCCATTTTTCGTCACCAGTGACTATACGATGCAAAAAACTCTTTTTTTTATTCCTGGCAAGCAGCATTTCACTCATGCATAATCGGCGTTCAACGTCTCTCGGCTTTAGTTCATATGGAACCCAATTTCCTTGTTTTTGAATCATTCCTAACGATTTTAAACGATGTGAAATTGCTTGTTGAGTCACTTGTAGAGTAAGTGCAAGTTCTTTTTGCGTTTGGGACGAATCTTCCTCCAATAGTACTTCTAATTCCATGTCTTCGTACACTTTCGGCCTTCCACTGCGTTCTTTGTCTTTAACGTCAAACTCACCGTTCTTAAACTTTTGAAACCATTCCTGACAACTTCTCTCACTTAAAGCAGCTTCACCATATGCTTCTAGAAGCAATCGATGCGCCTCAGCTGCAGATTTTTTCACATTAAAGAAGTAAATCAAAAGTTCCCGCAAATGATGCTTATTCGGAATAAAACTTGACATTTTTGCACGAAAAAAATTACGTTATGCTGATACGGAATCACTAGTACTTTAAGGTTATGGTGTTGCCAGATGACTAAACTTGGGATATTACGTTTTACATCTGACAATTTCTCCATAACCTTCTGGTGGGGCCATCTTTTGACAAACCGCGGAAACTTATTTGTACACCTAATATATTCTAGTTGTAAGATAGGTATTACTTATATAGACGTACAATAGAATAAAAATTTCTCAATTCAAAAAAAAAAGCTCAATTGGCTAAGACTGCACTTACGATCTGAGACCACCAATTTGGTCCTGCTGCTATTATTATAATTAATAAATGTTATAATTATAATATTTAATATAAATAAAAAAAAAGTTAATAGATTAAAAAGAAGCGAACCCTAAATTATCGTCAACACTTATCAATAAACTCCACTATTTTAATGACTATTGCAGTTTTTCTAAATTTGAACTTAAAAGCATAAAAGGAGCAAATGCTAGAGAAAAAGTTGTATGTTTTTAATCATCTATATATATACCTTTTTCTTTATCATTGGCTCTTTTTATGCTTTTTAGTTCAAATTTAGAATAGCTCTCATAGTCATTAAAATAGTGGCGTTTATTGATAAGTGTTGAGGACAATTTAGTGTTTGCTTCTTTTTAATCTATTGACGTTCTTCTTTGATATTACTCGAATTCGTGTTAACTACTCCAACTAATTTTATTGCTTTTTTTTATTTATTGGATATGGTTAATAACAATAGTCTAACGGAGAATACGAACTGTATGTCAAATTGTAAGTCCGACTTTTAAATACATAAGTAACGAAGTTTTTAGTGTGCACGAAAAATTCACTGTCGCAATGTTAGAAAGCTTAACGTTCCGGAAGAGTCGTAAATTCAAACTTCGTGTGTACAGCACACGAAAGTCGAAATTTTTACGAAGCGTGGCGACCGTATTAGTCTAAACTTAACAAAAACACGAACATCGGTGAAAAGCTATTTTAATGCAAACTTACGCAACAAAAAGTTTTTTTTTATGAGATAGGAGGGCAAACGAGCAAGCGTGTCACCTGATGGGAAGCAATCAACGCCGCACACAGACATCCGCAGCATCATAGGTAGTGCAGATACGTTGTCGATCTTTAAGGAAAGTGTTATCATGGGAGTAGGAGGGAGAGGCCCAACTGTTCGTAACTTAGCCGCTCACCGTACGAAGCGTGGTAGCTAAGCTACCACTCAGACGCCGGTTTTCTGCGCTTTCGCTCGTTTAGAGTATTATTATAATTTTTTAATATAATCGTGTACCATTTATGGTACACGCAGCTTGAAGGTCAAGTTTAACATATACCATAAATGGTTTACGTGGCACGGAACGTGTTGAATATATATCTTTTCGCTTAATTGCTATGTAGTGAGTGTTTCTCGCAATTAGCAATGGTGATTTCGACCTCCCACTGAGTAATTCTTGGAACGCAAGTGAGTTACCACTTACGCATTTGATGGACCGAACAATCAGTAGGAAGGAGGCGACGTACACTACGTGCAGAGGTTGGTGCATTGTTTGACCAGGTCCATACGATATCTCTCATTGTTCCCCGTTGACAGTACCGGTACTTGGATAACTATGTAATATTAGACCTTTTACCTTTCCGTATTAGCTGTTGCCCTTTGCTGCAAGGTCAAGTCCTGTTATAGTTGGGGATTGTTAATGTAAACTTTGCTCAGATTCGTGTACCTACGTATACTTTTATGTCAAAGTTAAATTTTTAGCCTGAGTCATTTGTAGGCTATAAATGATTTAGCCCAAAGGCTATAAATTCTATGTATGTTGACTTTGACTACTTCTGTAAAAGAGCCGAATTCTTAGGCTACAAAATTTGGATACTTTTAATAATTCTTGTCAAGCAATTTTCGTTTTTCTAACTGTGCACGGGGGAACTTTTCATTTTTGGAGAAATAAATTAACTTCTTTGCACGTACCACCATCCTATGGAACCAGCTACCCACAATGGTATTTCTGAAACAATAGGATATTGGAACTTTCAAAAAACAACCCTATACATACAATTTTGTAATACCTAAGGTGTCGTTGATATCTATGGGCGGCGTTGCTTTCCATGAGGCGACACGCATACTGGTTTGCTGTACTATTAAATAAAAAATATTAAACCATCCAGCCAAAGTCCAAGGTGGATTTGCGGGATACTCAAATTCCACAAATATATTTATCCCTATGCGGGAACTGAACCAACGAATAATGACTTTGAAAGCGGTTGCTTTGCCCCTAGGCTAATGAGGTTGTTAGGTTGATTGATTATTTTTCATTGTCACGTATGGATCAAAAGACTTTTTCTTAAGAAGCGGGGAAGGTCCATGCCCAGCAGTGGGACATGTATATAGGCTATAAAAAATAAATAAAAGTTAAGTTCATAATTGATTATTTAAACGAATATAAATAGTAATTTCACATAACACCTTCTTTGATTATCTTTGATCTTTAGTAAAAATCAAATATAATACGAAGACCAATTGGCTCAGTGGCGGGGTCCTCCGCCCACGGAGTTAATGGTCGCGGGTTCGATCACCGGAATAAATATATGTATGGATTACAAATATTTATACCGAGTCTGGTAACTGCGCCAGTCCGCATTGGACAAGCGTAATGGGTTAACGTCCGTTCCTTCAGAAATGGAGAGGCCCGTGGTCAGCAGTGGGACATATATGAGCTGTTAAAAAAAATATATATATATATATTGACGCCAATTCCCCACAGGGGTTGGCAAAGACTACAGAGCTTCATCCGCTACCATTCATCGCAGCGAAACGGCTCTCCTTTGGTCGCTTCTCTCCCTCATGAGAATCAGGGCGACTGATTGGCTCAGTGGCGGGGCCCTCTGCCCACGGAGTCAATGGTCGCGGGTTCGATCCCCGCATCGGAATAAATATATGTATTGATTTATAAACATTCATTCCGACTCTGGTAACCCCCCCCCCCTAATCCGCATTTTCGTTCCTGCCCTTTCCTTTCTTCTCTATCCACGCATCCTTTGGCACGGCATCTTATCTATGCCGTGCCAAAGGATGCGTGGCTTAGGGCGAGCGTAGTCGCAAACGTGCCGACCGTCCCGGGATCGAGCTCCGCCGGGTACTATGGTGCGTTACCTCAGTATACAGGGCTCTGCTGGCGCTAACCTCTATCCTCCCTTGCGGCTCGTGGGATTCTCTAACACGAATTTAATATACCTTATTTGTTGAAAATGATGGCGACGTGGTTCTTAATTTAATACGATATTTTTTACTCGTAGCATTAAGGAACAAATTATATAATTCATATTCATTCAGAATGTTTGGTGTTCTATACTATGTGACAATGGAACGGAACTGGCAAATATCTCAATTGTATTTACCGTAACGTGACACCCAATACATTCAAATATCGAACGATGTATTCTCCGTGTCGGCTATGTAAATGCTATCAATCGACTAGACTCTCGTTTGCACACTAGTCCATTCGAACCAGCGTTGTCCGTCTCACCACTCATCACTTTTTTTCCCTTAGTGCAATATGATACCCGATCGTTTGTACACGGTCAGCTATCCCAAACCCGTTCCAAATGCATTTGAGACGATCGAGAACTTAGTTGGAAAATATTCAAAGTCGAGGTGACAATTGATTACGCGTCCGGCGGGTACAAAAAGCAGAATGGCTCGATTAGTTATGTCGACGCCAGGCGTAGGCCGCATGGAAACAATAGATTGGTTCTGCTTTATGATTCTATAAACGTTTATGCCTCTATAAATGGCCTTTTGGCTTTACGTTAGGTTCCGATTGTGATGTTATCGGATGCTGGACAGGTTTATTATGAGTGTTGATGTTAACACTTGCGGAAAATGTGAAATTTGAATAATCATCTTGAATAATACGAATTGATCTTTATATTAGTTACTGACAAATAATCAATTAAAAAGATCTCAATCTTAAAAATGTATTTAATACATCGCATTAATAATTTTTTTATATATATATATTCACGCCTATCCCCCGCCGGGGTTGGCAGAGACCACAGAGCTCCATCCGCTACCATTCATCGCAGTAAACGGTTCGCAACAAAACGGTGCTCCATTGGTCGCTTCTCGCCCTCGTGAGAATCAGGACGTGACAGGTGGCGAACCACGTCGCCGTCATTTTTTCAACAAATTGGGTATATTAATAATTTTTCTTCATAGCAGATTAGGCAAGCGATCATGCCTGTCACCTAGTCAACTCTGGCTAAAATAATTAATTTATTAGAAAAGAATACGTTCACAAAAATATCCAGAAAAAGAAATAAGGCTGATGATGACTTATTTAATTGGCTTAGTGGTCGAGCTACAGCGTAGAAGTCAATGGTCGCGGGTTCGATTGCCAAATAGGGAATCTTTGACAGTTGCGTTGCCTATCTTAGGGTAAGAATGTAAATAATGGCAGGGAAAAAAGATTTAATGGGACAAGAAGAAGGAAGTAATGGGAGAGAGAGAGACGGAAATAAAAGAAGGTGATAGGAATTGGGCTTCTGGCCTGGTATTTGGCATACTATATATAACAATTAAAAAACTCTTAACTCATTGTTTTTTTAAGAATAAAAAACAAATATTAAACGTTAGAAATATACAAACATTATACTATTTATTATACTGGAAATGTGTATTAGTATATTTTGTAATATATCGGTGCCTTTGGGGCACAGGTTGTGTTGAATAATTTAAAATCAATCGAATGGAGGCACACAATTAAAAAATAAAACCGAACGAATAGATTGCCACAGTTTATCATACCTAAATGATACCTCTAAATTTGTAAACCACGAATACTCATAATCGAAGAAGCCATAAATATCAGTGGAGGCAGTGAACTAATGAAATGTTATAACTAAATACTTCTAGGTCGCGAGTTATGCGTAGGTTGTGGAGTGTCATATAATAAAAACTTTCTGTTATGGCTTTATAAACAAATAATATATTTATTGGAATGCTGTCATAACTTCTTATGAATATATTTTCAACTTAAATACTTAACATATATATAGTAAAAACAAAGAACAATAAAAATCATACAATGATTTATCTATCTGTATACAATGTCTGTAACAAATGAATTTTTTAAGTTTTTTGCTTATTTGCTACGTGCAAATATCATCATCAATATATAAAAAATCAGTTTCCCTATTGTCTGTTGATCTATCTTCAGTCGGTCATAGAGCTATGGGGAGTACTCTGATCGGTGTTCTTCTATTTATTTATTTATTAAGCATAAAAACAAGTTACAGTTTTAGAGAATACTATATAATATAAATTAACAACGCCCGGGCTCTTTAGATTTGATAACTCTTACTGCGCACAGCATGGGTACATTTTAAGAATAGGGTTACTTATGCGATAATGAAATAAAATTGATAAAATTAAATAAAAAAAATAAGAAAGAATAAAAAAAGAAGGATAACAATAATTTTGTGATCTGTCGGATGCGAAAGATATCACGGAGCGATCGCTTTAATTGATGTATTTTGATATTGAAAATATCGAACGTTTTTGTACGGTGGTCAATAAATATATTATTGTATAGGCGACAAATGCGTACCATGGGATACTTCTGGTGGATATGATTTAGAATTAAGAAATTCGCAGAAGAACAAAAGTCACCGACATAGCCTTTCAAGGTAGCAAATTCAAGTCAGAAATCTAATTGAGTGTGTCAGAAATCTAATCTAACCTAGGGCCGTGACTATAATTAAAAAAATATTTGAATGAAAGGAAATGGACATTCGATCATTTAAAAAAATTAGGCCGAAGTGTTAACATGTTTATTTATAATTACAAAGAAAAGTCTCTAGATGATCATTATGTTAATCACGTTTTTAAAATAATTTCCCAGGCCGTATTGTTATGTACAGATAACATAATTAACCAATTACTAAATTACAGTCTATTTGAAAATGTTAATTCCTCTGTTGGCCGTTTACCGTATAAACAAAAGGACAAACGAATTTATTAATTGCGGGTATTTTATGTGCCTATTCTTATACGTCTGGCGTCTGTTATAAAGAGTTGATACAGAAATGAGATACAGTTTTAAATTTGAATTTTTATGACTCTTTAGTGACGACTTACTTCCTGAGTTTTAAAGTGTGCTTTCAATATGTTATTACCAAATTTTTTTTCTATTTATATGATTATTATTATTGACTATTCTTATTATTAAAATATGTTTTAATAATAACATTAAAGTGTTGAAAAAACTAAAATAGTACATAACAGTAAAAATAGCGCTTACGTTAAATCACCGAATTAAACAGAAATGTCTTTAGGAGCAATTATATTGCTTCGGACTAAGTTTGAAAATTTATAAGCACAACAACTTAGCTAAAGGATATACAGTTCCCCACTTACTTTTATGATTACCGTTACAAATTAATTTCTTGCCTTATACTAATACTATCCATTTTTAAATACGTGCGGTAAGTAGTCCAACGATATATCTTACATGAGAATGTTTCTACTTCCCCTACTGATATAAGTTTCCACCTTCCAGGATCTATTGAATTCTGTTGAAACGAAGTACTGAGAATCGAGTAGATGGACTTTTTTGTTGAGAAACTTAACAACCAAGCAGATGAAAGGAGAAAAAGTTTACCAATGGAAGGGAAGGGGTTTCCCACTTCCACTTTATTTCTCTCTTCTCATGTACTCTGATTTTTACTTTTTAAAGGAGACATCGTTTTGGTCTTCTGACTCTTGTACACATTCTTAAGCAGTTATACATCTCAATAAAACCACTTAACACCGAAATAAAGAAAATATCACTTTACACTGACATTCTTGAAGAAGATTTTACCCGATTGAACAGGCCTATGCGTGACGTAGCATGATTCTAGCACATCTAGTCGTGGATTGCGATAGGTTATTCACGATGACCTAATGACATTTGCTTTGCTCCATACCATCCGCCTTATTATCAGAGTACTTAACTACATATGTGTAAATTATATAGGAACAACAAAAAGCTGGTTTTCTTTATATTTCTTTCATAGTTTGAGAAATGTATTAAATCATTCTTAATATAGGCATAACTAAAGTATTGAAGTAAATAGATAGTATTCCATTGAAATCCATTTAAAAGTTTTCGTGTAAAATTAAATAACCAACAATTAACGTAGCATTTTTTTTTATATATTTTATCTGTGGAACTATGCAGTTGTTTAAAAGTTACCCAATGTTCAGAGTTCAATTTATAATTATTAGGACTGCAGCTGTTTCCGTCGATGGGTGGAGTCGGATTATTTTTTTTAAAAGCCTCACCGTTATTGGTGGAAAGGAAAGATATGTAGTGGAATTACAAATTTAAATTCGCCGGGGGAATACGTTGAAAGGTGAAGAATATCTGGCATATGTTCCGCTAGTAATGAGGTCGTTAGTTTTTTCGATAAGACCACGTCGACCGAGGAAGTTTGTATTTGTAGCGTGAAAAGTGTATAAGAACTGCAATTTTTTTACAGCCCATATATATCTCACGACGACCGAATGGCGCAGTTGCGGGACCCCTCGGCAACGGAGTCAATGGTCGCGGGTTCCTTCCTCGCATCGGAATAAATATATGTATGGCCTATAGATATTTTTCCGAGTCTGTAACCTCGCCAATGGGTATTGGACAAGCGTGGTGGGTTAATGTCATTTCCTTCAAAAATGGGGAAGTCCGTATTCAGTAGTGGGATATATATGGGCTGTGTAAAAAAATATATCTCACAGCCCATATATGATAGTCTTAATGGCTCAGTAGCGAAATTACTGCTTTCGGAGTTGGTTGCGGCTTCGATTACCGCATTGGATTCAATATATGTACGGCTAGCATTTATTTATTCCAAATGTGGATTCCCATTAATCTACCTAAAAACGTGGTGGGTAAATATCCATTCCCCCAAAAATCGGTTGACCGCATGCCCAATTTAGGATATATTTGGGCTGTTAAAAATATTTCCCACTGTTTGAAACTTTTCCGACTATTTACGACTGTAGGCCACACATATATTGATCCCGATGCGGGAATAAAACCAGCGACTATTGAATCCGAAAGCGATAACTTCGCCACTGAGTAATTTCCGTTTAATTATTCAAAAGAATACAGTGATGCCGCTGTACTGTTATGTACAGTTATAACCACGTTTATGGTATTTTATATCTGATACGTTACTCCAGTTACAACTTCAAGGTTGCGATATTTACAACAAACTCTATTACTTTACAGAGGAAGGAGAATTATTATTATTATTATGGCTTTAGTTTTGCTCACTATTTAAATGTGTTTATAAAAAGAAAAACATCATATTTTGGTGGGATAGCAATGGTGTAAAAAATAATTGTCATTTTGTTTAATTATTTAAAAGATCAATACTTTTAAGTGTTAAATGTTTCTTAACACAGTTGTAATATTCCATTGTTGGACATAGGTCTAAATTTTTCTATGGAATAGGAGGGCAAACGATCAAGCGTGTCGCCTGATGGAAAGCAATCAACGCTGCCCATAGTCATCCGTGACACCATAAATAGTACGAAAGCATTGCTGGTCTTTAAGATATGTGTATGTGTAATACCGCGTTGATCTCCAACCTTAGGAGACGGAACGAGGGATTGCAGATTTGTTTTTATTACTCAGGTAGATACTTCTGCCCGTCTACTGAACTATACCTTCACAGAATATCGGCTATAAGAAGCTCCCACTATAGTGTGCCAGCCGTACTCCTAAGGCAACACACGGGATCTTTAGGGGGTTTTATCTTCGATAAAAATGAAATTCTTCCAAATAAAATTATAATAATTTATTTTTCTATTCGCTGTACATTTATATCTTATTCATACTTTATTTATACTTTATCAATTTACATTTTATATTCAATCTCAATATATTATATATACATATAATCTCAATTTCTTATGCCGGACAGGTGAGATATCTGTTAAAAGATGTCAGTCGAAACTAATGTTTTTAAATTTTCAAATTTAAAATTACAAATTTAAAAGAAGTAATGTAATATAAAAGGTTTTAATATATTCCAATAAAATGTTTTATTACATTAGTGATACATTTATCAATGTATCACTACACTACACCAGTATTTGAGCTCACAGTTATTATATATCATACTTTCTTCAAGAAATGTCATTCCTACTCTATGACAGAAAACACATAACATAAATGCCTTTTAAATTGTTGTTATTTATTAATAATAAGACGCTCGAAGCAAAGGTTGTTTTTGTAAAACACGGGTTTGAATCTAGTTTAGAAGTCAGTAGTTAGAACAATAAAAAGTAAAAGCTGCTATAGATTATGTTCTTTATTATTCTCGCGGCCGATTACCGACAAGAGGGACAGAATCGTTAAATCATGTCCTTAGTGATCTGTCCTTCTGTAAAATATATGCAATCAACTTAGTACCTGTCGTTGTCTTGTTGCCGATATTCCACCGTATATTATTATTATTTTTTTTCCAAATATATATATTCTAAGATTCACCCTCCGTGTGTGAAATGTGCTTAAAAAGGGGTACAAAGATCTTTCTCCATGTATTAATATATAGATTTTTATTAATTGACTGATGAACACCTGGGTGGCATTTCAACTTGGTGTAATTATAAATTGTGTATATTTAATTATTTATCCTTAATCAGTATGAACGTAACCCCTAATTTCTATTTTGATATACGCCATGTGAAACATTTTAAACATCTGCAGGCCATTAGTCATACAAATCCATAGCATTAAGTTTTTATCTCTAAGTGGGGAAGTGACTAAAAGGAATGCGTGATTTTGGGTAACTCACTTTTGCGTAGATAATGCTTCGAACGTGCTAAGAGGTGTGTTGGTGATAATATTGTTTATGTTGTCGAAAACTAAGTCCCCATGAGTCACAATGGAATAATGTAGGTTTTTTACGATCTCATTTTTAGACATTTTTTGGACTAGAGCCTATATAACTTATATAGAACTCGCCTAAGGAGTCCTGTAAGCTGCCGAACCGAGATAACGAATATATAGATGAAACTAGGTCTTGAAACTCTGGTGAAATGATGCAAGGCATATCACAACAGCGTATTGCCATCGAAGACATAGCTTCTGTTCATTATAAAGTGAAGTTGAAAGACAAGAAGTGGTTTACAGTTGATAAAAATATATTTAGAGATAATAATATAATTTCATATAATAATTAATTAATAACAATATTTTTATATTAATGGCCTATACTTTCTTATTGCGGTCCGTGGCGGGACGTTTGCCCGGGTCCACTAAAAAATAAAAAGACAAGTGTAAAGGTCTTAGACATAATTTCAATTTGAAAATTCTTCTTAAAAAAAGGATCTAATTCTTCATCCACTGGCAATACAACCCAGTATGATTTTTTGCCTCTTCCACACTTCCCCATATATCCGTATACTTTTGGCAGCACGTCTGCTCTAGGTCTTTCGATTGCCCCAGCGTTCTCTTCTGTACAGACGTTATATTGCTTGGTAGCCGCCAGCAATAAGGTTTCCTATGAAGCTGCCAATCTCAAGTCCGGATAAAGAGTCTTCATCTAGGGTTTTTACTATACCGGCTGACTATCCGGTACAGAAAAAACGCTAGTTGCGAATTCCCATACAGAAGAAAAAAATGGAAAGAAATGGAAGGGCAAACGAGCAAGCGTGTTGCCTGATGAAAAGCAATCAAGGTTGTCCATAGACATCCGCGACATCATAGATTTTACGGAAGCGTTGCCGGCCATTAAAGTATAAGTAGGTTTGGTTTTTCAGTTCCTACTATTAGTTCACACTCTCCCTCTATATTTTTTAATATATCTCTTTCAAATTTTCAATCGATAATAAAATATTTTTTATTCATACGTTCAAGTTCAAATACATTTTTTGAAACTTGTAGTGGATGACACTAGATGTTAATACAGTTTTTTTCGTCTTTTTTAGTCTGTACTTTTTTAATTTTATTTGTTTCATCTGATATTCATTTTGCATATCATTTTTAATCTGTTTTGATAGTGTATTGTGACAGATTTCATGTTGGCGAGTGCTTGATGATTGCAGGGTCAGTCGAGAGGCTGCCAGTTGTTTGCGTCTACGCTAATTGGGGTCATCCGCGTCCACGAACCCATTTGTAAATTTGATGATTTATTCACCATGACATGTAGCGTACGCTGGATACGTGTTGACTTAATAAATCATTATCAGATTTTGTTTATGATGAGTTAGATGTTAGCTGTTGAACCTTTTTGAAATAGCGATGGTTTTCGTAACTTGTACCGCCTATTAATATTATATTTATGTGTAATGTGTCATTTTTTTCATTTGTGTTAAGACAAGAGTGTAGGTTTCGAATATAGTTTCGATACAGAAAAGATTTATTTATTTATTCTTCTTGTTCAAATTCTAGTCCTCTTGTACAAATTCTAGTCCTCTTGTACAAATTCTAGTGGGTAAAAAGGTGGCTTAATAGAGGCAGACATTCTCTGCCAGTCACCCTTTGAATTGGTGGAAAAGATTTTTCAAAGTAGGTACAAAGAAATAAAAAGATATAGTTAAATTCATACATATAAAATAATAAACCTTTGGAATGACATTCCTCTTGACATTACAAAAGCCTCAAAGTAATTCGTACTTGCTGGAATGTGAATATTTCTTTTTCAATATTTTTTTTATTTATTACTCTCGTGTTTTTAAACACACGAAGTTAGTTTTAGTTGCCTGATAACAACAAACCCACGAAAAGGAATTAAAAAGTCACAAACTAAAGAGGGATTATTTTTTAAAAAACAAAAGTTTTAAATTTTTTATATACCCAGACTCTTTATTAAGTGCCAGTAACATAGTTTGGCTTTTAAAACCTCTTAAGAACTAAATTATTACCAATAACGAAGAAAAACTTAAACCACCCGTGTTTTTGCAAAGGAGTGTATTACACAAATATACATACATACATATGTACATACATATATACATACATAAATATTCAAATAAAATTTTCAATAAAGGTTTTTGTTGTTGTTGTTATATAAAAATGGATAAACCAAAACAGTTTGTGTATGTTATATTACATCTGGCCACAAAGATGTCACATTAATATTTTAAAGGATAGGGGCCCAGCAAGCAATAACACGAGCTTACTCGAAAATCTGGCATATGCGAGATATAAATAGGGGTTGCACTTGTCACAAAAATATTAAGTGGATTGAATTGAATATGGTGATTAGAATGCGGCTTGTATCGGGTCCTCTATACAATACTTAGTTCGTTAAATTTCGACCCCCAATAAGAACTAAGCGGAGTGCATGGAGTCGGAAGTATTTTTGTTAACTTATAAATTGCATGGATTTTTATGTCAACA
Source organism: Baronia brevicornis (assembly GCA_031353405.1). Lineage (NCBI taxonomy): Eukaryota > Metazoa > Arthropoda > Insecta > Lepidoptera > Papilionidae > Baronia > Baronia brevicornis. The sequence continues at coordinate 44,654 of JASFAT010001167.1, forward strand.
TATTTATGAGATAAGAAGGCAAACTTTAGTGAGAAGGCAAAGTTCTGTGCGTGGTGCATACAATTGTAGATGACGTTTTATTCATTTCTCTCAAGTGGTTACGACGGATATATTCGTCATCTACATATGTATAACACAATGACTAAAGACGAAAAAAGACGTATATATATATATATATATATATATATATATATATATATATATATATATATATATATATATATATATATATATATATATATATATATATATATATATATATATATATATATATATATATTTAAAGGAAGCTTCCATTTCTTTATCATTTGTCTCTAAATAGCATTTTAAAATGAATAGGTAGGCAAAAAAATGACTCGTGCACCTGATTTTCATTACATCTGTGGGTCAAAATCACCGCCATTTTTGGAAATTTGCAAAACCAAGGGCAATAGAGAGGCCTATTTATGATTCAATAATTTCATTTTATTCATTACATTAATTCTTGAAATATTATTACCATTCTTTTATCGCGTTCCATTTCCGGACAAAAGTCTACCTAGGTACCTCATGTAGTCCGATCATTTATAATATATTTTGCCAGGACTTGTTTTTGGGGACGTATTTCAGGACTACATATATGTATATGAAAAAATAATTAGAAATAATTGATATATTATTAACCATTGAATTGATAATACGATTTTCCACTTAGCATGATATAAGAGCAATTAAGAGAAATAATTGTAATCTTTGTATGGAATTAAATAAAGATTTATTATTATTATTGAATTATAATATATTTTGTTATAAAATTTGTCTACGCTTAATATAGCAATAGTAATACCGACTCCACAGTTTTTTAGCCCACAGACGGGGGCCCGCCGTTGCCTCTCCGCGCATACTCATTCCCTTTACATTTCGCCGCCACAATGCTCCTGCAACTTGCTCTAGTCTTTTTATTTCGGTCACGGTCCTTGAATTACGTAATTAGCGGTAACTTATTGGAAGTTTGGGGGCGTCCTATTACTTTCAAACGTGATTAAGTGTTGCGCGGAATGATAAAATATTTGTTCGTATCCTCTCAGGGAATACACAATTCCCACATCAAAGAGGTTATATACGTATATCGTACGTGCGATTTGGCTTACGAACCTATGCACGTTCTCGACTGGTTCGCTTCAATGATACGCTCGTACTCTTTGTCCCTTCATGCGCATCACATTCAATTCGTTTTAAAAACTTTATAATAATAGTGTTAAATATAATATTACGTATATAGTTAAGCCACATCTGTAATACCCGTTGGCGGGCATACCCATTTCTGAAGACATGATGATCATCAACACACCACTATTAACCTAGATGAATTGGCGAGACACTTAAATTCCAAATAAAAACCAACAGGCCATACATATGTATATTTATTCCGATGTGAGAATCGAATTCGCTATCAAAGATGATCGTTTCCGATCGTTAGATTGGAATATTTGCTTGTCAGTTATATAGATTAGATAGATATATTCGTTATTGTACACCAAAAACGAAGTTATACAATTATTGATTGTAATATTTATATACAAATGGCGACCTTATATAATTAGTTAATAGCGATTTCTTCCAGTACAACCGAAGGATGGACACAATCTTGATAATTGATATAGATATATATCATAGATGATAGATAGTATATATATATATATAGCTATATATATATGATATATATATATATATATATAGTATTTTTCTGAGTATATATATATATATATATATATATATATATATATATATATATATATATATATATATATATATATATAAATTTAACACAGAATTTGCTCAGAAAAAAATACTGCGTTGCATAATCTGATCTCTGAATCTCACAGCTTTATGACTAATAGAAAATTTTGTACAGTGTTGAAACTAACCGTTTTTGAGTGATCAGATACAATTTTTTTTTGGCTCTGGTGGTAAGTTTTGATTTTGTGGTTTATTATTTTTTCGCGTTTTTGCGTGTATATGTTTTTCCCGGTTTTAAATAATGTATTTTTCTTCTTCGTCTTTTAATCTTTTTTATTTGAATTTAATAAGGTAATAACATTGTTAAATAGTAGGTCTGTGAAAGTAATAATAGTTTTTTTTTAAGTAATGGCACAGAATATAAATCATCTATATTTACATTTAACAGAACCGAAATCAAGAGACAATTTTATTGAGCGACCATGCCTCTTATGACTCGTTTTGCCTAATATGGTTTGACCGTTTGTCTTTCCGACGCCTGGTGTGGGAAATATACAATTTAAGACAGCGATAAACATTGTGGTTTGTGGCTTACCGATCTAGTTTCGCTGTGTCCTGTCTAATCTAAAAACGAATTCTTAAATAAAATAACAAATAATAAAAAAAATAAAGTCTTTATTATATCCTGCAAAGTATCTTATATCAGAGAAGTGTTTTTTACCAGCTTGGAGCATTGTCTAGATATTCCACGTGCCAAATCGCCAAGCAAATAGATTGTTCCGTTTTTGTTGCCTAGGTCGTCGTGAAGAGATCTGGCAGTTTCTTTGTTTGTGAGACTTCTCAACTTGGTGTTTTCCCCGTGCCTTTTTTTATCGGGTTTGGGACTGGCAGTGAGCTAGGAAAACCTAACCCCCAGAAGGAGTTTAAAAAAAGTATGTGTTATTTGTCCTAATAACATAAAGTATACAATAGTGGTAGAATCATGGTATAGTACGGGTAGGTTAGCACTCCCGGGTAGTTAGTTCATTCTCACTGAATATCTGTGTCAAGTAGTAGCTAGAGGTCCAATACTTTCCCATTTAATTTTTTTTGTCTCTTATAATAATACTTTTATTTTCAAAATGTTACATATGTTACAGGACTCTAGATCCCATACTAGGATTTTTTGTGTTGTGGGTAACTAGGTCATCCCTTAGTAAATAATTCAATGTAACAACACAAATATCAAAAATGTAGCGAAAAAAATTCAAAAAACACTAATGATAATAAAAAATGAATGAAGTTAGATAATAAATTATTAAAAATAGAAACCTGTATGTATGCAAGTGTGTGTGTACATACCTGTGTGTGTATGTATATATGTATCTGTAAGCACGTTGTAGTATAAGTTGTATTTCTAATAATATATTAAATTGCAACGATTCATATGCTCACTTAAGTAAGGTAGAATTAAGATTTTTATATCAGATTATTAAGCGTTTATTAACAAAATATGACGTGTAAAGGGTGAATCAAATGATTTATATTTTTATTTATTGATATGAAACATCTTATCTCGAGGTATGGGAGTGAAATTGTAGACTAAGACGTCGTCTCGAGTCAGGCTACGTTCCCCTCCACTCGACTCTATACAGTGGTACTTACACGTGGCCGTGAGTATACGGTAGAGACCGAGTCGTCAATATTTCACATCTACCAAGCGTCCTATGACGTCACTTTTTTTAAATTCTTCCTCTCTCATTATTTATATTTTTACTCTTAGGTAAAAGGCAGAACAAACTTTTATGGGCGGCCATGTTTACTTATCATCAGGTGACCCACTTGTTCGTTTCTCTATCTCGTCTATCAAAAAAGAACAAAAATAAATACCTAATAATAAATGGTATTCTTTATTTTAGTTCTACAAGTATTTATAACCAAGACAATATGAATATAAAAGGCCTTGATATTGAATTAGTACAGAAGAACAGTTGTTCTTCTTTATTAATATAATAGTAAAAGTATTCTTTACTAATATAATATAGGCAATCCAACTAGATTACCTAGAGGTAAACCCTGTGCTAATAAAGTTGACAGAAAAATTTCAATACTTAAAACTTACGTTTCCTTTAGCTGTTGTAATTAGAGTGCATACGTTACTGTGTGAGCTATGCGGATATTTATGTGAATGATGTCATTATATTGTATTATCTTAGCCGAATCGACTACGATGACTTCTTCTGGGAAATCGCGGAACTGTCAACAGTTTAAAACATATTTAAGTGCCTTAACGTCAACAAGTAATATAATTTTTTTTAAGTACCGACTTTTAATCCTGCTCTATATCTCATATAAGAGAACTTTTTTCCCATATTAAACTAAAATTAATTAATTAATGTATTAATATTTGAAAAAAAAAAACTGTTATAACATCAAATGTCATTCACTACACGTATAAAAAAAGTATTTAAACTAGAGTGGATGAATAAAACAGTTTATTATTAATATTATTGATATAGTTATAAATATTATTGAACAAGATATATAATAATAATATATTTATTGATCATTAACTAGTTTACAATTTGTTTCAATGCCTGCCGAACTAGGGCGAACTCTGTACTACGAAAGAGAGTTATATATATATTCTTCTATGACACATTTATGTATTATTCTAATTGCCATACTTAATATTACAAAAGAATGAAACAAAGAATTAGAAACTATAAACTAAATTTTACAAATAAATAAATATATATACGAAGAGTAGTAGTAAGAATTCGTAGAGTGCACTCTCTGCCAATCCTTCTTTATTCAATATAACGATTTTTTCGCTAAGATTCAAGATCATTGCGATTTAAAGAAATTTTACTTTCGACCGGCATTTAAACTCTGTTTACTTGCATTACAATCGAAATAACTTAGTACTAGGTCATTCGTTTGCCCATTTCTTACCTATAAAAAATTCTATTTGTGTTCTGTATTCGATATATTAATACAGCACTTGTTGCAGCAATAAAAAAAATATATATTAACAAGTGGTCACATGCGACCTCTATCAGTCATATGGTGTGTTAACATGAAATGCTTCGCGTGGCGTACCCCGCGTCCTTTTGTAATGAACCCCCATAAATAAAGCGCATTTGGCATCGCAGCGAATACAATAGATTAAAAAACGCATCGCATAAAAAGCATCCGCGTTTGTCTATTAGTATCTAGTTAGAGTTACAATCGCAGATGTTACAAAAATAATAATCCTGTTCAGCGGCGTGCCCTCACGGCAACAAATCTAACATTAGAGCGAGAGAAAAAAATATTCCCTTTACCTGAACGATCGGCTTTAAATACAGTAGGGCCCCGTTAAATAAATACGTGTATTCGGATGCTAAGCATATATACTTACAAATTGTTTTTTAAGACGACCATAAGTTATGGATCGTATCTATTTTTGTGTTTGGAGAATAATTTAAATGCTGGTGGATTTGAGACTTAACGTAATTTATAACAGATAAGAAGGAATCTCGATACAAAACTTTAGAGAGCAAGAAAGAAAAAAGACAACTTTAGTTCATGAAACAGTACAGACAAGAAATAAAAAGAAAGACAAAAAAACACATTAAAATTATAACGAACAAAAAACATTATGTCGCGTTCATATAATCTTTAGTTTTAAAGTTGGCTGAAAACAAAATAAGTATTTTACTAACGTTAAAATTAGTGGTGATATATCATTCTGTGAAAAATATACAACTTATGAAAATGATAATAGTTATAATTATGAAAAAAATATTCATATATTATAATATTATTAGCTTTTATTCTATCTATTTTCCCTAATTATTATTATTTGTCATTCATTTTGATGTTCTTTTTTTATGGGACAGGATGGCAAACGAGCAAGCGTGTCACCTGATGGAAAGAAACCAACGCCGCCCATAGACATCCGCAGCACCATAGGGGGAAGGGTGTTGGGCCTCCGGAACTCCGCTCACGGCATGAAGCGCGGTAGCTAAGCTACCACTCAGGCGCTGGTTTTCTGCGGGAGTATAGTACTTCCCCGGACGAGTCGGCCCATTCATGCTACAGACAAATAGTATGCCATTCTTAACAAAGTAATCGTCTGCAGTGTGGCTCTACCATTTTGTTAGTTAACAATAAGTAAAATTATAATAAAATAATGGATGTTAATAGATACAAAATAACAATGTTTGCAACAGTACCGTGGTTAAAGTTTCCAGAATGCAAGCGAAGCTAAAACTGATGTTTATACTTGAAATATAATACTTAGTGACCGACACATTTGCACCTGCAAATATGACTAGTAATACTACGAAATAGCTATGTTACGAAATAGAGCAAAAAAAATGGTGCAAAACGATATTTTTTCTGTTGAAACATTCGCCAGAAGCAACAAGTTAGAATTATTTCCTGTTTTCTAACACACCCATCTGCTTTTGCTAACAAATCGATTCCAAAAAATATCACGTTACAGTTTGTACACTGAGGGCATTGTAAACTCGCGGATGTTCGAGGTTTGGGAGATTTAAGGGTGCTTTTTTGTGTTTTTTGAACCGCATTACGAGATATTGAATGGCCGCTGAGGCCAATTAATGCGGATTCCAACAATGGAGGGCACTATGGGCGTACAACCGAGTTCCGACCGGAAAAGTTCGATCACGACTCACAATCGAATGCAACTCGATACCGTGTGAGGAGCTACCCACCTGTTTCGGGCTGTCTCGCTTCGATAAACTTGGAACGATCAAAATGCGGATTTCGCATAATTTTGACATAATTGTACTATAGAAATTATTGTATTATAAAATCAAAACATAAATTCTCATACAGCTTATATATGTCTTACTAGTGGGGAAGGGAGCTTACCATTTCCGGTAAAATGGACATTAGCTCATCACGCTTGTTCATAGCAGCATTGACGGGATGCCCAGATGTGGAATAAATACACGTATGAAAAATATTTTTCTACCGCAAGCGTTAGTCGGTTAGTTGGAATTGTTAATAATAATTCTAGTTTTACCAAAACTGCAGGTTTTCTTAAGAAAACCCAATATTTATAAAATATGTTACAATATAAAAGTAAAAAAATATAAAATATATTACTCTGTTGTATATATAAATTCTATTATAAGAAAATCTGTAATATTTGCATTGAAACCAAACCAAATTTACATTAAATTAAGGCACTGGACTTTCCAAGACTTTATGAGATTATATGAAGTGATTTGAGTTGTAATTTTTGTTGAAGTCTTCTTGAGATATCTATCAACAGGTTCATGCAATTGTGTCTAATACGTATGTACGAACCTTTGAGTTTTCAGCCTACGACATTGTAATAGAGCTTGATGCTAGAGGGCGCTGTGTCAAATTAAATTGATATTAAGAAGTACGTTTTATTAATTAAAAAACTATGACTCTTATTGTGTATTTAAAAGGGCAATTTTAATTTTTTTTTATATTTAATCACCTTTCAGTGTTTGCACGTGATTGTTTCCAATTCCATCCCTTTTTATTTTATTCAAATTAGTGTTTATCCACAAAAATAGTACTGTTAATTCCATTGTACAATTTAAACTAAAAAGGTTTATACCTTTAATTTTCAATATTTAATAATGTAATGCCTATGGTGGTGCAGATGTCTATCTGCGAGTTAGATTTTCACATTGTCATAAATGTCCACATGCACTTTTCCCGCCAACTTACATCAGTGACGTTGTGTTTTATTTCATTTTTATAATCCTATATTATTATCAGTTATATTGTTTAATTGTGGTGGCATTTTATACAATATAGTTCGATTGATGTGTATAAGTGAAATGATATAAAATAAATATATTGTGACTTCTTAAGTTGACTGAAAATGTCCATAGGTTTTGGTAAAATAGCCACCATTTTGTCAAGACGTAACGTGGCAAGCTGACTTATATATTTCAAAAGACTTGATATTATTGTATTTTACTTAACACTGGCGTAATAGTTATAACTAATTGCCATCAAAGAAAAGAAAATGTCCACATTGCGTAGTATTTTTTTATTTAAAAGAACACTTGCAATATTTTTATAATACTAGAATACTTATTTAATTATTAAACTCTCATTATTATTCCAAATAGGCTCATGCTAAGAAAATATGGTTCACATCAATAGTTTAATTGTAGTATCGAACTCACGACTTAAGATCGTAAGCACAATCCTTATTATTTGAGCTATTGTTGCTTTTTATGTCTTGTTGTTTGTCCTTCTTACTTGCGTGATTATATTAACACACAAATCAAAGAACGGTTTTCAGGAAAAAATTGTATTAGCGTTATCGTTAATAAAAATATCATCCAGAAACCTTAGTTATGATCTGCCAGACATACAATTTTTTATTAACTATTGCACAAGTATATTTATGGTATACGATAAGACTATACAGCTTTATTTTTTTTTATTTCTTCCAACGGCCAGCAATAAATCACACAGTGTGATTCCAGGTCTAATCTGAACCTAGATAAAGTGTGCGTGTTAGTATAAAATGGTAAAGCATGAGTCAAGCTGCCACCGCAATGGTAATAACAATATATCGAACCCTGGCGTCGGTTCTAGACTTGGTAATTGCAAATTAATAATTTCAATTACAACGCGAACAAATCCGACGAAGCGCCGGAGCGGTCGTGCCAATCGGCTGACTTATTATGGATTTAATTTATACGAACGACAGTTAATATCCAGGTGATAAATTCGGTGACGTCGTGTGCGCTCTGCGGACGCTCGCGGGGGGTTAAGCGAATAATTGTTCGGCGTTCTATCTCTGTCGTATATTAGATTTTAATGGCCAACCCTTAAAAGAATTTATTTTTAATTACCTTTCTTAGGCTTCGAAGCTAGGAGGTCTCGATGACATGTTATAAATTGGATCGTTTAGTGATATTCCGGTTGGATGTTGGCCTTTTTTATATAGTTCTCCTCAATAAATCGATGTTTAATACTTTTTTATATGGTAGAGAATTTTAATTTGGTTTAGGTTTTTATTTTAACAGAGATTAATGCAAATTATAATAAATTGTGGTGTGAACCGTAGTGTATTCGCTCGTAGTGACCTCAATAGGTAGACGGGTTAGCGACACTGGAGTAGTTTCAAATGTTTTAATTTCAATTCAATTCCAATGCGTATAAAAAAAGATTTTATATTAATGTTTGAGCACTATGCTCTTATGAGATTCATACTTAATAAAATATTTGTAACTTTTGTTATATCAAATATACTAATTATATTGGAATATTAAAGAAAAAAATATCTAAAAAAAAATGTTTTATAGGGATTTTAAATTGCATCAGTAGCATAAATCAAAATTTTATGTCAATAAGGAACATTGACAATCATATGCCGTGTGAAAACAATATTGAACCAAACTAAGAATATTATTTAGTGCCTTATTTTTTAATAATAATATATTATCATTTAAAATATATAATCTGTTTCTTTTATTAAGTTTTTACAAATTTTTGTCAGATCCGATATTTTATCTGTGCAATAACAATTAAATAAACATCAAATTTAAATCATATAATGGAACCAGTGTTATAGAAAGTGTACTATAATTATTATAAAGTGTTCTGAATAGACTTAAAAGAGATTATACGATTATAAAAGTTGAAAAGCATTAAAATTCACACCGGGTGACTGATTTAGGAGGCGTACACGAATGTTAAAACAGGATTTGGAAGTTACGCGACGCGACATTTTCTTCGTTTACTAACATATTTAAATTTATACTTTTAATTTGCCATAAGCTAATAAATATTTGGATATCACGGTGGCTATAAATGTCATCTTTACAAGCTAGGCGTTACATATGATACTGGAAATATTTGTATTTCAATTTATGATCGTAAATAATAAAAATCAACGTGCTTATTCGGCATTATGTCATATTCTGTGAGCGATATCGTATTCGATGTTGTTCCCGCCTTGCCGTGCGCGCGCGACCGCTTTTGTTTATCTGTGCGCGTCATTACCATGATAATAAAATGTCTACCCATGATAAAAATTGCCACTTAATTTCCAAAATATATTGACTATTCCATTGAAATGATCAAGTAACTGTACAATTCATATAAATGTTATCTCCAAGTGGAGTATTTTATAATTTTATTACGTAACACTTATATTAATAAAATAAATATATTATTATTAAAAATATTTATTGATGTATTCTATTATAATTTGAATCGAAATTTTATTTAGTGTCAATTTATTTTTTAGAGAATTAAAAATGTCTTACTGTCAGGCATTGGGCTTCTTGATCTGCGGGAAATTGACATTTACGCATCACGCTTGCCCGAGACGGATCAGAACATCCAGCCTCGGAACAAATACTTGTGAATCTGTATGCTAGTTATGCTGCAATTGGTTATAAGAATATAATTCTATTTTAAGTTGATGTAGTTTTATCAATAGTCGTACGGTGCAACAATTTAAACATACACATACATTCTCGTACATGTTCACTTAAAGAAGATTAAAATTGAAATTATCAAATCAGAAAAGATCATCTACAATTCATGAGAATGTAGTGATAAACAGCGTGTAAACCGATTAAAGGGACATAAAACGATGCTGGTATTGACCGTTCCGCGGTGAAGGTGCTGTGTCGGAAGATAACTTGGCGCGCGATAAAATGAATCTTGCTTGCAACGTCCGCGCAGCATTTTGACGGACCGAAACGCAATGGGTTCACCGTGCCGGCTACCAACGGCGATTATAAAATCAATGCCAATATTAAACCAGACTTTCGGTAGTCTTTTGTCTGTTTTAAGCAACTTTTAATAGTTTTTTGTTTATTTTAAGCAATTTTTAACACAGTCCTTTGTTTGTTTTAAGCAACTTTTAATATTTTTTTGTTAATTTAAAATAAACTTTATTACAGTTTTTTGTTTATTTTAAGTAACATTTAATATCTTTTTTGTTTATTTTAAATAAACTTTAATACAGTCTTTTGTTTGTTTTAAGCAATTTTTTATAACTTTTTGGTTTATTTTAAATAACTTTTAATACAGTGTTTTGTTTGTTTTAAGCAACTTTTAACACATTTTTTTTGTTTGTAACCTTTCACACAGTATGTAGTTTATTTTACCGTTAGTTTATTATAATATATGGCAATGAAGCGAGTGGCATATGGTGGTATATGTCCAGAAATGGATTTGAAGGCTGTTGATAATGAAAAATAATGTATGACTAGTTACTTAATACTAAACTTTGTAAGATGTCATCGTTACCTTTTTTATAAGCGATATTGCTATTACTAAAATATTTCTTAACTGTTACAGCTAAGCTCATACCGCTTGTGCTAGAAAAACGTGAGTCACATGTTCAATTGTAGAAATAAACCGATATTCTAAGATTGTAAGCGAAATTCAAACCAATTGAGCTATTGCTGCCACAGATTATAAATAGACTAAGTCTTTCGGTTAATTATTGTTACTATGAAAATAGGTATAACATAAAACAAAAAACGGATGTTCTAATTGTAGGCGACAACCGGTTTAAAGGGCAAGAATTTTCTCATTAAATTCTTAATGCTTTTTGTAATAGCTTATTGGCGTACTCTCTGGTAACTAGGTGAATTATATTTAATACTAGTAGTTATTATAATTGAGACAGAATTCGCGTTTGAAAACCTGCACGCGTTCGTTCCCGCGCTATCGTGCTCAAAGCGGCCGCCATGTTTGCATTTCGATCCGCAAGGAACCTGTGTTTAAGTTGACTCGGGAATTATATTGTGGCGATTAATGTAATAACTGGTTGGTACCCGAGGCTTTTTCTTTGTTCAGTGTATGTGCTCGCTTTCATTCGACAGTATGTCTTGTTGCATTGTAGATTTCGTCGATTGTTTCATCGATGTTATGTTCTCCGAGTTATGAAATTTGTTCCGTTCATTTAAGCCGAAAAGATTTTCCTTTTTAATTTTTTTTAAAATTCAAGATAATTAATAGCATCCGGTAGATTTCTAATCATAGGTTTTCAACAAAGCTTCACCACCTAGTTCGATCTTCGATCCATCCTTAACATTAGCATCCAGTTTCTGTAAGTCGCCTTGTGCAGATTGTTGCTACATCCGCAAGATGCGGACTCAAATCCACCACTCGTCTATTTCTCATATGTCATTTTTGAAGAGCTAGGTTAGTGACTTGTACTTTAGCGGATTTTTTAATTTCAAATTTCCAAAGAATCTAAGCATAGGTATCTAGCTTCCTTGATTGAATTTGAGCTTATTAATGGAGTCAGGCGTTACTTTGCGGAAATCGAAAGAAATCGAAACGAAAAGTTCGGTTTTTGGTTTTTTTCGGTTGTCTTCCGTAGAGTCTACTATACCTGAAGATGCCTCGTGTTGGGGCGAAACACGTGTCGTTTACAAGATGGAAAAGTGATAGTGTGTGTTTGGCGTTGTGTATAGTGGTTGGTGGGTGGAGATTTGATGGCCGATTTTCGGTAAGTTTTTGGTTTAAGTTCTAAATAAATCCACTAAACTCAACGGAAAGACACACATTATTAATTTTCTGTTATTGTTTTGCTTGTCGCGGATCTTAGCTAAGTAAAACTTTTGACTGTCCATATATGAATTTGAGCTTGTTGAGTTTAAAGCTTTTACGTTTAATAATAACAATATGAAAAACATGTTATTTTTATGGTACAGATAGAGAAATGTGCAGGTGACCCGATGGAAGGCAACCAGTTAAAGGGTGATTATGTGCATAATGATAGGGGAAAATGAGGGCATTGGAAGGGAAAAAGATAATAATGAAGGGGTTTGAATTGCGCCTCCAGATCTTTGAACTCATAATCGGTTAGTTGTTTGGCAACTTCTAATATTGTTTCAACATTGTATGTTGTGTAATTTATGTGCCAACAAAGTATTACAACGATTATATTAGAATATTAAAAGAATTTACAGGATTTGAGAAATATTTCAAGAATTCATTTGATCGCTGGTCGGGATAATATCTAATGTTCGTAAATGAAGGTCTGCGCGGTAATGTATTATTCCATTTCTTATTGTACAACACTCGGGAATAAATATTGATTGTGTTGCAAACAGGCGTTTGTAATTGCGTGTGCGGCCGAACGCTGCCTTTATAAAACTCGTTGGTAACCGCACGGAATGTAAACCAGAATGCTCCGGGACATTAATGTGTATTTATTGAGAGCGTCCTGTAATGTTTTTATCGGGTCGCGTTTAAGCCTCGAACGAAACGATTTGCCGGGATATGTGTTAGGATTCTAGGCGTTCTTTTAACGTTTTCAATATGGGGACCGAACAATTTATACTGACGTTTTAATCTCGGTGTATTTTTTGTTATTTTATACGTGCGTAAAGAGACTTAACGAAGCGATAGTCGAATGGATGTCTTTATGTAAACATCGTTTATTCGAGTTTATTACTTAGTTTTATTTAGTAATTTATTATACATTTCGATACGTGAAATAAAGTCTTGACGCAATTGTGAACACAGCAGAGGAAATTTTTTTTTAAAACAAAACTATTATACAAAATTTAATATCTATTTAACTCACATTACAAAGTAATTTGTAATGTGAGTTAGATTTATCTAAAGATCTGGTTAGTAGGCTAATGATGCTGACTTATAATAATATTTCATTTTATAACGTATTGTTTCCATTTAAATGGAAATCAATATAATTACAAAATGAGAATTTTCCCGCCAACTTACATCGGTGACGTTGTGTTTTTTATTTCATTATTATAATCTTATATTATTATCACTTACATTGTTTAATTGTGGTGGTGTATTATACAATATAGTTCGATTAAGGCGTTTAAGTGAAGTGATATGATATAAATGCGTGTATTTTTATTTGACTGAAATTTTTTTATTAAACTTTTTAATTTGACTGAAAAAGAAAGGTTTTGATAGAGTAGCCACCATTTTATCAAGACGTAACGTGAAAAGCTGACTGGTTATATTTCAAGAGATTTGATGTTATCGTATGTACTTGACACTGGAATAATAGTTATAACTAATTGCTATCACAGAAAAGATAAAACTTTAGAATGGAAATAACATTTTCTCCAGTATCTTCCTATAATTACTTTAAAAGAAACCGTTTCGTAAAATAAAGGCTTAGATAAATTAATATTCTTTTTATGAACTTCATATTTTTTAAATAAATTACTACTACGCGTCTGTGAAGCTACCATTCACAAGGAAGAGCAAGCAAGAAATTCAGTTGGTTAAAAGTGAGAATAAATAGGAAAAAACTTAAAAATTGAAAACAGCCTGAGCGGATACCGTTTATATCTTTAAGGTAACTTGTAAGTTGCTAGACAATTTTTGTTTCGTTAAGGATTTTGAACTTAATATTTGATAACCTTTATACAACTTCAGTGACTTTGTCTGAATAAACTCGAGATATATTAACAGTAATATTATTGTCTGTCTTTCTCTTAATAGTTTTAATTTCATCATTAAAATATAATTTGAATGCTATTAATACGTCTGCTGAGAAAGTTTTCTGTTGAAAGTTTGAGGGATTTGTATGTGACGTCGTTCAAATTATTTGAAAGAGAATAATTTCCATTAAGATTTCATTTATTAAGATGTTAAAGAGAGAGTATTGAACTATTTTACAAGGAACACGAAACAAATAATGTTGTAGCACTATAGATAGATTTGTCTGTCTTACGGCCGCGCTAGGAATCGTTTCAATTGATATGTCACTGTAAAAGTTCATTGCTTCTCCGTTCGTGAATTAGTAGTACGGCAAGGCGATTGTAAATGTGTAGGCTTACATGTTCGGATATACGTACAAAATGATAAATGTGTTATTTATCATTTATGTTCTTTTTTCCAGTGATATGAGTCGTGTGATAGTGTCGTGATAAAAGTTGAGAAAGGGATGCTTAGATGGTTTGGGTTCATAGAAGGGATGGATGAAAGACGACTGGTAAAAGAACTTTACGTTGCGGATGTGGATGGAAGGGTCGGTTGGGGAAATTTCTTTATTCCTAATTTCGGTATTTGTTCATGTTATTTATGTATTATAATGGTACCCACGAGAGCGTAATTCCAGTGTGGGGTTATTATTGTTATTAAAGAATGCAAAGGCTGAGTTGAGCAAGCTACATCAAAAAATGAATGACACAAGAGCTATCAAAACTATCTATAAAAGAACCCCAACCAAATAGACTCAGAAATTGGTGGAAGGATTGCATCGAGAAAGTTATTTGAAGTATAAGAGAGATACTTAGCGAAGGGAGGCCAGAGACTGATCGAAATGGACCCATACGGAAAACAGACGTGACCATATGTATATATGTATGTAGGAGTAAATAATTTATTTTTACCGTTCCAAATGACTCAAACAATTTAGTTGACATCAAAATTACTTACATAATAACTCGGACCATTTCGAGCTTTTTCTTTTAATGCAACAATTATATTATTAACATGCACGCGATTACATTTGTTTTTAACAAGTCGTTGCACGCAGCTTAAAATAAAAAAAAATATTGAAAAGTAAACTAATAATACTTTCTTACGGTGCCGAGACGCGGACACTGACGGTCCGTCTCCTCGACAAGCTCAAAGTCGCTCAGAGGGCTATGGAGAGAGCTATGCTTGGGGTTTCTCTGATGGACAGAATTCGAAATGAAGAAATTCGCCGGAGAACCAGAGTCACCGACGTAGCTCTTCAACTTAGCAGACTGAAGTGGCAATGGGCTGGACACGTTTGTCGGAGTACCGACAATCGTTGGAGTAGACGAGTGCTGGAGTGGAGACCGCGACTCGGCAAACGTAGTGTGGGACGCCCTCCTGCTAGATGGAGCGACGATCTGCGCAAGGTGGCTGGCAGAGACTGGATGCGTGTAGCCGAAGACGCGCCTTGGGTGAGGCCTATGTCCAGCAGTGGACTGCCGCGGGCTGATATTGATATCGAAACTAATAATGCTTGTGCTCGGAAAACATGGTTCACATCAATACTCCAATGAAAGATATAAACTCACGGCCTTAATAATAAGTGTAATTATTACCATCGCAGCTATTTATTGCTGTTTGAATATATAATGAATCGATTTAATACAGAGGAAAAGTGAGAAATACAAAAAAGGAGGGCAGGACTTGATTGTTTATTTTTCAACATACAGAAGCGAGCGTGTGAACCTTTCGGACATTGTTATAATGGTCGAATTTCATATTGTTTTGTATTATTTATGCTGATTGGTAAGGATGTTGGTTCGAATCCTGGCTGCGTTGTTTCGTTTCGATTTTTTCTGTATTAATAAGTATAGATATAAAGTACCTTCTAAGCATTTGTCCTGAAAATAATAACTTTAAATATACACTTAAAACTCATGCCATGCAGCTATCCAAAAATTCCGTCACAAGTTATAAGGTTCGTGACGATAAATGTATCTATAAGGCTCAAACTGTAATTTTTTACTCCAACGAAAACCTATCTATCTATCAATGTTTTAGAAAATATATAAATAATTATTGAA
This sequence comes from Baronia brevicornis, assembly GCA_031353405.1. Taxonomy (NCBI): domain Eukaryota; kingdom Metazoa; phylum Arthropoda; class Insecta; order Lepidoptera; family Papilionidae; genus Baronia; species Baronia brevicornis. The sequence goes on from JASFAT010001167.1 coordinate 60,874, forward strand.
GTGCTGTTTAAATTTAATATTTAATGAATGTAAAATATGTGACGTCACATCAGTGAAGGGGGTCACACAAATGTGACAACATGTGACATGGACGGGGAAGAGGGCGCAGAAATCAAGAAAGGCCTCATAGGGATCTCTCTATCGTTGTTATATTTACAACTTTAAGTAACATAAATAGACACCCAGACTTCCAATAAATAACTGTATGCTGTAAAATATACATGTATAATGTGTAATTAATTCATGTATATAGAGATATCAAATCGAATCGGGAATCGAACCTACGCTTCCGAAGAAAACAGCTCCCCACGTTTGAGTCATCGATAGTATATTTACTGTTAGTCTTTGTGTCAAAAACAATTTTTTTTATTGGCAAGAATGCGTAATGATATTTATTCTTTAGTGTGACGAATATGACGGTTTATTGTTTGAATAACAAATCTGGAGCGTCTTAATTGAATTAAGTGGACTTGATGACCGATTAAGGACATTACGGCCCTCCTCATATGTACCTTCTCCGAAGAAATTAAATTAAATCTTGACTGCAATAATTCAGTAGGTACTCGGCTAACAGACTTCGTATACGATGTTACCTTAATAAGACTTATTTGTGTCGACGAATTTTTGAATCAATAACAACGATCATCATTAATACAGCCGTAGTGCATGGCATTTGATGCATGCATGCATGGATGCATGGAAATTGATTTTCCTTAAAATTGTACTGAGAATTATCGCTTTGGAACTAAAGTCATTTTCATTAATCACATTTGACAGATTTAGTATTTTTTATTTCATCTTTGAGATGTTTTTTATTTACATAAAATCTTTATTACATAATCTATATAAAATATTCGAACAATTATAAATAAATATGAAATTGTTATATCTATGATTTAGATAAACGTAAGAACGAAATAAAATCCTTTGCATCTCCATTTTTAGTCTATATATCTTGGTATCTCAATCATTATGTATCCACCTGGATATTTTTAATAGGTACATACTACATACATACATTTATAGTATTTAAATATTAATTTTCTTTTACACAGCCCATGCCTAGTTCATTTTTGTTTATATGTCCCTCTGCCGCGTACGAGCTTCTCCATTTTTTGGAGGACATCAACCTATTCTCAACTATTGACTCCGTAGGCAGCAGCCCCCACCATTATATACATGTGTTTTATTCATCCTACACTACCCACACACACACGCACACACACACACATATATATATATATATATATATATATATATATATATATATATATATATATACCCTTCCAATTCTTTTGTTTGTATATACCAAAAACGTATATTTCGGCTTTCACCACCATCATGGTAACTGTATTCTTCGTCACACAAATCGTCATGTTTAATTTCAAAACACAAAACTGACAGATCTCATTCAGTTTTGAAAGCGGTGCGAATGTGAAGAGAATTAATTCCGATCTGTGCTTTCTTTTTATTGAAAATGGTTTAAGACCCAATCACAAGGCAAAATAAACTAACCATTGTAATACATATCGACAATTCATGCACCTTAAGCAGATCAACTTAGAATCAAATGAAACTAATTTTTCTTTTAAACCATATAGAATGAGGTAAATTGTAAAGAAGTTATTTTGTGAGGTAAATAACGATTGATATATAGTTCCCAGTATAAAATTCCAAAGCCCTTTCGTACCGCGGGCATCAGTCTGTGTCTGTCTGGTCGCTGTAGGGAGAACATGGTAAAGTGGAATTTTTCAAACACAAACCCATTGTGTGACTGTGGGAGAGCCATACAAATAATGGCACATCTGACATATTGCTCTCTGTGCCCTTCCACCTGCTCAGCAGATGACCTTATGGAGGCAACAGATGATACGCTGTTAGAAGAAGAAAAGACCGCAGGAGTCGCACAATGTGTCTATGGCAGGTTATACCAGTATAAGGGTAGTAGTGTTTACCTGGGAAATAAAAGCCCATCTGCAATCCCTAATCCGTCCGTCAGCTTGGAGATAAAGGCAACACCCCCACATTTTTGAAGGAGGCCATTTGTATTGATTATTTGATGAAGTACTTCATTAGGCAGCGGCCATTAGCCACCATTTAAACAGCAAGCTCGTTTTTCTTCCAACGCTAATTTTTCAATCAAGTTTACATCGCGTTCACCACATAACAATGGAGCCTGAGTACCCAGGTAACAGCAGGAAGTGATTATATCACTATTTCAGACGCGTCTCAAGCGATTTGAAATCCATTATGCTGCGATGTCGCACGACAATTTTCCACTAGCCGCCTCCCATCGCCCACACACCAAGTTTACTATCAAATAGCTAATAACTATTATCAAAAAATAGTCGAGTTGAATGCGTCAGTGAAAATTATGATTAATATCTGTTTAGGTAACGGTATTTTTGGGTGCGGCGACCATGTTACTAGTCGTGCACGTTCGGGTATTGTCTGACGCCATGTTTGTTCGACGTGGTTAGGGGGGGCGGTAATTAGACAGTTATATGTGTAACGAATTGCTTGAAACATTAACGATATGAGTTATACTAATTTATCGAAAAACTATTGTTATTTATTGCTTTTATAAAATTGTTGATAAGTTGCGATTGTTGTGTGTGACATTAAAGATATTTTTTTTTATATATTCACGCCTATCCCCCGCAGGGGTTGGCAGAGACCACAGAGCTCCATCCGCTGCCATTCATCGCAGCGAAACGGCTCGTCATTGGTCGCTTTTCGCCCTCGTGAGAATCAGGCCGTGACGGGTGGCGAACCACGTCGCCGTCATTTTCAACAAATTAGGTATATTAAATTCGTCTTTAGTTAATCCCACGAGCCGCAAGGGTGGATGGAGGTCAGCCCCAGCAGAGCCCTGCATGCTGAGGTAAGGCACCATAGTCCCCGGGGGAGCCCGGCTCCGGGACGATCGGCACGCTTACGACTAGGCTCGCCCCTAGCCACGCATCCATTGGCACGGCAGACCGTGGATTGGCGGAGAGGAAGAGAAAGGATAGAGAAGAAAGGAAGGGGCAGGAAAGGAAATGCGGATTGGGGGGGTTACCAGACTCGGAATAAACATTTAAAAATCCATATAAATATTTATTGAAAAATTCCCGATGCGGGAATCGAACCCGCGACCATTGACTCCGCGGGCGGAGGGCCCCGCCACTGAGCCAAGATATTCCTCCAAAGAAAATTCTTCAGAAACTTTTAAGAATCCTTCAAAAACCTTTACTATAGGTAGCAATGTGAAAATCTTCTTAGAGTTTCGAGTAACGATAAACAATGCATAAGATCATACGAGATCACGCAGACGAATTTCCGATAAAAATCTAGCTCAATAATATAATAAATAAAAATTTATTGTATTATTAAGCTAGATTTTTATTTTATTTTTATTATGTGAACAGTTAGAACTTTTATTTAGATAACATCCGCGACAAGCAAACAACAATAGAAAATTAATAATGTATGTTTTCCTGCTGGATAAAGTGGATTTACAGGGAACTTAAACTAAATCTTACCGAAAAACGGCCGTCAGCAACTCTCCACCTACCAACCACAATACACAACACCAACACTCGGTTGTCTTGTGTGTATCTATATACACTATTGGTTGGTAGGTGGAGAGTTGCTGACGGCCGTGTTTCGGTAAGATTTAGTTTAAGTTCCCTGTAAATTCACTTCATCCAGCAGGAAAACACACCGCGCGTTACATTAACCGATAAGGTTTGATAAAAATATGAAAGATTAGACAAGTCTCTAGACATCAGCTCACTGAGATGACGATAAAATCTTGTGTTATCAATATAGTTTCAGCGAAACATGACGTTATTTGTAAGATTATTATAGAACTATAGGAAAAGTAGGATAAACGATTTTGTTTTTACGAGGTAGGAAGGCAAAGGAGCAAGCGTGTCGCCTAATGGAAAGCAATTAACGCCGCTCATAGATGTCTGCAACATCATAGATATTGCAAATGCGTTTTTTTTTATGGAGTAGGAAGGCAAACGAGCAGGCGTGTCACCTGATGGAAAGCAATCAACGCCGCCCATAGACATTCGCAGCGCCATAGATAGTGCGAAAGCGTTGCCGACCTTTAAGGAAAGTAACATGAGGGGAGGGGGAAGGGGAGTGTGTTGGGCCTTCGGAACTCGGCCGCTCACCGTACGAAGCGCGGTAGGTATGCTACCACTCAGACGCCGGTTTTCTGCGGGAGTGCGGTACTTACCCGGGCGAGCCGGCCCATTCATGCTACAGACAAATAATATGCCATTCTTGACAAAGTATTCGTCTGCAGCGTGGAATGAGATAATAGTAGACACATTATAATGTAATATATACTCATAATAGGTCGGGGCAAAAGTATTTTCGTATTTTGAATGTATTATTAGTAATCAAACCTCTTTGGCTGTACTGAATGTAACTGGCTGGTTTTGATACTATTAAATGTGACATTCTGAAGATGCAATAAATAAAAAAAAACTAGTTCCCGCCATTTTTCAATTGTTTTTCAAGCAAGCAAAATGAACATATGTGACGAAGAAATTCGGTACATTTTAAAGTTTTATTACAAAAAAGGTAAAAATGCGACGAACGCCGCGAACAAAATTTGTGCGGTTTACGGACCTAATGCGGTATCAATAAGAGTAGCACAAATGTGGTTCAAACGAAGGTCCAAGTCTGGAAATTTTAGTGTGAAAGATGAGGTTCGCTCTAGACGCTCTGTGTAGTTCGCTCTGTCACAGATAAAATCAGTGCCATCTTTGAGAAAGTGGAGCAAGGTCGACATATTAGTAGCTACGATATTGCTGAAGAACTGCATGTTGATCATAAAATAGTTTTACGTCATTTAAGAAAATCTGGGTACAAGAAAAAATTGACATTTGGGTACCACATGATCTCACTGAGAGAAACCATGATAACGCCAGACCGCACTCATCTATAGCCACGCAGCAAAAATTGATAGAGCTTGGTTGGAATGTGTTGATGCATCCTCCGTATAGCCCTGACCTTGCTCCATCAGATTTCCACCTGTTTCGGTCATTGCAGAAATCTTTAGGAAGCATAAAGCTAACCTCAAAAGAACACTGTGAACACTACCTTTCAGATTTTTTTAATCAAAAATCTCAAAATTTCTTCAGGAATGGGATCATGGCACTACCCACAAGATGGCAACAAGTCATCGATAAAAACAGCACATACATATTATAAATAAATAAAAAATTATATCTAAAAAATATTTTCCTTTGTATGAACAATACGTAAATACTTTTGGTCCAACCTAATATGTATCACTACATACGTACATTATAATAAAATAATACCTTTTGTCTGATTTAAAGAGATGTCGAAATTTCACCGTTTAGTTTTATCAGCCTCTAAGCGACATATACCAGATATGACTTACAAACATCAACATTGCAATTTGTATTCAACTAAACCAGCGGTTCTCGACCTATTTAACTCAGCGACTCACTTATATACTCTTTACAAATTCGCTATACGCTTACATAGTTATGAAAAAAAAATTGATAGTTGAATTGAAGGTATATTAGTATATTTCCTATATAAGGTATATTTCCATTCTTGCCATTTACATAGGATTACACTCGTTTATTACACTCGTTGAGTTTATCCTTGAAGGCTTGTAGACTTTCTAAACTGCGGCGTTTTCCTATAGTTTGGTAAGCTATTTTGTTATTCGTGAGAATCTGTGAAAAAAGTACGACGACCTATTGGCTCAATGGCGGGGCCCTCCACCCGCGGAGTGAATGGTCGCAGGTTCGATCTCCGCTCGGAATAAATATATGTATGGATTACAAATATTTATTCCGAATCTAGTAACCCCGCCAATCCGCAGTGGACAAGAGTGGTGAGTTAACGTTAACGTCCGTTCCTCCAGAAATAGAGAGGCCCGTGCTTAGCAGTGGGACATATATGAGCTGTTAAAAAAAATCGGTATTTATATAAATTATATATTTATATAAATTATAAATATATATTTATATAAATTATACATCATTAATCTAGTAATCGTATGTTTTATTGCGTACGAATATAACATACAAACACATAAAGTAAAAAATATATACAGACTTATCGTATTTGTAAATCTCGTTATATACTTGACAGGAGTTTATGACATACCAATGTCTCGCGACCACGATGTTTGAGAACCACTGATGTAAACGTTGAGAATGGTAGCGGTCCGCGCGAGGCGGCCCGGAGCTGCACTGACAGACCTCTATTTAATAATGGTCCTCCCTACGAAGATTATCTCTAGCAACACGTCCGCCCTGAGCGAATCGGTAGCCCTGTCCGCCGTCATTATGCAATTGAAACTTAGTGAATTATTACGCACGATAGTAATCTTCATAAATAAATAAATGCAACGCCGTGCTGGGGGGCGCGGCATTACTGTACGTTGTTGAAGGATCTCTCTTCGACTATATCGTCCGACAACTTGTACAACTTTTATAGCTGCTAATATTAAGTCTGCTTTGAATGGTTGGTCTTAGCTGTATTTTGCAAAGTGAAAATTAAAATAGCTATTTAAATTGTTTGCACTACCTCCTACACTTCAATGTAGTTTTTCTTGTCGCTTTGTATCTTAAAATAAATAAAGGTATAGTTTGAGTTTTATTTTCTTTATTATAGTTTAGACTACTAATGTTAAACTAATGTTAACTTTTATTAATTCTGGAGAGTAAGACACAAAGACAGACATATATATATGTTTATTTACTTCTGCAGTAATACATAGTAGTATATTATAATTCGTAGATGGTTAATGGAGTCAGGCATTACTTTGCGGAAATCCATTACTATTATTTATACTTTTACTTATCTAAGATCCGAACAAAAACAGAAATATAGTGATGTGTGTTTTTTAATGGACGAAGAAGTTTTACGGGGAACTAAAGTAAATCTTACCGAAAAAACGGCCTTCAGTAACTCTACCACTATCAAGAACACCAAATACACACTACCTCTTTTCCACCTTGCACATGACACGTGTTTCACTTCAACGTGACGATATATATATATATATATATATATATATATATATATATATATATATATACATACATACATACATATTCGGATACTACAGAGTGGAAATGTGGGGTGGCTTAGTCAAAACTTCCATTGATGTACATGTATGTAGTTTTTTGCTATAGCGTCTATTTCTTTCGGTTCAATTGATGGCAATTATTTTATCGTATCTAACTGGTGACCATTAGATTTAACGTATCATCCAGTGCACCATTTGGGGTATAACCAACCAACAGATGATGCGAGTACCTTAAGTTTTGTTTGCGGATCAGTTTTTTGCTACATCGTCTATTTCTTTCGGATCAATTGATGGGATTTATAATATTTTATCCCATCGAACTGACGACTATCTTATTCAGAGTATCAATCGCCAGCGCACCATTTGGGGTAGGTATAACCAAAACAGATGATGCGAGCTATAGTTAACCTTAATTAAAATTGACTTATAACGAACCGTTATTGGAGGTCAGCTCATGCGTAACATCGTTAAATGTTTCAGATTAGTTAGGTCGTCGATAGCATCATGAATAAGCTGTTTGGGGTTAACGTTAGCCCCTTAATTCCTAAAGGGTTGTTCTCGATCAATTATTCCATAAAGTTAGGTCTCGGCAGACATTGGGCGGAGGGGCCAGTGTAGCGAACGGCCGTCCTAATTCAATTTATGCAGAATTGTGACCGCCTTTACGTCACGGTTTGTTGGTAATTGATCACATATCGGAGATGGAGTACGTTTTATGCGCTAACAATTTTATTTGATTAATATATCTTGATTGATTGATTAATATATCGTTACATACATACACACATATCGTCACGCCTGTCTCGCGTAGAGGTAGGCAGAGACCACAGATCTCCATCTGCTACGATCTCGGCATACTTTTCTTGCTTCTTCCACACTCATTATTCTCCACATTCAAGCCCGTCGGTTAAGGGTATTCTTGACCTGGCCTTTCTTTAAAACCTCAGCAATTTGGTCAAAGTATATTTTCCGTGGTTTTCCCTCATCGACCCCTACATCCACATTCGCAACGTAATTTTTTTTTGCCTGTCGCCTTTCATCCATCAAATTTTCAATCTTTAACAATAAAATGTATTCGAACTTGAATGGATGAATAGAAATATTTTTTATTCATTCATTCAAGTTCTTGATATTGTAGCAGGTTTTCAAATATTAATTTAATTAATTAATTTTAGATTTGATGTTTATTTTTATTAATATGCTGGCTTTATACGGGAGAAAAAAATGTTTCTTATATATAATATTTAGCAGGAAGGCGAAGCATGTAGATTGCTGGAAAAAAGTAAGAATTGAAGACTTTTTTTTTATATTACTTGTTCAATGTGTAGTCACAAAATTATAAATCTTACATTTAAACTAATTGGTAGCTGGCACTATTTGGTAGCAGTATAAAAAATATTTTTAGATTGTGTTCATATATTGAAATAATGAAAGAACAAGTTCGTTTACAGATTAGATACATTGATAAGATATAAGCTATCGATGTATCGATTAGGTAGGTATACAATAATAAAATAAAGTGGACCTATATGTATGTACATATTTGTTATAGAAATATAATATATAATAAATAAATAAAGTGGACACTGTTATAGAATTTGCAATAAAGATTTAGGTATTTGTATTTTTTCAGGTACTTATTTTAATTTGTCTCATTCCTCATCATATTGGTATAGGAGTTTAATTTGAAATCACTTGTGAATTACACGAATTGATATTAATCGATTGTTTAATTTTGTTCATTCTCGTAATTGATACGTTCCATTTATAGTATCCACCTCCATAGAAATCCTTCATGTGTATGAATATTTTTCCATTTATAAACTAGAACAAAGATGCTGGCTCGGCAGATGCTGGTGCGCTTGCCTCTTTTTTTATTTCTTGTACTTATTTACAAGAAAGAGGATGGGTATTAAGCTAATAAAGGTAAGTTATATAAATTATTACAACCGCATTGGTACTGTGTTGAAGCTATATTTTTTCGGATAAATGGTCGCGGGTTCGATTCCCGAATCGGATTAAATTGTATTTTCTACATTTATTCCGAGTCTGAGTTTGTTAATGAAGGTTCTTTAAGAAATGGGGAGGCTCGTGCCACATACAGACATATCATATATGGGCTATGGAGAAACAACAAATTATGCAATACATTTAATTAACCTATAAGTATAAATTTGTAATTATAACATATCACATAATATAAAATATCATATTAATTTTAGTAGCCGTAATTGAATCCGAGTTCCTAGGTTCAGAAAGCGAATATTTTGTCACTGCGCTATTCAAAAACGATTTATTGAGTGTTCGTTTCGTCCAGATTTAAAAAAGAAATACTAATTAAAATTTAAACAGAAATACAGATTTAAATAAATATACTGATATATCGTTATCATCAATTATTATTTAAATGTATTATATGAATTGATTTAGAATCGGAAACTATAGTTTGCTATTTTTTTTAAATAATATTTGTTTATAATAAATAATGTGTATAATAAACGCGAATGTAATGCACAATGTAACCATGAACTTTAACAATAAACCGCGAAGAATAAATATAACTATGTCCTCTCGTTACAAGTATGCGTAATTATTTTTTTATTATTATACTGCACGTCGGTTAGGTACATTCGCGAACATAAAGCAAAAGCACCTTGACGTTGCAGACGGCCTACAAAAGCAGCTGGAATTTAATTAATATTTACTATACAACATTAACTTGACTTACATCAGCAAACAACAACTATCAACGCGATAAATGGACGTCTTGCAACCTCGTAAAAAATCCCCAGCTTAATTACTAATCACTATAAGGCAAACATTCAATTTACAAGGCGGGTTAATTGCGTTCGCCGCATAAAAAGCGAGCTAAAAACTGTATCTTAACTTATTTCTTAATTATAGAGCGATTCATAGCTCCGTTGAGCTTGAAACTGAACCGGTGACGGTCTCTCGGATGGTTTTTATAACGAATCACTCGTAACACCGCGCATTAGGAACTATTATTATTTGTAATCCTCCGTGTCTATGTTGGCGTTCTTGGCAAATAGTATTATCCAATAATTACACAGTTCAGATAGAGGTTATCAGCCTCTTTATGTTGTACGTACGATATCTGGGAATCTGCACTAAATTGTTGCTTGTATGGTGAACGATGATTTTTATTGATACTTATGATTAAGAGATAATGTATTAAATTTTTATATTTTGGTGCAGTTGTTAAGATTATTCTTCTTCTTCTCTATGTGCCATTTCCATCCCGGAGGTTGACTATTTGTCTGTATTTCGTCCTATTCTGTTATGTGAATCAATTTTTCTATGCTTTCCACGTTTAACCATTCTTTTATAGTTTAAGTCTATTAAATTCTTTTTCTACCGTGGTTTCTTCTACCTCTACCTACTCTACTCTTCTACCTTACCTTAATTCTGCCCTCAATGTTGTATTACTCTATTACTCTAATGTTGTATTACTATAATGTAAAAAACATGCTGCTTGTCGCACCACCTAGCCAGAGGGCGTCCCACACTACATTTACCGAGACGCGGTCTCTACTCTAGCACTCGTCTGCTCCAACGATTGTCGGATCTCTGACAAACGTCCAGTCCATTGCCACTTAAGTTTGCTAATACGAAAGGTTATGTCGGTGACTTTAGTTCTCTGGCGGATTTATTCATTCCGAATCATATCTACCAGAGACACTCCGAGCATAGCTCTCTCTGAGCGACTTTGATGTCCGATAAGGTAAAAATATAAAACCCTATTAATACATAGCTTTATTTTATTTATGCAATAAACACATATAAAAGTTTTAAAAGTAAAAACAATATTCCGAAAAAATTCATTTAATTTAGGCACAGCTTAAAATTGCGCCCCATTGTTGGTATCGGGCTAGGCGACAAATGGAATGGCTGAACTAACTGTCCTCAGACAGGATTAAGTCTAGCAACGGAGTCTAATTTGAAAAAGCCAGACGTATAAATTTTGTTCTAATCCTACATTTGTGCGAGGGGAAATTGGACGCCATTCGGTACGCACTTTCCTGCCCTTCAGTCTGGAAATCACCGTGGCTTATTGCGTAATTTGTGAGGTTATTTTATGGCCTGCCTTGAATCCATGTAACCTAGCAAGCGTGTGTGTAGAAGAGACAGAAAATGACAATATTATCGCCTTGAAAGCCTAAAAAAATAAAAAAACATATTCATTTTAAATAAACACATAGCGCAGTTTCATTGTTAAAAGTTTGAGGATGTTTCCTATTTTGAATAGCATAATTTGAATAAAAAAGCTAAGGATTTTCACATTCATTCGTGGCTATATTTATTTGCTTTTTAATTTTGTTTTTTAAACAAGTTAAACTTATTTTGGCTGCAAATAATAATGGCATTAAGTACAATACATTATTGCATCATCATATCATATAAGTAAAGTAATTTTTTCAGCAACTTGTAAATTAAAATTTAAATCATTAATATAACAGAACACTAAGAGTATGTACAGTAATATAACAGAACACTAAGAGTGTGTAGAGTAATATAACAGAACACTAAGAGTGTTTAGACTAATATAACAGAATACTAAGAGATCATGGACTGGTTTGGTATATTTTTTAATCTTTTAATAAATAGATCAGCTTTATACGGTCAAAATAATTTTTTTCTATTATTTTAATCGTTAAATCTAGTGGTAAAATAGCTTACGGAACTTAACTTTTTTTCTTGTAACTTTGTTAATATTTAAATAAGTAAACATCGTAAGCAATTGCTAATGAATATATTCGCGAAATAACATAGGTAAAGCATCAGTGGTTCTTTTGATAGTATAAGTCAATACACCTTTATTTGTACAAGATAATGATAGGTTTTTTGAGTCAATCAGGTAAATGAACGTACATAAAACATGATTACCATCTGGCCTTGAGATTTCTGTCATTAGTACTCGTTACTTCATGCTTAAGAGCAGGGGTGGACAACCGGTCGGTCGCAGTCTACTATTAGTCCAGTCTAAGTGGGAAGGCAAAAAAAACTTCTTTTTAATTACCACCACCCTGTGGAACCAGTTACCTTCAGCGGTATTTGCCAACCGATACGTCATTGGAACCTTCAAAAATGAAGTGTACATATCTTAAAGGCCGGATGTCTACGGGCGGAGTTGATTGCTTTCTATCAGGTGGCACTCTTAGCAAGCCGCTCGCCTCCTGTTTGCCCTCTTATCCCATAAAAAATTTACTTGCCTAGTAATGATATCGCAATGCTAAATAAGAATAATCTTCAATGTTGTTGTTATTCTCTTTAATAAAATAAAAAAATGAACAGAAATTTGAATACTATCATTTACACAGTTAAAATTTGATAAAAATATGATTCGATTATAAGTTTACAAAGAACCAATTATGTAAATGGTAGCTCGCACAAAGTTTAGTTAGTAAACAAGTCTAAACGAGTTGGGTACCCCTGCTTAAGAGTATTTTAATGCATTAACCTACTTTAAGGACGTGTTTAACATATTATGGTGCAGCAGTGACTTTGTTGAGAATAGTGTGCCAATTTTTTTTTTGTATCCAGACGTTTTTGGCCTTTCGGTCTTTAAAATTTTATCTAATTAATGACGTATAACGTCACTTGTGCGTTAGGAAGTGGGTGTAAAACTTGCTTAACTTGATTGTGTAATAAATATACACACACATACAGTTAGTTCTTTTTGTATAAAAATCAGATTGTACATTCTTTTGCTAGAAACACAATTGCAATAAGAGCGTAACGAGCGTTAGTTTTATTCTTTACCGCGATGATTTCTTTGCGATTCGATACACTAGTTAATACACGGTTGACTTGGCAATGGTTTCTTTCTCGCTTTTGTTTTAAACTAAATTACCATTGTTCATATTGAGGCAATTGTAGGGTCGACAACCGCAAGCACCTGTAGGACGACCTTGATATCGTTATATTTACTTTTTTATAGTGTAGGAAGGCAAATGAATAAGTGTGTCACATGATGGAAAGAAGTTAACGTCGCTCATAGACATCCGTGCCATAGACATTGTAGAAGCGTTGCCGGCTTTTGAGAAATTTGCGGCTTGGTTTTCCTCTTTTTCTTTCATTAAAGTTGACTATTTTTTACATACATATGTGATGTGACCTCCTCGACACGGGTACTCCCCATTTAAAGGGAAAGGAAAGCCGTGCAATAGGAACGAATTATTTGCTTTAAGGCTATGTGGAAGCTTTATTTTTTATATATTCACGCCTATCCCCCACAGGGGTTGGCAGAGACCACAGAGCTCCATCCGCTACCTTCATCGCAGCGAAACGGCTCTCCATTGGTCGCTGTGTGGAAGCTTCACTATTTAAATTAATCTATTTTAACGGTTATAGTATGACAACTGTGGTAGTTAAGGTCCATTAATAACGTTGTATTTTAGACCCCTCCCCTACCCTTGGTGAGAGGACAAGAAAGCTATGCAATAGGAACGAAATTAGCATAATTTACAACAGCTAAGTTGTCGAATAGCTAATTCCATATAGAACGACATAACTATGAGTCGTTCTGTATTGTATAAGCTGTAATAAAATTGAAGAACCAGATAAGAAAAGTATTTTTTTTTGTCTTTTTCCCACCAACTTACATCAGTGACGTTGTGTTTTTATTTCATTTTCATAACTATACATTATTATCAGTTATATTGTTTAATTGTGTGTGGCGTAATATGCAATATAGTTCGAGTAAGCTGTATAAGTGAAGTGATATTAAAGTAAATGCGTGTATCGTAACTTTTTAAGTTGACTGAAAAAGTCCATAGAAGGTTTTGGTAAAATGGGCACCATTTTATCAAGGTGTAACGTGATGAATAATAAAAAAATGACGGCGACGTGGTTCGCCACCCGTCACGTCCTGATTCTCACGAGGGCGAAAAGCGACTAATGGAGAGCCGTTTCGCTGCGATGAATGGTAGTGGATGGAGCTCTGTGGTCTCTGCCAACCCCTGCGGGGGATAGGCGTGAATATTTAATATAAAAAAAAATAATAGAAACGTGATAAGTAATGTAACAAGTTAGTTATATTTCAAGAGATTGGATATTATTGTATTTTACTTGACATTAGCATAATAGTTGTAACTAATTGCCATTTGTAAAAAAGAAAAAGAAAAATATATTTTTTTAAATTAAACAAGCTGCGACGCATGTATACGTCGTACTGTATCGTTTAAGGTATTCGACAACTTTGCTGTTGTAAATTTCGCTAGATTCCTTTGTATTGAATTGTAAATAAATAATTGTACAGGTGTATTTGCATGTCCATTGTAAGATGCACAAATACAATATCCAGATCATTAGTGTATTCTAAAATAGGTTCGTACAATGGCGGGGTATGTAATTAATGGGCCAATCATTTGTAGTTTGACGATATGCGTAAAACTTAAGGGTTGCTAGCTTTATCGAAATTATAAAATTCTCCCGGAATCATCATCAACAGCATGTGGCAGTCCAGTGCTGGACATAGGCCTCCTCCAAGAAGCGCTACCTAGCCCGATCTTCGGCTGCACACATTCAGTTATTGCCAGCCACCCTGTGCAGTTCGCCCCTCTATCTACTTTGGTCTCACATTACGTTTGGCAAGACACGATTTCCAGTCTACTCGTCTACTCTAGTGATAGTGGTAGCGTATCACACGTCTACTCTAGCGGTTGTGGGTTTTTCGAAAAATCTGTTCAGTTCACTGCCTGACTTTGATTATGCGGCGGTTTTCTTAATTCTTAAGCCGGAATTTATTATAGATTTTTTTAGCTGCTGAAAGGCGGTAAGAATCTTTCGAAATGTTTAAGTGGAAATATCGAAAACAAATTTATTATCAAAATTTTTTAAATGTTTTTTTAAAGCTGTTATTTATTCTGAGTGTCTCATGAATACACTTTAGATAAGTGTGGTGGGTTAGTAGTTCATTCCTCCAATTTACAAAAGAAGCCTTCATGCCCAGAAGAAGTCTTTTATACACAGATATAATCTGCATAAAAGGCTGTTTATGAATCAGACGGGTTGATGATACGACTTTGAAACCTTGAAGAACAAGCATAAATATATTTAGTCCAGTAATGCCTATTGCAGATGTCAATGAGTTACTTTGATTATGGTAGATCTTAAAAGAAAACTATACTTAGCAAAAATAATACTGCAGCCTGGTGATGAGTGAATAAAGATAACTTTTAATAATTTATGACTCATACGACTTCTTCACTTTATTTATTATTTTCTTGCTCCCAGTTTTCTTAATTGTTGACAACCCTAGATAGTCACTCGTTACATAATAAGCTGACTAAAATGGTTGCAATCAATTTAATTTTATCGTCGCGGCTTTGCGCTGTTTATCCCGGATCGGTGAGGCCATTTGTCGTCGGGATATGTTACTGAGTGACAAACAATACGCAACCGTGGACTTAATGCTGTGCCGACCGTCTTCTGCACACTTGCCGGCTATATCTCCCGGTCCTACGGTTAGTTTGCTAGTGCCCCGTAAAAGGTCCCGCCGATTGTAATGAAAAGTAATTGTGATCTCATAAGTACCTCGTTCGAGGCCGATTGAGTCAACGATGCCGCTGAAATGCTATGTAATTTACGTCCGCTAACTTTTTTTAATTGTTGACAACCCTAGATAGTCACTCGTTACATAATAAGCTAACTAAAATGGTTGCAATCATTTTAATATTATTCCCGCAGCTTTGCGCTGTTTATCCCGGATCGGTGAGGCCATTTGTCGTCGGGATATGTTACTGAGTGACAAACAATACGCGACCGTGGACGTAATGCTGTGCCGACCGTCTTCTGCACACTTGCCGGCTATATCTCCCGGTCCTACGTTTAGTTTGTTAGTGCCCCGTAAAAGGTCCCGTCGATTGTAATGGAAAGTAATTGTGATCTCATAAGTACCTCGTACGAGGCCGATTGAGTCAACGATACCGCTGTAATGCTATGTAATTGACGTCCGCTAACTTTTTTTTATCGTGCATTGAATATTCAGTGGGTTTTTGCTTGTGCCGCGAAGATTTATGTGTCAATAGGCTATCATTATGGTAATATCATCTTACAATCTAAGCGTTTAGTTTCAAACTTAACAAATAAAACATGTTAGTCCTAGAAGATATTTCATATATAAATCAATAGATAAATTTACATCTTTTATGTATATCATTACTTGGTTATTCAAATAAGAATAACTTCGAGCGTAATATTGATATGGGCTTTGATATTGGCTTTGTTCATATATAATACATATATATCTTTTCTTTTATTTATTTAGAATAAAATAGAAAAAACTTTATGAGACATTTTTTTTTGTAAAAAAATATCTCATAAAGCTAAAATTAAAACCTTAATAATATTATAATATATAAATAAACAAAAAAAAAAAAGAAAATAATTTTAATCCACAATTATCATAAAATGGTTTTTACTCAGCTAATGCCAGGCGTTCTATTGGAGCACCTGGCGCTGGTTTTTAACGAGAACCAACGTGGTCAGATCGCGAACCACAGTGATGCCATTGATACTGACACACACATACATACACATACATCTATGTATGTACTACTACTGATACTCATATACTCATAAATACAATTAAACACATAGTAAGAGGCGTCGAATATAGAAATAAGGGATGGAAGGCTAGTGACCTGAGATACAGGCTCACTCCTAGTTTAAGCAAAAGCTCATAACATAAGAATGATGTTGATATTGTAACCCAAAAATGACGGCGACGTAGTTCGCCACCCGGCTGCCCTGATTCCCACGAGAGTGAGAAGCGTCTAACGGAGAGCCGTTTCGCTACGATGAATGTGAGAGGAAGGATGGATGAAAAGATGGATGAGTGTAGAGAAAGCAAGGAAGGGGTGCCGGGATCTTCGCGGATGGAGATCTGTGATCTCTGCCTACCCCTACGGGAAACAGGCGTGACGATATGTGTGTATGTTGTAACCCAAATATATTATAACTAGTAGTGTCATAATAAATATATTACAAATTATGAATCATTATAAAGTATGGTCAGGAAAGTCACAATTTATGGCTACATAAAGGTAAATAATAAATTACACCGGGAAGTGTTTGTTCTAAATAATATTAAGTCATGAGGAAATAATACACGCTAAATAAATGGGTGCCAAAGCAAAAGTATCAAACATAAAAAAGCTTTTAGTAACACACACTGCGTTTACTCAAATTACATTTTAATATTAAAATAAAAATTTCGTACAAGACCTCCTCATTGCCGCTATCGGAAAGGTTTTGATGTAATCACACCTTCGCGTGTTAAGTGATCGCATTACCAGCCCCGTTTCGGCCGACACACAACCACCCAGGCACCAAAAAAAAACACAACAAAGTTGTCCAAAACTTTTTTTGATTAGTATCGGTTGCCGTGAGAATGTGTTATTTTAATAAATAAATAAAAAAACATTTTGTTCCAATATTTAGTTTTTAACAAAGCACCTAATTGGCTCAGTATTGAAGCTACTACTTTCGGAATAAATGGTCGCGGATTTGATCCCCGCATCGGGATAAATATATGTATAGCGTACAGATATTTATTATGATCTTATTATTTTATCGTATATATTTCATTTGTGATTTTGTTCAATAGAGTTACAAAATTAAAAAAAATAAAGTAGAAATAATTTTTAATAAAAAAGAAAATCATTTTATAATTACGTTAACTAGCTATTATTAACATAACTAGGTAACTAGCCACATATTTTGTATTGTAACCCCTTTAACAATTTCAAATTTACAAAATATAAAGAACATGTCAGAGCGAAAAAGATTGAGGATTAACCATAAATGCTCTCTAAAAAAGGGTGAAAAACGACTAATGGAGAGCCGTTTCGGTGCGATGAATGTGAGAGGAAGAATGGATGAAAGGATGGATGAGTGTGGAGGAGACGGGGAGGGAATGCCGGGATCGTAGCGGATGGAGTCTCTGTGATCTCTGCCAAGCCCTGCGGGGATAGGCGTGAATATATAAATAAATAAAAATGAGTTAATTATTATTTTAATTTGGCGTCGCGCTACCGTATCACATATACATCCTCCTTGGGATCGGGCTTCCCCGGGTAGTATGGTGCCTTACCTCAGCATGCAGGGCTCTGCTGGGGCTTACCTCCATCCTCCCTTGCGGCTCGTGGAATTCACTAAGATGAATTTAATATACTTAATTTGTTGAAAATGATGGCGTGGTTCGCCACCCGTCATGTCCTGATTCTCACGAGGGCGAGAAGCGACCAACGCACAGCCGTTTCGCTGCGATGAATGGTAGCAGATGGAGCTCTGTGGTCTCTGCCAACCCCTGAGGGGAATAGGCGTGAATATATATATATATATATATATATATATATATATATATATATATATATATATATATATATATATATATATATATATATATATATATATATATATATATATATATATATATATATATATATATATATATATTATATTTGCTTGTAGTTCCCAAATAAATTCATATTTTCATTAAGAAAACAGAAAGCATCGTGAATATTTTAATGACGTGTAAAAATCCTCATTCTAAGGGCCCTGTGTTTTGTAAAAGAACCCGATTCCGTCCGACGTTGAGATCGTTGCGTGCCGCGGATCGATTTACATCGTTTTTGACATGTTCTAATACTCCACAGCTACTGTCTTGTTATCTGTATTCCTTTTATTTTCTTTAATAACACATTCCGCTTGTGATGAAGGAATTTCATGTCTTTACGATAGTTTCTTACGTCTTGTAATTGGTAAAGTCATTATTTGTTTTTGTAATATGCCCTTAGGATATTTTACAAGTTGTTTTTTTATAGCACTGTAGTACTTATTTATAGTAATAATTTGTATAACTCTTATAATTTAAAGATAAACAAGTCTTAGACTGAAAAAAAGGTAGAAATACAGGTAAACACTTAAATGGAGTGGATTTAAAAACATGAAAGATGTGCCATTGATTTCAAACGAAATATATGTAAATTTAAAAACTTAAATATTAACATGTTGCTGACGCGAACCCATAAATGTTTTCCCTACCCAGAGTCGTGTAACGCGGCTATAGAAGTTTTCCCTAAAAGCATTCAACGTTAAATCTTTGTAGTTGAGCCCAGTCTATTAAATGCACAAGGGACAATTCCGACTGCTCATACCTATTCTCCTATAAACAAACATGATCATAAAAGTGCACACGAAGTTCTTCTAAGAAACTGTAATGCTATAATTTATACTTGCGAGAATCATAATTTTATCAGTGTGGGAGACAGACGGCAAACTTTATGTAACATTATCTGTGTATCAACGCTCATATTAACTGTCTGTAATATGTTAAGCTAATAAAAAAAAAAAACGATCTGATCTGTGGACATTTTTTGTGTAACTTCCAGTCACTTATAACGTGTTTGGATATTTTTGACATTATGACTACATTACTTTTTATAGAATAGCGACGTTGACAAGCAATGATTTCAATGCAATTTTCTGCCACGAAGGGCGCCATTTTGGAACGATCTTTTTTTCCATGGGATAGGAAGGCAAACGAGCAGGCGTGCCACCTGATGGAAAGCAATCAACGCCACCCATAGACACCCGCAGTGCCATAGACAGTGCAGAAGCGTAGCCGGCCTTAAAGGATAGGGTCATTATGGGACGGGGAGGGGATGGTGGAGGGGCAGGGGGGTTCAGCCTCCGGAACATAGCCGCTCACCGTACGAAGCGCGGTAGCTAAGCTACCATTCAGACGCCGGTTTTCTGCGGGAGTGTGGTACTTCCCCGGGCGAGCCATGCTACTGATAAATAATATGCCATTCTTGACAGAGTATCCCGAAGAAGTAAGATATTAGGGTATTCAAGAGACGTGCGTATATATCCACAAAAGGCTGCCGCAACGCTTTTATGACGCCTCCAGTGGTGTCTGACGCATCTGGTGTCACGCTCGTTTGCCTCTTCGCTATAAAAATAAAAAGTTACCTCACAATTTTAGTTTTGTAACTACACCTTACGACTATTGATAAGATCTTTAAGGCTTTAAAGAAACAAAAAAAAGCAATATTTCGAAAATTAGTTCAATGATTAAGTTCTGTAAATAAAATCTGTGGCTATTATACAATCATCAGGAATTTATTTATGAGGGATAAACGATTCAAATAAAGTTTATGATACTATTTGCTTTTTAGATACCCTATAATTTAAATAATAATAAAAAATACATAGGGTAATTTTTCTTTTTCTTGTTGTTTGAAATTACGTTTTTGAATTCAAGGCCTTTAGGGGAGACCAGGGATGTTTGACTAAACGGGCAGGTAGACAAACTGACTAAAATCCGAGCTACACGAAAGCCTTGAGTCAATCAACTGGGTGCGAGTGACCGTTGCTTCCCCCCCAATCCCCACTCAGTCACCGAGAGCGCATAATCGCTAACACACGTCGTTTGTGATATTGAAAAATAGCGTACCTACAACTTCGTCAGAAATATTCTCGACTAGGATAGTTGTGTGTCACGTTTTGGAGACAATGATCTCAACGATGTCTTGGCGAAAAAGGCTGCTTCTCAATGTTGATATCCCATAGAAAAGGTGAGAGGATCCCATCCCATTAGGAAATGAGGGGTCTCTAGTGACTCAAGAGTTCTCATATTAGTTAGTATCATAATTATTATCATGTAAAAATAAAATATAAGATTATTTTCGTTTACTTTCCTTACAACTAATCCTGATAAGAAGGAAGCAATACGATGGAACCACATTTGAGAATATTCTCGAAGGCTCGCTTAGCTATTGTACTGAAAGGAGCCGTGTGTTAATCAGTAAGATCTATGTATGTATAGGTTATTTCTTTTATCTAGAATTTTCTGTTTAACGTAAAATTCTTGCTGTACATAGCCCAGCATAGAATAAAGCTATCTCTACCCATGGGTGTCGTTTGCAACATCTACCTAACTAGTATTGGGAGAGGATTCTGTGTAAAGATGACGACATCACTAGTCATTTGTAAAGAAAATTAATTTCTAGAAGTAGACAATTTTAGCCTATTGATTGATTGAATTCGAAGATGTTAATGCTGGTAGCCTATTGGCTTTAACAGCTTTATCGTATTCAGGGCCCGTATAATTGGGAATCTGCGCAAATCGCAGACTCCATCGGCCTGACGCCGTGTCGGAGGTACACATATGTGTGTGTGCTGATTTTAAACTCGTCATGATTCTACGTTAAACATGTAGGGGAGGATTGAAATTTAGTAACTATAGTCCCTATTAGTCCCATAGACCCTAAGGTCTAGGGGGTGAGAACCGACCGGGTACGTGAGAGAATCTCGTGTAAGCGGCCGGTGTAGAAGTGTTCTCTACTCTACGTGCTCGGCTAGAGCCGGGGTGCGTGTGAGTGTTGGTGTCGTGAGTGGATCCGAACGACGCTGTTTCGTCGTCCGGATCGTGTAACACGTTACGCGGGCGTCGTCTTTTCGGGCGCGCGTTTAAATCGGGTGAATAATTTACCGATTGTACCACCAGTGGATTCGGATGGGATTCGGAACTCTCAAAATGTTTCTTAGAGAGTGTTTTAAAGAGCCTATTGATGATGGTAGAACTTTAGTTAGTCAAATAGTTTTTACATCTATTACTATTTAATAAAGTCGATTTCTTTAAGAAATAGAAGAAACAAGTGCCTTATTTAAAAATTAACTGTATTATTGGTCTTTGAGACGTCCGAAATAAATAATATGAGGTAATATTTCAATTGATTCCGTGACGAATTCCCACTTGTACCGGATTCATTCGAGCGTTAATTAGATAAATGGAAGATCATTGTCGGTGAGACGCAGAACGGATGACGGCACGCAGCGATTTGTCACAGAGTTGTTTTGTGACGATATCTTCGTACTTGTAGTTCCATGAGCTGGGAACATCACAACACAACTTCCGTCCCTTAATTCGTGATGTAATCGATTATCGATTGAATATAAAGTATCGATTACACGGAAATCGTTGGATCCTTTACAATGGAAATGTCCTTGTAATTGCAAAATTTTTAGGTTTGAATAATGTCACCGTGTTTATTTTTAAGGAATCCTATATTCTAACAATATTTATTTATTAATTCCTCTTACTCTCCCTCTGTAGTCGCTCTCTCATATGTGAGAATCGTGGTTATAATTATTTGGATTACATTATTTATTTCCAGCGACGTCTATCCATGGCTTCGATAACTATGTGGTGGAAGTTGGTGGTTGACGATTCTTTTAGTTGGTCTTTCCACCGGGTCGGGTTGATTGGGCTCTTGATCTTTTATATTTCAATCACAATGAGGTTTTCTAAATTTTCGTCCCTCTTCCTTACAATATGGCCGAAATAAGGGGTTTTATGATATATTAATAATTATTACTATTTTATTGATTATGTGTTGTGTTGTATTTCAGTACGAAAGATTGCAAGAAATCTTTTCTCTCCCTAACTTTTTATATCGATATGAAACAAACAAGAAGTATTTAACTAGGCTTGATAAATAAAAGTTCGTAATCATAGCTTGAGTTGTCTGATATTTATGGCTGTTGTTGTTTATTGATATAAGAAGAGTAATGACTAGAAATCATTGCCGCTATGTTTGGAATCAACTTCGGTAAGAATTTATATTTACAATAATAATATAACAGAAAAATATTTATTGTACAATAAAAGAACATAGTTTTATTTTTTTACAGCCATACATGTATGTGAAGGACCTTTTTATTTCTGTAGGAATGGACATTAAACCACCAGGCTTTTCTGGTGGGTCACCCACATTCGAAATAAATACTTGACCATGCATATATTTATCCTGCGGAGGGAATCGAACCCACGACAATGGACTACGAAAGCGGTAGATTGTATATTAGTGTGTTGTATATGAATCTGTTAATGTATATGTTGTAAATGTATATGTGTATATGAATCGTATTTCCCGTTCTATTTTTTCTGTTTGTTGTAATAATATAGTTGCTTACTGTACTGTTTATTAGAGTTTAGTGAAATTTCTTATAATACATATGTTAAAGTAGTTGAATTCGCATTGATATAATATTATTATATTGTTTTTTACGATTGCGTTTTGTAGACGAGTTATTTTAATATATACATGTATAATAAACACTCGTTTGTTTCAAGTACAGGAAAAGCTTCTTATTTGCGGTTCCTTCATTCGCGTTTTCACTATTCGCGGATTAAAAAAATGCGACCCAATTCCTATATTCGCGGCTAAAACTTTCTTTATTCGCGGATCTAATCAGAACATACATACTAATAAAAGGCTTCCAATAGGTATCCAATCCAATACCCTTTGTAAATACCGTCAAATGTGAAATGTGAAAAATCTTAGTGAAAGTTTAAGAATGGCAAAAGAGCTTTGCGATTTCTTTATGAACATTGATCCGTCTATGGAACGAAGTCTTATTTTTAAAAGGCAAATTGCTAATGTGACTGCTGCGTATCAGTCTGAATTGAAGGAGCTTTTAAAAACTGCCAAGCAAGAGAAAATTACAAAATAAGCCTTAAGATAATCAAAATGTTCAAAAACTTCAATTAAATTGATTTTTTTATATATTTGTTTTTTTTTATTTTGTCACCTAGGAACGTATCCCCTATAATCCCATATAAATTACCATTCCGTATTCACAGTTTCTGTATTCGCGGCATATTTATGGAACGTATACCTCGCGAATAAAGAGCTTTTACTGTATGTTCAATTATTTCAAATAATTTGATTTGTATTAAATACTTTCTTTAAAAGTACACCGTTATTAACTGTAACACGGTCCGTGGTGGAGTGCTCTTTCCTTTACATACCACATTTAAAATTTACTCATTTATTTGTACAAGGGAACTCGTTCCGTCTAAATGAATAAAATTGATTGCTTATACAAACTGTGCGCCCAAATACTCGCCCATCACATTAAATAAGGGCTTTTGGAGAAAAAAAAAGATGAGAACATTGGGTTTGTTGAGACGGACGCAAGCTCGGAGGCGGCACGGCGGACTCGCGTCGACCTTGGGGCGCTCCGTAAGACAACTCGATTTTGTTATTTGTTAATACACAACACTACCTGTTCACCGCTAAGCTAGGCACGCACACTAACCGCCCAATACCCGCGCGTCGACGTCGAATCGCTCGGGCATTTTACGGCGATTTTCGTAATGAACATCGATTTATTACGGTGTTGGAATGCCGCTCAAAATTGACTTTCAACACAAATATACGATACAATTGACTACATAGGAATCGAGCGAGATGCCTCGAACGCCTATCGGCCATAAGTATTACACTACGGTCCAATTAAAAATAAAAACCGTAGCAGAATTTATGATTGGTAAACACACTTTGATGTACATACTTTTAAATTCAAGCTTGCCATTTAAAACAAATAATTTTTTACGGCGGTCTTAATTGCGAATATGTTCACGCAACATCCATCATATATTTAATGGTGGTAGAGCGATGGTAGCATTAATCTGATTTGATCGGAGAAGTATACCATACCCTTACAGAATATTGGCATATATACGGATAATAGGCGTTACCGTGTTTCATAAGGTGATTTTGGGGATTCGGAGGCTCAATTCCTTTCCACTTACTTTACTTTCTTTCACTTCTTCTATTAATTTCATGGTCTCATTCTCATTTTCACATCGTAGCTCTAAAGTAGGGGGACGCATCTGTGGTATTCTTAGATCAATAAATATTCATGAGCAGCATGGTTACTTATCATTTGGTGATTCGCTTGTTAATTTGTTTACAATTTCTATTAAACAAGTAATAATTAAAAAAATATTTAAGTCTTACCTACTTTTTGTCCAGCGATCTTTCTACACGCTAAGCCACTGACGGTATTTATTTCTAAATTTATATCTTGCTAAATATTTTATATAAAAGAAGGATTTTCCCATATAAAACTAAAATTTATTAATTAAATTTAATTAATGAATTAAATGCGGATTGGCGCAATCCGCATTGGACAAGCGTGGTGGGTTAATGTCCGTTCCTCCAGAAATGGAGAGGCCCGTGCTCAACAGAGACTGTATTAAAATCAAGAGTCATATGGGCTGTTAAATAAAAATGAATTAATATTTGAAAAAACTGTATTAAAATCAAGAGTCATTCAGTACAAGTTTAAAAAACCTTAACCTTATTTGAACTTGTGTGCATGAATAAAAAAGTATTTTATTAACGAGTTAACTTTACAGTAGGAATTGGAAAACCATCCATGTATCATACATCAACATTCAGGTATCACCCCCGTTGACATAATGTTTTCATAAGGTGCGTTATGCTTGCTTCGTTATAGGAAAACGTAACTGGATCCTAAGGGACACTGTGAAAGATGCGGAAGCCATCTCTAAAAGCCATAAAAATATTTCACCTCAGACCGCGGCTACCTGATAAGGATACGCGGTCATTTGTAGGAGCATCGTGATCCGGCCCGTAGAGATAGGCGATTTATTTTTATACAGACCGCATTATCTCCCTAATGCGTTGAGGGACACGTTTAGTAGATACGTAACCGAAGATTACGGCACATGTATACCGGCTGCGTCAATGGAATATAAATTATCGTGATTTCGCTGAAAGGGTCGATGTAAAAACAATCGCAGAAATTGTTCTGTCGATATTTGCGAGTGACGTGACAATCGATAAAAAAATTTAGTGCTCTCGATAAACGCACGCGGACGGCTCGTGGGTGCTTTTTGCGTCCATAAACGTTGACCAATGGGAGTGCTCCGTGACCTCTGTACGGAATCATTGTTGCGATTACAGCGAATGATTTAGATGGCTCGCTGTCGGGTCGCCTCCGCAGATGGCACGTTGTTGAATTACGCTCTTCCGCTTCGTCGTTATTTGTTTTGTAGCAATAGCCCGTCGGTAATTATGTGATCATGTTTAACGGTTGTCTATTGATTTAGAATCCT
Source organism: Baronia brevicornis (assembly GCA_031353405.1). Classification (NCBI taxonomy): domain Eukaryota; kingdom Metazoa; phylum Arthropoda; class Insecta; order Lepidoptera; family Papilionidae; genus Baronia; species Baronia brevicornis. The sequence goes on from JASFAT010001167.1 coordinate 86,913, forward strand.
ACTAAGTCTCAATTATGAATCATCGATTAGCGTCCGAGTGGAGAGAGTTATGGGAGCCGATGCTCTATCATCATCGTTTCCTTCCGCGCCAAGTTTGTTGACCCCTCTTAAAATGTGTGTATATTATAATTTCCAGCGCGTACGACTATTCATCAAATATTCTTAAGCAAATATGTATAATGGAGATTGTTTTGAAAGCAATTCAGTTATGGTTGCCGTCTCTTTATTATGCTTTTTAAAGTGATTCAATATTTATTATGTAAGGCGTGTTTCATTTTAGCTTGTGTTAGAAAATAATCTTGTACATTTCGTATGACTTGTTTTATTCTATGGAAGTAGTCTTAAGATGTAAATTAAAAGTAAAGAAAACGAAAATAGATTATCATTGTTTTCTGAAAAAGGTCTTTAGAAAGTTATAATTAATTTATGTAAATGTGTAGGCAAAACAATATATAAGTAGAAATTAATATCAAATTAAAGATAAAATAATATTAATTGAATATAATTACCCTTTTAATATATGTGATAATCACAATTGGTCATTGATCAGCCTTGTAGCATCCTATTTCCTGTGATATTATATGATCTAAGACGATCTAAGTGGCTCATTGGGGAAGTTACCGGTATTGGACTCAAAAGTTGTACAAAATATCATATGTATGGCTTAAAAGTATTTATTCTGAATGCGCGTCCTATCAATAAATATTGGATAAGCGCGTCCTATCAATAAATGGTGGGTCTATTCCTCCCAAAACGTGGAGGTCTCGTGACCAGCAGTGGGACAAATCTCAGTTGTACACTCCTGGTGGAGTGGTCGTGGCCATGGATCGTCTAATAAGGTGGTAGCGGCTTCAGCGAGGTTTCTCCATTTCTTAATATCTCTGGCACAGCAGTGGGACATATATGGATTGTATAATATATAGGTTTTTGTAAATAATAACAGTGATTAACCAGTGCTTAATCACTGTTATTATTTACAAAAACCTTAATGAAAATATTCATTTTAAACAAACAAATATTTGGATGAATAGAGCTTCATACAATAGCGACCATGTCAGTATTATTTATAATGCTTACACAAGAACCGAGGGGGCTACAGGTTCTATCGATGGAGACAATAGATTTAATTTCTCTTGTCAAAGTAGGTACTGAACAGCTGTATGTATGTACTTGATTACCTTTAGAAAAGTGACCAGGGTTTCAGATAATAGTAATTTTCCTGTCAGTCTCAACTTCTACATCAATATGGAGCTTTAATTTTCATTTTAATTTTGACTTTATTCTAAGGGGACAATGGCGTCCTAATGTTGATGGTGTTGCTGGTATAAATCCAAGAGGGAATTGATGAAAAAGGTTATTATTCTATATTATCCGTTATACATTTTTTTCCACAGCCCATATGTATATATCTCACTACAGAGCACGGGCCTCTCCATTTTTGTAGGAACGGACGTTTGTTCAATTAGTTTAAAATATTATGCTAGTGGCAAGTAAAATATAATAATATGAAGAATTGTAGTAGTCAGCTTGTTACGTTACGTCTTGATAAAATGGCAGCTATTCTACCAAAACCTTAGGACTTTTGCAGTCAACTTAAAAAGTAACGTAAAATACACGCTTATACTTCATATTACTCCACTTATACTCCTTAATCGAACTGATTTGTATAATACGTTACCACAATTAAACAATATAACTTATAATAAAATATGATTATGAAAATGATACAAAAAAAAACAAAACGAAAGTTGGCGGGAAAAGTAGCCAAATCTTTCACTTTTCCGTGCGTGAAATGTACATATTTAGGTACAAAGTTTTTTCTTCACGTATTGATATATCGATTTTTAAGTATTTTTAACTCCTTTCATTGTTGCTCGTTCGCAACGTAATCTATTTTTGTCCGAGCGTCCAAAAAGGTCTAGACAAATAATCCTCGACACCAGGAACAAAGAGTCTCCCAGCGGACCGCGGGCTAAAATTCTTAGCGCAAACAAAACGGACGGTACACGGGTACAAGTGTAGAGGCGCTTGCGTGACCGGTCGTACACGAAGCGCCTGCGCAGATCGACGCCCCACCTCCGGCGCTCCTTTCAACATATTTTGACATCTCACTAAACAAATATAGAAGCCATTTTGCAATGGTACGCCAAACACGCGAAGAATGCGATTACATCTCTCATAGCGTTTTGACAATGACTTTCTGTCTTCATATGTTCGATAAATTCGACGATTAATTAAAAAAATATATTATAAGATTATGCAGTTGGGCTTATTAGTCGGTTGCAGATTAAGGAAATAATCAATCAATCTGGGGTTAATATATAATATCTAATACATATATACATACATAAACCTAAACATATATATAAACATATATACAAAAATAAAAGCTTTTATCGATTTATTACCAAACTACAGTTTGGACCGAAATAGTCGATTACAGATAGAGACATAATAAAAGCGACCGCGACTGATTTAACTCCGCTACCGGGCGTAAACTTTATTTTACTTCATTCTGTCTATAACTGTTTCAATCAAAGATCCATTGAAATTTACAAGGCAGATAAAAATTAATGTTTAATCGATACGTATGTGTGAGTGTACGTATGTATGTATGTATGTATGTATGTACATGGTAATTATGCGGCGCGGGCGCTGCGCCGGTGGTCCGAGTCCCCTTTTCCCCCTCCACCCCGCCATGTCGTAGACATGCTCGCCTCCACCTGGGAACTGACGGCCGGACACTGGCCAGAATGCTATTAGTGTTTCTTATCGATTAGAACATATTGCAACTAATAAGTCCAGTTTACAGTTAGGGTTATAATCGATATCGGCTTCATTTATTGTGTGTTTACTATATAATAGATAACTTTACTGATCATGCTGACATCGAAAGGGAACGGAGTGCGTTGGCAATAAAATGTAATATGCTGGCACGCAGGTTTGCACGTTGCAGTGCAAAAGCTAAAATAGCTTTGCTTCAAGCGTACTGCCAAGTCTTCTACACGTGCAGCCTGTGGTATATTTACACGCAGCGAACCATCAACGCACTGTGGGTCCAATAAAACAATGGTTTCAAAATATTGTTGGGGCTGCCCCGTTTCTGCAGTGCATCAGGTACGTTCGTTGAAGCTCGCATCGATGGCTTTCGGTTACAATCTAAATGAAATGTAAATGAGAGGTGTATATAATGACGACCAATTGTGGCGGGGGGACACATCCGCCCGCGCACGTATGTATACGTATGTATATATATATATATATATATATATATATATATATATATATATATATATATATATATATATATACATACACACGTAAATATAGGTTAACCGTAAATAATAAACGAATAAATAAAAAGATACATAGATAATTCACACAATAAAAAAAATCATATAATATTAAAAAAAAGACAAATATTAAGTAACATACAATATGTTATATAACATTACATTGCCTAAATTACCAATATTTGAAGAAATGTAAATGGACATTAATGCGAATTACTGATGAATAACAAATAAAGGTTGGTGAGGAATACAATTAACCATTAATTAATCATAATTGAAATTTAGCTGCAAAGTACAAGAACTTAACACTAACTTCCCAATCTACTGTTACTAAACTTCGTTTTAGGTAATAACTTCTGACCGACAACTCACTTACTAAACAATTGATTTTACTGGTCGAAACTTACACTCGAACTTACTAATGCACTGGAAGTTTGTAATAGATGTAAGTGTACATAATATTATGTATCTAATAATTTATTTATAGCATAAAAATAATTTTACTTTACATATACACACATATATATTTATAATATTGAGTCACACATCCGTGACATTTTAATTACCCGAGAAAATTAAGTAATATATTCAGTTACGATATACATTTAAATTGGCGAAGAAAAAAAATATACACCAAAAATTATACAACAAAAAATCTTGCTTATTCAAATAGACATCAATTATCATTCCAATATGAACTGCACCCAAACCAACCTAATTTGGTCGCGTAATATTTAAAGGATTTCTTTGAAGTCCCATAAAACAATATTTTTGTATGAACGCTATAATATTTGAATGTTACTTACTGACATACATATTTTTACAAACGCGTTTTCTCGGGTAATTAAAAAGTCACGGTGTATATGTTTATATTATTGGGTCACATATATTTATAATATTGGGACAAACGAGATGTAAATTAAGCACGTTTTTAGTAATATATATTATAACAATGTGAATACTAGCAGATTTTTTATGATAAAAACATAAAAACATTTTTATGATAAAAACTTTTCGGTTGTCTTCCGTAGAGTCTACTATACCTGAAGATGCCTCGTGTTGGGGCGAAACACGTGTCGTGTACAAGATGGAAAAGTGATAGTGTGTGTTTGGCGTTGTGTATAGTGGTTGGTGGGTGGAGAGTTGATGGCCGATTTTCGGTAAGTTTTTGGTTCAAAGTTCCAAATAATCCACTAAACCCAACGGAAAAACACACATTATTAATTTTCTGTTATTGTTTTGCTTGTCGCGGATCTTAGCTAAGTAAAACTTTTGACTGTCCATATAAAAACATTTGCAATTATTCACATTGTTATTCTCAGGGAGGCGATATCTTTCAGCACTTTGGTAACCAGCTTGCTCATTTGCTGCCTTTTTCATAAATAAGAAGATATTCTTTAGTCTGATTCGCAATTTAGATGCAATGCTTAATTTTTGCAACGTTTTTTTGGATGCAGTGTTTTCGGAATTCAATTAATGGGTTTACACAAACTATATTCAGAAACCTTAAAACAAATGTTAGTTGCAGATGCCCATGCGTGGCGGTGATTACTTATCTGGTCTCTGGTGATTCGCTTGCTTGTTCGCTTGTCTATTTCATAATAAATCTATATCAGGTGTATTTTTAATCTCATTGAGTGTTAATAAGAGTTATAACGAGCTGAAACGCTTAGAGCAAAAATGAAATCATGATCCTGTCCCTTCATTAGTTTTAACCTCTGACCAGCAGCCGTGAATTCTCTTTTTTATCGTTCAAAGTATTCGTGCCCTTTTCAAATTTTCATAAAAATGTTATGAGAATAATAAACGTAGATATTAAATCATTTTATTGTTTATTCTAAATTTTTAAAACTGCAATTGTGTTACTTAAATTACATTTCTATGTACTTTTTATTTTATTTTATTATTTTTCATATAAATTCACTTTTAAGACACCTACAAGAAGAAACATAGGGTGATTCGTGTTCTGTGAACTACAAAGCGAAAAATAAAACACACTATCATATTACACTATAATCACTTAATTTCTATTTCTTTAGCCGGTTTCTTATTACCTAATTAGGATTGTGGTGACTAGGTACCCTTGAAACCCACAATCTGTCTCCATCGGTTCCGGTCCAAAGTAGCCCTCACCACCTGCTGAAATTTAGAAGAGGATATGGCTTTACTCACTTGGTCGGACCATTTTGATGGCGACAGTCTTTGAGATCAGCTCTCTTTCCTCCGGTATTACCAATAATGACCAGCTTTGCAGGTTACCATCTCCTATTACTCCATAATTACGCAAGTAATAAGTCATTTAATAAGACGATCTTAATAAATTCCCTTTTATTCTTTTTAGTCAAACTTTCACATTGGTCAAGAAACATTACGAACGTCATAGGAGTCATAGGAGCAACTTTTGTCTTGTCCACTTTGTTTGATTAGGGAGAGTGTGAGAAATAACTGCGGCATATTTCCAGCGTATCCATAGAGCGGCGTCGGCGCGCGAACTTCTTTTATCTTCTTTTATTTGGCTGTCACTCAAAACGACTCGTTCGGACGTACGGGCCACATTGTAGCGCTTTGTAAAGCCTTTAGCGACCTTTACAAGAGTAATTTTCATTGTCATGCATAAAATCGTGTGTTTATGTGGAACACGGGCTGTAGTTTTATTGTTATTGGCACAGCCGTCGGTTTTCGTCTGTGAAATAATTAACATTGACGATTTTATAGCGGGTTTGTTTTAGCTGATTGCGAGGAACAATTAGTGCGGAACAATTATTGCAGCTATTATGTAGGGGTTGTAAAATGTGTCTTTATAGTATATTTGATTAAAAAGTAATTGGCCAGTGTTTTACAACTTTGATAAAATGAAAATCTAAAGTTAATTGGATTGGATTTACAGGGAACTTAAACTAAATCTAACGGAAAAACGGCCGTCAGCAACTCTCCACCCACCAACCGCTATACACATCACCAAACACACGCATTTTTCCACCTTGCAAACGACACGTGTTTCGCCTCAATACGAGGCATCATCAAGTATATTAGACTCTACGGAAGACAACCGTTAAGTGTTGTTGTTAAACCTTAACGGTTGTCTTCTGTAGTTGTCTGTTGCTGATGGCCGTTTTTCGGTAAGATTTAGTTTAAGTTCCCTGTAAATCCACTTCATCCAGCAGGAAAACACACATTATTAATTTTCTATTGTTGTTTGCTTGTCGCGGATCTTAGCTAAGTAAAAGTTTTAACTGTCCACATAAAGTTAATTTTTTTACAGCTCATATACATCCTTTTGTGTGCTATTTATGTGTACCTTTCTGAAGAAATGGACATTAACGCTCCATGTTTATCTAAGACAGATTGGTAGGAAACCCAGACTCGGAAAAAATACATAAATGTGGACAGTCAAAAGTTTTACTTAGCTAAGATTCGCGACAAGCAAAACAATAACAGAAAATTGATAATGTGTGTTTTTTGTGCTGGATGAAGTGGATTTATTTGGAACTTAAACCAAAAACTTACCGGCCATCAAAATCAAAAATCGGCCATCAACTCTTCACCCACCAACCACTATACAGTAAGAAGTGTACGTATATTTATCGCTATGCCGAAATCGAACCTGAGGCTCGTGAATTTCTGAAAGTGATAATTTTGCCTCTGAGTTTATTTAGGTATTTATAAAACATAAGTTCTGCTTTTATTGCCTTTAATGGATAGGAATAATGTAGTGGCGTAGTGGCAAAGTGTTCATTTTCTGGGAGAAGATTCATGGGTTCAATTCCTGTATAAGTTTAAATAGTTGTAAGGCCGACAAATGGCATCTCACAGTAGCTTAAATAGACTTTACATATGTCGATAATGATTTTAATAATATAGATTATTAAAGTTTTCGATCTCTATAGATTTCTTAGAAAAAACTACGCCAAGCCGAGCATGTAAAAAATATAAGCACACACACACTATATATATATATATATATATATATATATATATATATATATATATATATATATATATATATATATATATGTGCGTACTTGTATTTTTTTACATTATATTTCGCATTGTTGCGCACCGGCCGCATCCATTTCTAGGGGAATGGACATTAATACATTCCTTTTTTAGGCGGATTGGCGAGACATCCAGATTTGGAATAAATAATATACATTGATTTTACAAATGGCAGTTTCACCACCGAGATAGTTAGGTCATTTCTGCTTTGCTATATATTCTAGATTCTATAATTCACTACGCTACAAAAAATCCCATAATTATACGAAACCGCTGCTCCTAAAAGTCTTAATAAAAATATTTCAAAGCCGATGAGTGATAAAAATACATTAGTTTAATTAAAATTTCCTTATTTAATCTGTAATTTTAACCACGAGCAAATTAAAAAAACAAGCAATGCTAATAACTCATAGCCATCGAGATCAACGGACGGGCAAGGTAATAAAACGGATGTCGTACTGCGGGTGTCATTTAGAGAGCACATTTTGCGACTCGAAGCCAATTATTTAATAAATACATTTGTTTTTTTTTTAAAAGACTACCTTTTTAATGTCACTAGAAATCTTATTAATCATTCCAACTAAGGAAAGGACTTATCATCAGTCCTAAAGGAAAACAATATTTTTTGTGTATTTATAAATAAATCATTCTATTTTCGGATAAATAGTGTATATATCAGCTATGTTGTCCTTTTCTTTAAGCGGATATGACGTTAAAATTGCCTAACCTGTGGAAATTCTTCAAATTTTTCCATTTCTAATTTAAGTATATGATACAATTATTTGAACAGAAAACTAAAATTAATCATTGTTTGTTGAATTCCTTTTTGACCTATTTTATATTATATATTTTGTATAATATTTTCTATTATAAGATAACAGTAGAAATATGATTTTTCAACTAAGTGCTTGTTTAGACTAGTCTATGACAAAACGATGAAATCTCGAATGTAATTATCAATATTTTTAATATAACAAATTACGATAAATAGAAATAAATCACCAGCTTTATTAAAGCAAACTTTCTTTGACAGTCATTATTATTAAATTACATGCAACATATTTTTTTTAGTTATATTTATATTTTTCAGGAGAACAAATTTGCTTTGCTAAAATTTGATCATTTTAAACTTTCGCGCGTTTTCGGAAAATTTGGCGGGACTATTTGTCTGTTGGCGGTATTTTGTTTGTTGTCAAAACGGGACGTGTGGTCACCTTATGTTACTCCTAACAGCATATTACGAATATTCTATTTCAGAATTGCCATTATAACATACTAATGTCATGGACAAATATTATATGGTAGGACATACAAATATTTATCCCGAAACCGGAATCTAACCTGCGACCGTTCATTCTAATACTGAAATCTTCAGCACTCCCATTAAAGACAATTTTTTACGGCTAATAAGTCCCACTGTTGCGCACGGCCTTCCCATTTCTAGGTAGATGTACATCAACACACCACTCTCGTCCAATGCGTATTGGCAGTACATCCTATCTCGGAGTACTCGTAAATACCAGTGTAATGTCATTTGGGAATTGACATAGGAATCTTTGAATCCGAAAGCGGTATCTTGACAACTGAGTCATTATATCTAAATTAGAGATAACGTATTTTTGTAAGCTACATTTTACTTAACACTGGCATAATACATTACTTGCCGATAATAAAGAAGGAAATGTTCGCCAGGAATAAACAGCATCGTTTAGTCTATGAGTCGTGGCGATTAGTAAAAATATTGCCGACTTCGTAGAAGACTATATTCAGCAGATTAGTCTTATCTTAACAAGAAGGACCCATGTTTATACAATATTATATTACTGTGAAAGCGGGATAGGCTTTTATAAGGACTACACATACAAATCACCGGTTTAGGCAGCGAATAAGGGTATCCTTACCTTTCTTTGAAGCCTAAAATCTAAGCTTCAAGTTGACGTATCATGTGTAGCCGTGTTCCCTCTGAGTGAAGAGTAATTGTCTTCAATTCCTCTTCACTCATGTTAATCCGACTGCAACATTGTGACCGGGCCCTAGTTAGACTCTGATCGCAATGTTGGGCAGGAAAATCGCAATGCTGAAAACCAGCGCCAGGTGCTTCAATAGAACGCCCGGCATGTGCTGAGCAAGAACCATTTTGAGACTTGATTGATTAAAATTACTTTCTGTATATTATAATATTAGTAAGGTTTTAATCAAAAATTAATTACTCTAAAGAAAGGTCTCATAAATAATGTTTTTCTATATCCAAAAATACATATTAAGATCACTTAATAGCACATGCTACTTAATTATTAAATCACGCCAACTTTTGACAACTATAACATAAAGATCACTGCAGATGCGTTTCCTAGCTTAGGGTAGGATGTGAATAATAAAAGTAGGGAAGCGAAAGACGGAAAGACCTTGCTTCTCAACGTCCACCGAAGAAATCGCTGTACGAAAATTACCTAGAACACATTAGTGCGATAAAAATAATGTTGGTTTTACTGAAATTTGCATTACCAAGTGCAATCAATGTGCATATATTACATGCGTTTCTTACCTTAGGCGTAATTATACAATGGAAGAAGAAGACCAAAGTATAAGGGAGAAGCAGTTGAACCTCAACTTTTCAACTCTCATCGAAAGTAGCGTAGTAGTAAATTACTCAGAAGTCTGTTATCGGCCAGCATTTAGCACTTTTCAGGGAGAACCGGCGCATCTTTGTTACTAACAAAAAATGACAATGTCAATATGATATAGTCTACAATACAGGATGTATACTATACTAGTATATATAGTATTACTTTCTTATATAATATGACTCACATTTAGAAAGTATCATTTCTCTAAAAACACACTGTTTGTTAAGACAATATTGCACTTAACCATTCTTAAATTGTAAAAAAAATATTACGACGGTATAAAAGTTTTAAGGGTTAGAAAGTTCGGGTTTTTTAAATTGACAAAAATGCAGAATTGTTTTTGCCAATAGTTTTCTTTTAAAGTTGGCAAAGGATTACAACAAAAACATTTGCTCTCTAACATTATATTTATGTGGTGCAATAAAACTGCGCGGCTACCCTCAAAAGGCTGTTAACGGTTTTTACAATCGCAACAAAGTGTTATTTCGCGCGGACCCCGCCTCTTGTTTATAGACGGTCTATTGTCTACCGATTTCGCAACTCTTTTGCAAACCTTTAAGCATGTTACTCCTTTACTATTTATTTATCATTCATAACGGTAAGCAATAAAATTTCTACCGTTATTAGTGGAGGCAATTTGCAAAAAGCACTGCAATTACAGACATTAAGATATATGGGATTTAATTGTTGGTAGTTACTGGAAATGACATTCAATATGGTAAGGTTTCAAATATTATTTAAATGTCGTCCAGCAATAAGCCACGTGGTCAGACGCGGCGTTGTTTTATTTAAATTCCTTTTTTCTATTAAAAAATAAGTCATTTAAGAATAAGGAAGCGTTAAAATAGACATTTCGAATCATAAAACATGTTATTTTATGCAAAAACGTTAAAAAAACATTGGCAGCTAAATTTTCACAGATCTTAAAGCAAAAAATAATATAATTTGTTTTATTATAAATAATTATATTGAGTTGTGTAAACAGTTAATGATTGTTTATAGTTTTTTTTATGACGACCGAATGGCGCAGTGGCGGGGCCCTCCGTCCGCGGAGTCAACGGTCGCGGGTTCGATTCCCGCATCGGAATAAATATTTATATGGATTTATAAATGTTTATTACGAGTCTGGTAAACCCCCCAATCCGCATTTCCTTTCCTGCTCTTTCCTTTCCTCTCTATCCTTTCCCTTCCTCTCCGCCAATCCACGGTCTGCCGTGCCAATGGATGCGTGGCTAGGGGCTAGCCTAGTCGTAATCGTGCCGATCGTCCCGGGGTCGGGCTCCCCCGGGGACTATGGTGCCTTACCTCAGCATGCAGGGCTCTGCTGGGGCTGACCTCCATCCTCCCTTGCGGCTCGTGGGATTCACTAAGACGAATTTAATATACCTAATTTGTCGAAAATGACGACGACGTTGTTCGCCACCCGTCACGTCCTGATTCTCACGAGGGCGAAAAGCGACCAATGACGAGTCGTTTCGCTGCGATGAATGGCAGCGGATGGAGCTCTGTGGTCTCTGCCAACCCCTGCGGGGGATAGGCGTGAATATATATAAAAAAAAATGAGCCCAATAAACCTTATTGGTTTTTCCTGGGCCCCTATCAATTTAATTAAATAATTTATTAATCTTATAATCTATAAAAACATAAATCATAATATGGCAAACTTATCTATATAGTATTATCTGATTTAAATCTTATGAAATAAATGGCGATCTACATATGTTTTCAACGTTCGGATCCATAGGATACATAGGGTTATGTATACATTGGGTTATTTGTTTACATTTACGTTCATTTCTTCGACATGAAATAGCAGTGTTTTTTCATGTACATGTTATGACAAAATGGCGATGTAAGTACAAACTGAATGCAGAAACCCAGTGCTGTTTAGCAAGATTGTGTTCAGGTTTTCTCTATCAGGATACTCCTCCAATATACATCGTCAAAGTAGTTCCGCGATGATTGTACGATTATGAGTTGCTGTCATTGTATCATTCTGATGTATTGTTATATTCTCAGTCTATAAAACACGGCGTTCAACTTAAGTCATCCATAAGACATTGAAAGCTATATCGGTCCGTCGTGGAATTCGCGGACGGCTCTATGTACCATTGTTTATGTTGAAAGCGGTTAAATAAATCGCGGTCTCTCAGCTATTGTGGGCAATGCTTCAGTCCGGCTACTCTACGTCGCCAGCGATAAAGAATGCGGTATTTCAGATCGGACTGATAAAGACCGATGGACTCACGCGGCCCTCCGAGAGATTCATTGCGAATTGACCACAACTTCATGTGCTAGAGTCTGAAGCGCGCTTCGCCCCTGCCTACGCCTCTACGAAATAAGCCGAGATGTAGAGATTAGATCGACTTCGATGTTACTCGTTTTGGAACTGGTTTATGGTGATACAGCCCGGTGTCAAAGTTATATTTCTTCGTTCTCGTGTTGTTTTGGTCATTTCTTTGCACCTATTTTGAATGTTTTGTTTTATGAATATCGTTTTACTGTGTATATTCTTTTCGAATGGTTTGCTTGTTGGTATAGCTTTTAGTGTTTTCGCTACCGTAACTAAATAATAAGTTATTGATATGAATGCTGTTTAAATGAAGCATGTAAAAAATATTAATGTTATTCATATTTCTGGCGTTTCTTTGGCAAATATTTTGGATCTGTTCCGTTTACATTGTCTATTGACTTTTAACGGTTCATTTCTTTTATATCAAACCCTTGTTTGTGTATGCTGATGGAGGTTCATCTTTACTTATGTTTTCAATATACATTTATTTGAAGAGTTATTTATTTTTCACAAAGCTTTGACAAAATATGGTATATTAAATATATACACACCGATATGTTATACAGGTTATCCTGTTCTTTTTTTATAAATTGTAGTATTTTAGCATATATGTATCTCATGATATGATCCAGGTAAGCAATATTTCTACCTTTGACGGTCTGCAAAGTTACTGCAACTGATCATGATGGGAAAAATGGCGGGCAAAAGACAAGTTAATCGAAAAAGAAAATCTTGGCTACGTTATATCAGGGAGTGGGCCGGGACAGCGAGTGCTCCAGAACTGCTGCACCTCACGAAAGAGGAGGAGGTTTGTGATGAATTGGCTGCCGACTTTCGCAAGTCGGAGAGGCACTCTTAGAAGAAGAAGACAAAACGTGTGGTCAACCAGTATTACGTGGAAAAGTGTCAATGAACCGCACTATGCTGATGTTTTAAAGAGGCCATTGATCCCTTTACTTTACGTCATATGTTCGAGCTGTTGAGTTCAATGTTCACACAACTTCTTATGCATAGGTTTTGAATTGAAACAAAATATTTAAACGCGTTTTTAAATTAAAATGTTACAGCACAGACGTTATTTCTTTTAATTTGAACTTTATTTACTGTTTTTCAGACGAGGTAAAGAACAGCCAGTATAATCTTAGTGCATTCGAAGGATTATAGTATAATACTGTAATATATAGTCTGTCCGTTTTACGTTAGTACTAATATTGCTTTTTGTTAATAATATACATTACTTAATGATACATGTATAATGTAATTTGATATGTCACCACGAAATGTATAACGTACAAAGTGCCTTCGAGCAAGAAAAAGAAAAATTTGAAAGATGAAAAAGAGAGATGTGTGAATTTTAATTTAAAAAAATAAGATGCCGGTACTTAGGCAATGGCAATATACCTTAGAGCCTTCAGAAGAAAAATGGTATCACATCTTTTTATGTGTCGTGTACCATTATCACGGTGATTAATTGGACCACGCCGTATACATTAGCATCTGAAACGGAGTTTTAAATTGTCGCGGCCCGTATCGCGCAATTACAGAAACAATAATGGCGCGATGTCAACGGGGCAGTGTGTCTGTGGTAATTTAGTGCCGATTTTACAACGCGACCGACGTGTGTGTACGTTGGTGTGGCTTGATTCTTTAATTGTGTGATAAGGCTTTAATGCTTTTAAAAGGCAACAATAAAAATATTATTAGTTAATAAAAAATTAGTATTCTTAGTATTCTTCTTCTTTCAGTACATTTCTTTTTTATATCAGTCCTCTCATTGTGATTAAGTATCTTTGTTAGATTTAATTAATATGTTATATTAAATTATATTTTTAAGAAGTTTTTAAGAAAGCCCAGGTCAAGAGTATCCTTAAAGAAGGAGGAAGCAACGAAAGTATGCCGAGAACGTAGCAAATGGAGATCTGTGATCTTCGCTTAGTTTAAAATATTTAAGATTAATGATGGATTGTGCTACTGTTTATTATCTTTTACTAAAATAAGAAGAAAAAACAGCTGTCAGTAACTCTCCACTTCCCAACCATTTTCAAACAACATCAAACACACACGACTACTCTTCTACAATGTACACGACGTGTTCCGCCTCAACACGAGGCATCACCAGGCATAGCAGACTCTACGGAAGACAATCTTTAAGTTGACTAAGTGGTCAACAGTCTCTTACTCGTACAAATACGATCCAAAATCGTTCATACTCCGCCACAATCAGGTTATCACCGGCTTAACTCTATCAAATTTATTTACGTTTCTGCGCAATTTTTTTACAGCCCATATATGAGTCGCTCAGGGGAAGAGTGGTTTAAGCCCAAGCTGAAGTTAAAGGGCCTATCAAATAATAGGCCGTTTTTCCTACGAAAGTAATCAACGCCATCTATTAAACACTACCGAAACTAAGTTTTAGGCCAGTATAGTTTTAAAGATCTATAGTCTAGTATACAAAATCTACTTAACTCTGTTTCTGTAAATTAGGCCACTATTCCGCTAAGCGACTAAAGTACGGGCCTCTCCATTTCTGGAGGAACGGACGTTAACCCACCACGCTTGTCCAATGCGGATTGGCGGGGTTACGACTCGGAATAAATATTTGTAATCCATGCATATATTTATTGAGATGTGGGGATCGAACCCGCGATCATTGACTCCGCGGGCGGAGGGCCTCACCACTTAGCCAATTGGTCGTCTGCGTAAATATATGTCCTAAAATATAAATAAAACGTCCTGTTTTATACATATATTTGATATTTGTGAACGTAACCCTAAAACTAAACTACCTACGTTACGCTTTGAATAACATGCGCTATTGTTATTCACGGCTCGAGTGTATTATTACCGTCCGTTATCAAGTCCCGTCATGCGATTATCTTGTCGCCAAAGACGTTTGTTGCGATACTAGAGGAAATTGTTTCATAATAGCTGGGAGCGGAGAGCCGTTGCGAAGTTCCATCTAAAGCTACAAGATATTATATGTGTTTCAATGGCTGTTTTGTGTAGAAACGGAAATTAAAACTTTACATGTATTAAAAATGTATGTATTTACGATTTAATTGTTTCAGTAGTGAAGTGGTCGCTTTCAGAGTCATTTCGATTCTCGGATTGGGATAAATATTTGTATATAAAAAGGTTATATTCTGAGTTTGGTTATCCCTCCCGAATTGGGGTAGAAACGGATTACCGCGGTGGGTTTAACGTCTATTCCTAAAGAAATAGGGAGAACTGTTTTACACAGTGAAACTATATATATGGGCTATAGAAAAGAAAACATACTAGAAAATGAAATAATGTCTCATTATTTTCACAAAAACAAATGGTGTTCGCTTTTTGAGCCTTTGGCTCTTGTTGTGGAATTGATTAACAGATCAGAATTTAAATTATTATATATATTTTAATTATTCTGATGATAGTAGACGTGATCGTTTTCCATAAAGTCTACCCGAGGATGTCTCATGTTGGGGCGAAACACGTGTCGTATATCTTAAAATCCATATAGTATGCTCCACTCTTGGGTACAGGCTCTCTATTTCCGGAGGAAAGGACGTACAAAATCACCAAGCCAAGAAGGATTGTCCAAGAAGGAATTGTGCGGTATTCAGGCTTGGAAGAAAAACTAGGGATATCGGTAACTTCGTCGTTCAATTTAGGACTTTAAAATACTTTTTAATCGCTTAATCTGCAGTGCCCTTGATTTTACACCATTGTCTGCTTACCATCTTGAGCGTCTTGCTCCTTTATCAACTTATTCTTCGTAAAAATGCAAATTAGAATAAACAAAGCAGCATTATATATTTCTTTAGTCTAAAAATGTATTCAAATATTTGCCTTTTAAATTGAAATATCGAAACATTTATAAGCTTAATTAAATTCACCGGCGGTCTATTTCAAGATTTGCTCTGATTTAGAATTATGTCGCTTGTTATAACCATAAATATTGTTAAAGAGCCATTTCTGTGTTAAGTTATCGCGTTCAGAAATACCATGGCAAAGACAGATGTCACATGTAACGTCAGGTAAGTGACATCAAATTAATTTTCCAAGTTTACAAACTGGTTTTGTGGGCAGATCGAATCTTTTCTCTGCTTGTTTCTATTTACGTGTTCGCCATAAAGATCTAACAGGTCATAAATTTTGGGCTAAAAATGTGGATTCACTTAAAGCAAAAATGCTAAATTACTAATTGAATATGCATAACCCTTGTTCCCTTAACTATGATTTCAAATTCAGTCAGTATCGACTTCTCGGACATCTCCAATCGGCTTAGTTTTGTACATCCTTTAGTAAAGTCTTCAGAGAAAAGTGTCATCCTTACCATCTGGATCAGTGGCGATACAGAACGGTGCATTTTTTCCAAAAATTCTTTCCACATACATCACTCTGTGGAACTATTTTTTTATGGGATAGGAGGGCAAACGATCAAGCGTGCCCGGGCGCAGAGCTGCGAACAGTATTCCTGACTTGTTCCTTGTAAAGTTGGTAACCTTACAAGCTAACCTTGTGCCTGTGTAATACTCTTAGTACTGTAGGTGGTTATGAGCGACGGTGGTTGTTTGCCATCAGGTGATCTGCGTACTCGTTTGCCTATTTCTTCTATAAAAAAATGTTTCGCTTACTAGTTTGGTATTCGGCATCTTTCTTCCAAAAAAAAAATATTTCACTTACTACTTTGGTATTCGAAGTGTATTGCACCGGCTCTAATATCTACATATTAACAATACAATTTCCTAGGAGTTGAATTGTTCTTGTAAAGAGATGCGCTTTTTTCTAAATTTAACCGTATCACGAAGACAAATCTCAACGGGTCCTACCTCTCACCGACTCCTCTATTTCCACAAAGGACGTTATAACCATATCAAATGCGTCCCTTTGCCGCGTTTCATACATATGGCGGTGGTAGGCAAAGACGCCTTTATTGTGTATTAAAATAAGTAAAGAAATGCGTTTTGTTTCCGCCGGCTCGAGACTTCCATACCAAATTCACAGCGGGCACGGGCCTGGCACACAGGACGCATTCAAATAGGACTCCTTGAGACAGGTATGACTTGTCCCTTTGAACCATATTTGGGAGACGTTTTTTTGATCATTAATTTATGAATTTATTTACTCTGCAAATATTAATTTTTTTTTTGAAATTAAAAACATATGGTCTCATGGTCTCCAACGAAGAGTTATGGAGAATCAGCAAAGAGGACCCAATAGATGTTCAGATACGTCGACAAAAATGGACATGGATAGGGCATACTCTCCGGCGCCACGCTATTCATATCCCCAAACAAGCCCTCGAATGGAATCCGCAGGGGGAAAGAAAATGTGGGCGCCCAAAACAAACTTGGTGGCGTACTGTGACGGCCGACGTGCAGAAAATGGGCCTATCCCCAGAAGTAAATCGTATGGCCGACGACAGATCGAAATAGAGAAACGTCGTGTCCTATGCACCACCAGGGCGACTTAGGTCTCAGAGAGAGAGAGAGAGATGTGGTATATTTATTAATCTGAAATACCGTTATAGATGTGTGAATCGTTTAAAAAATTAATAAAGCCACAACACTACATTGTTGTACATTCCATTTTTTTAGAATTGAGAGGTGTTTCAACAGTTTTTTACATTGAGGACTTATTTATAGGTATTTGCTCTCATAATAGTCTCGTACGAAAGTGTGTTAACTAAATAAGAAATAAAATTTGTTGTTGTTAACTAAATAAGAATAAAGAAGGATGGATAAAAAGATGAAGATGAGTGTGAAGGAAGCAAGGAAGGTGTTGGGATGGTAGCGGATGGAGATCTGTGGTCTCTGCCTAACCTTACAGGGAGACAGGCGTGACTATATGTATGTACTAACTTCTGCCCGCGGCTTCGCTCGCGTGGAATTTGGTCTGCCACATTAAGTTTCGTGACAGATCATTTTAAATAAATATAATATTTTTTTTTTTACTTAATTTATGGCTTACAATTTTGGTCATAGTGGCTTCCACATAAAAGATAGATATATGCTGTCGCGGACTTTTATTAAGAACTATTTAAGACAAACAATCTAACGGTACATCATCTTTGTGTAACTCCAATGGTTTAGGCAGCATACCAAGATAGCTCGCAGAGGTCAGATTTTTTCCGACTAAATTGACATGTATCGTTATACTACGACCAAAATTACATAAAATCGTTACAAATTGTAGCCTTTATGTTATTTTGATGTATAACCTATATTACTGTAAAGTTTCATCCAAATCCGTCCAGTAGTTTTTTCGTGAAAGTGTAACAAACATACATCCATACTCACAAACTTTCGCATTTATAATATTAGTTGCAATAGGATAGGATTGGTAGGATAGTAGGATGTTATCTAATTCTGTCACCGGACACTTGTATTATTAAATATTATCCTGAGAATAGTTCTTTACATATCTCAGGTGCATCGTCTCATAAAGCTAAAGGGTTCTATGAAAACCTCGTTATTTTTAATTTGATATAATATTTAAATGTCACATTTTACAGGTAACCGTCACGGGGACCGCGTGCCTCGGTGTACGCTCGGTCGACAACACACTGTCTAACGTGCGGACGAAATTATACACGCCATTCCCTTTCTTATGAAAATGCCGTTTGGGTATATAATTCATCACAGTGTTTGACAAATGGTACAGCTATCTACGTGTCCGTTCATTCCTGTTTCGCTACGTGAGGGGCATGAGAACAACAACGGCCCTGCACATAATTTTAGTGTTCTCGTCCTTTGTACCGATCGTCATTGTTATTAAAGTAATCACAGCCGCCCTCCGTCGTGTTCCCAATCGAAACATTATGGGATATAAACAAAAGAAACTGAGTGGAATTCAATGAAAAGCCATTACGTCGCCGAGGAGGGCCCTCCAGCCGTCTGTTGTCTCAATATTTTTCTTCGACCAAGTTGACGGGTCATTCTCTCGCGTTGTTCAAAAACACCGCATGGAATTTTGAAGGGCCCTCGATAATGGACGATATTTACGACCTTTAGATAATGTTATTTAAGCGGCCGCGGTCTGAATTATGGAAAACAAAACAAAACAAAGCATCACGTGGCCATTCCGGATCGTATTTTTAATGTTCACAAACATGAGATGCTCTCTGTGTGCTTAATAGGTAGTCTTAATGTTATTTGTCGATCTCTTGAGGTTTCGTTATCAGAATGTTGGTATAAACATAGATATTTTTATTTTAACGTCAATAATTATTTTATTTAATTTTTAGTTTCAATAATTCTAACTAACTCATCTGCTTCAACCAACAACTGTTGGAGTAGAGAGAGAGAGAGAGAGAGTAGGGACGTCTTGGCAACTATAACGTATGACTCTCCCCGGCTACATGGAGTTAAGATCTGTACAGGGCAGGTGGCAGAAACTGTAGTCGAAGATCGGGAAAGCGCGCCTTGGGGAGGCCTATATCCCGTAGTGAAGATAAAGCATCGCTTCAGACGAATTGCTTTTTCATAGGTATATACTTCAAGGTTGGTTTATCCACCTTGACAATTGACCGTGCTTAGCAATGGGATTGACGGATATTAACGACCATTCGGTTCAGTGGCGGGGCCCCCGCCCATGGAGCCAATGGTCGCGGGTTCGATCTCCGCATCGGAATAAATATATGTATGGCCTACAAATATTTATTCCGAGTCTGGTAACCCCGCCAATCCGCATTAGATAAGCATGGTGGGTTAAGGGCCTATCCTCTCGAAATGGGAAGGCCCGTGCTCAGCAGTGGGACATATATGGGCTGTGAAAAAAAAATCAATGGGATATATGGCGATCCAGTAAGGTGTGTTTCTCCCAAAACCTTTTCCCACGCACCACTACCTTGTAATACCAGCTACCTCCAGCGGTGTTTCTAAACCGATATTTACATTAGAACCCTTAAAAAACACAAGCTTACATATTTCTTAAAGGCCGGCAACGCGTTGGCAATACTTATGGTACTGTCAATGTACTGATGGTACTGTCGGTGTAAGCAATCAACGCCGCCGCTGTGCTATAGGCAGTGCAGAAGCGTTGCCGACCTTTAAGGAAAATGTCATTATGGGAGGAGTAAGGGGGAGGGGGTTTGGGCGTACGGAATTCAACCGCTCACCGGACGAAGCGCGGTAGCTAAGCTACCACTTACAAGTCAGTTCTGCAATAGTGTGTGTCCCCGGGCGAGCCGGCCCCTTCATGCTACAGACAAATAATATGCCATTCTTGACAAAGTATTCATTTGCTGCCTGGCTCTTTCTTCCACATCAATAATTAATTAATAAAATAGTTAACATATGTAAATGGAAACATAGTCTCAAATACTAGTTTCAAGTTATTTATTTTGATGCGAGCTGCAGTGTTATGCGCTTCGGGATTTGATCCGATACGCTTAATGCGTTTATGGGCGGCGCGTTTGAGATTTCATTAGCGTTCGATCGAGGTGAGCCCCCCCCAACCGCCGGATTACACCGCCTGGATCATAACAGACGCTAAATGATAAGTCCATGGAATGCATTTGCACCGGGACAAATGACCTGATGTGAGTATACTTGGAGATACATACAAAAGTTAAGAGTTAAATATATTGATATCGGAACTTATATTTGTTATGGGATAGGAGGTGTGTCACCTGATGGTAAGCAGTCAACGACGCCCATAGATATCCGCAGTGCCATAGGCAGTGCAGAAGCGTTGTCCACCTTTAAGGAAAGTGTCATTATATGAGGGGGAGGGGGGAGGAGGTCTCCGGGACTCAACTGCTCACCGGTGGAAGACGAAGCGCGGTAGCTAAGCTACCACTCAGACGCTGCTTTTCTGCAGGAGTGTGGTACTTCCCCGGGCGAGCCGGCCCATTCATGCTACAGACAAATAATATGCCATTCTTGACAAAGTATTCGTCTGCTACTACCACTACACTTTTATATCCTTCGAGATCGTAGCAGATGGGGATCTGTGGTCTCTGCCAACCCTTACAGGCGACAGGCGTGACGATATGTATGTATGTATAAAATTGAGAGAGAGTTGAAATTAATGTAAAAGTAAAATTCATTGTCGCAGTTGATGCATGGAATAGCAGGAATAGAGTTCAAAGGGTTAACACCAATTTAATGGACACAAATCAAAGCCTGTAATAGATATATGTAACCCATAAAAGTATTAATATTGATACGGCAATCAATTTTGTGATCCTCAGTTTAAAAACGTATTATCTCCCGTTGTGCCTTTCAACTATCGGAAATTTCTCAGCTATTTAGTTGTGGAAGTTATGTGTAACTTTTCATTAAAAGCATTCGAACACATTATAAAATCATTGAAATAAAACTCATAAGTCACTTTAATTTAGTTCTGTCTGTACACTGCACGGCTACAGAGCCGGTACCAAATTGCCAACAAACGATACAATCTGGAACGCTACGCTCCCAATTTACGATCGAGGCACTTTCAAAGCATTCTTCGTCCACAAGAACGAATGGTATTTTTGTAAAGTACAATAATATTATGAGTTTCTAAACATGACCATTCCATTTAAATCCGGGCTTCGGACGTGGATATATTTACGTTTTTATTACGCTATTATTCTTTATAGACGATGATATTAAGATGAAATCAAATATAGTATGTTGGGGTGTTTAAAATTAGTTTTTTATTATAGCGCTGATGACCTTAGAAGAGTTACTGTTGCTTAATGAGAATAAAAAAATATATGATATAATAGTAATTGAACTGGTGTTCTTTTAGCCAGTTCGAATACAGCGACATTAAAAGCAATCTTCAAGCAAGCAGCAATCAAAAAGATTAACTGTGTAGTATGAACATAGATGGTTTTGGTGGGCCCAAACACATAACGCAATTTCTTGTTCGAGTTCTTTTTAATCAAAAAGGAACGAATATTTTTTATACCAGTATTTGGCGAAATCGCCTACTATATATAGACAAAGGAAACACAAATCATAATAGCATCAGACTTTTTTGGGGATTATTAAATTTTAAAAAAATATTTACTATTTATTTCAAAAGCTCTGGATTAGGTCGTGCCGTTAAGCAGTTTCATTTCAGATGTAAAAGTATTTAAAATCTAAAACCTAAAAGAAGCGATTATTCCTCTAAACTGCTTAATGAGGTCTCATATTTTTTAAAGATTCTCAGCGATCTGTTATTATATATTTAGAACTATTATTGACAAATACACTTAACTATATTATGGTTAACTGAAGTAGGATTAGTTACATTTGTCAGAGAATCGACAACTGTTGGAATAGACGAGGGCAGAAGTAGAGATCGCATTTTGATAAATGTAGTTTGATACGCTCTTCGGCAGACATAGAATGCATATAGTCTAAAATGACACGCTTTGAGAGAAACCTGTTCAAGAGCGAATTGCCGTAGAATGATGTTTGTATACTAACCAAAAATGATCGGCCATTTTCACCCTGATAAAATTCATTCCACAACACGGGTAGTGTTGAACACATTAAAATGTTCCTTAAAGTAAAACATTTGAGATATAAAACCTATATAATTTAGATAGGTAGTTGGCTTTAATTTTACTAAAATTATTTTAATTTCTTGGACCGAATCTCGCAAATAACTGAGTCATCCTTAGTTGAAAGTCTTTAATGGAATTTGCGATTCACGTCATTATTGTCTTAGTTGTAGTCATCAAAGATCTGACAGTAGACAGCCTGTTTCCCGTAGGGGTAGGCAGAGACCACAGATCTCCATTCGCTACGATCCTGGTAAACTATCCTTGCTTACTCCACACTCATCCATACTTCGTCTTACATTTATGGTAGCGAAACCGCTCTACGTTAGTCGCTTCTCATCCTTGTGGAATCAGGATTTTACGGGTGGCAAACCGCGTCGCCGTCATTTTATTTGTTAACAAATTATTATTTGTTAAAAATGACGTTAATATTGTTTAGTGTTGATACAAAACCATTTTTGTAGCAAATTGGTAGCTTTTAGGGATGCCAATGATGGTATAATAGTGAATTAATTCGCCTTTTTTGAATCACTTTTGGATAGCTGTATGCTAATATATTAAATATCACATCTGATGTAGGTCTTAAATATAATCGAGCAATTGTAATCTTTAGGTTTGTTTGAAATTTATGCCATCATCATATATGTATCTGTATTAGTCTACTTGTGGACACTGATTACGCTTAAAATTTAGGGGTTACTATATGGATATATAAATAGATGGGAAGCATTTTCTGATTCGAATTCTCACCAATTCACAGGAGCAAAATTATAAGTTGCTTAGTAGAGTCCTAAAGTCAAATGACTTAAGACTAGCAGATTATGGCTATTACTGCGTTTAGACTATTAAAATGTATAAACATTTAACTAAAAACAATTTACAAAGAACCTCAATCCGCACGCTTGTTATGATGCTGGAAGACTAATTTCATATCTGATTACACACGAAATTGCTTCTCATACGCCCGTGACTAGAACAAATATCTTTAATTCATAAAGACGTCTCTCGCGTCGGGTCTTGGTGAAATCAATGTAATTACATGTGTTGATGTTTTAGCTTTGCAATTTATCTAGCAAAGATCTAGAGGCGATATTACTTTTATTAAGCCCCTCGTCACATGTTACCAGGAAAAATGGCCATGGCCCGGTTGTCCTATACGTTAATTTGCGAACAGCCGGTGCTTCACGGTCGGTCTGTTCTGCTCTGTTTTGTGTTTTTTATTTTTTTTCTTCTTCTAATTAAATCGAATTATAAATAATTGTACCCTAAGAGGTTTTTTAGTAAACTATATAATGTTAGTTCATTCAGTTAGGCTGGGTGGCGTTTAGGAAATTTCGTCAAGTTTTCTTGTCGCCCATACCACAAAGTCGGAAGACAAAAGTCTTCAATCAGTGCGTCCTGCCCGTACTCTTTTACGGTGCCGAAACGTGGACACTGACGGTCCGTCTCCTCGATAAGCTCAAAGTCGCTCAGAGGGCTATGGAGAGGGCTATGCTCGGAGTTTTTCTGGTGGATAGAAGAAATTCGCCGGAGAACTAGAGTCACCGACATAGCTCTTCAAGTTATCAGACTGAAGTGGCAATTGGCTGGACACGTTTGTCGACAATCGTTGAGGTAGACGAGTGCTGGTGTAGAGATCGCGACTTAGCAAACAGTGTAGGACTGTTAGTGGAGCGACGATTTGCGCAAGGCGGCTGGCAGAGACTGGATATAACTCAAGATACGGGCTAGGTGTCGCGCCTTGAGTGAGGCCTATGCCCAGCAGTGGACTGCCGCAGGCTGATATTGATAATGTTTTGTAACAATTATTGCGTTGTTGAATAAGTCACTGATGAAGTTTCTGGTTTCAGAGTCAATTATCGCGGCTTAAATACCTTTACTGAGATTAAGATTAATATATTATATGTATGTATTGCCTACATTCCGAATTCGGTTGCCTCACAAACTCGCCTTGAACAAACGTGGTGGGTTAGTGTTTTGAGCAGGTTCTGTGTATAACAGTGGGGCATATACTTATGAGCTGCGAGTAAAAGAACGTATCGATAGAAAAAATATTCTTATTTTTTATACGATAGGAAGGCAAACAAGCAGCCGTATCACCTGATGAAAAGCAATCAACGCCCATAGACATCCGCAGCGCCATAGGCAGTGCGGAAGCGTTTTAAGGAACTAACATCTGAGGAACTAACATCCGACCTTTAAGGAATGTAACATTATGGGAGTAGGAGGGAGAGGAGGAGTAGGAGGGTGTTGGGCCTCCGGAACTCAGACAGCTCACCGTACGAAGCGCGGTAGCTAAGTTACCACTCAGACGCCGGTTTCTTGCGGGAGTGTGGGACCTCCCCGGGCGAGCCGGCTCATTCATGCTACAGACAAATAATATGCCATTCTTGACAAAGTATTCGTCTGCAGCTAGGGCTCTACCACTAGATATTACTGACGTGTTCTAATAAATTAAAAGTGATTGTAATATCATTAAAATATTAAACATATGTATGTGTATGGTGATTCAAGATAATAATCCGTTACGTTCGTGGAGATCCATGTGAGAAGGGCTTTATAACTCTTTGCAAAGTTACCGCAAAACGCCCTAGGCTACTAAACGCTACTACGAACAAAGCATAATGCTTATTGTGTCTTCACTACATTCCATATAATTCGATTGAATTTGAATCTTTTGTCAAATGATTTAAGTTTGCAAATAGTTTGGTTTTGGTATAAAGAAGTTCCTTCAATTCGAGTTTACACAGGACCCAAAGTGCAACGCGGGGATAAACATTAGGCTTTGTGCTCATGGATAGAGTAAATATTGGATTTTTATTTCGTTGAAAAATGCGTTTAGGGAACGGACTGGCCGATGTGTACCGTTTTTGTTATGGCAATAAGGTGCGCTTGACGGAGTATGGCTTTTGTTACTCTATTACGAAGTTTTTCTTTAAATTTGGTTTGAATTTCGCTCGAGGCCGTAGCCGTAGCGGATGATGTCGGCCTGATCCAAAATTGATTGTGTATTAATTTTCGAAGTAATAAAATTTCGGGCGGTTTGTGTTTGTTTGGTAATGAAATCACAAATGCCTTTTCGCCCCGCCAATTAGTCCGAACATGCTAGAAGCTACTAGAATTGTTTGATAGAATTGAAATTTGACATTTATTTATTCTTAATTTGGAGCGCTTGTTTACCTTATATAGAATATAATTCTAGGAGGTATTTTCTACCAAATTTTGATTACATACTTACATATTGTCACGTCTGTTTCCCTTAGAGATAGGCAGACTCCACAGATTTCCATCCGCTACCATTCCGGCAAACCTTCCTTGCTTCCTCCACACTCATCCACCTTTTCATCCATTCTTCCTCTCACATTCATTGTAGCGAAACGGCTCTCCGTTAGTCGCTTCTCGCCCTCGTGGGAATCAGGACGGGATGGGTGGCGAACCACGACGCCGTCATTTTTAACAAAATAGGTTTATTATATTTCACTATAGCGAATCCCACGAGCTGGAAGGGAGGATGGAGGATAGCCCAGCAGAGCCCCGCATGCTGAGGTAAGGCACTATAGTACCCGGGAGTGCCCGATCCTGGGACGGTCGGCACGCTGGAGACTAAGCTCGCCCCTAGCCACGCATCCATTGGCACGGCAGACCGTGGATTGGTGGAGAGGGAATGGCAGGGGATATTGATTGATTACATATATTACACTTGTTATTGTTCTCCGCGAACAAACATCCTTGCATAATTGTAAACAAAATGATCTAATATTTATAGCATCAGCCAAATTAAGGGATTATAAAACTTTTGTAATTTAATAATTATTTATGCACCACCATGTGATTAGTAATTTGGTTCTATGAGCCACGAAGGACGTAACTTTTTTTAAATTAGTCGCAACCTTTTACGACCTCGTAAAAATATCGTGTAACAATTACGTCAACTTGCGCTTCAAATCTGAATAAATCATGAAAATATTTGTTTTCATGATTTATTCACATTTGAAGCGAAACTATTCAATTTTTGGTTTTTTGTATTATTTGGAGAGGGAATGATAGAGAGAGAGAGAGAGAGAATGAGAGTGGGAGATGATAATTGTACAAAACTTGTAATAGAAACGCAATAAGTAATACTATGTTGGTTCATACAACGAGGAAACATAGCGTGTAAAAAATCTGAGAAGAACCTGCTTTTCTTTCTAACTATTATATATTAATACCATCCCTTGTCGACTAAGTAATTAAGCCATTTCTATACTATTTAACACATCAAATTAATGTTAATTTATATAATAGCAAACACCAACCAACGTTTATATGGGGGGCGTCCTGTATTACGGTTGTCCGATCTCCGACAAATGTAAACAGAACGTTTTCTAATTAGTTCTTTTAATTCAGTTTTCTAGCACGGAGAACGAAAGCGGATAACTTTGGTTTTCTGGAGCTTTTTTTGTATTTCGAATCGTATCCACCTGAGAAATAATGAGTATAGCCATTTCCATAGCTTTTAAAGCTTCTGAATCAGACGGAGTTTTAATACAACAATATTGTAGTATATTGAGAATATGTGTATTAGAACTATCTCCATTTCCTAGTTGATTTAGGTAAATACGTTGAAATACAACGAAATATCTATATAGAGTAAAAGACAAATCCATCAGGACGTCGTGAAGGCGCTATCAATTGCTCGTCGAGAGTGTCTTTTTACATAATGGTAACGTCACTTGCATAAACATGCTAAATTACTGAATTGTTCCCTACGCTTAGGATGACCATAAATATACTGTTGAATTTGAGACACTGTCATCTTTCTTTTTCATGGGATAGGAAGGTAAACGTGCAGGCGTGTCACCTGATAGAAAGCAATCAATGCCGCGTATAGACCTTTAAGGTATGTGTCATTATTGGAGTGGGAGGGGGAGGGGGGAGGGTGTTAGGCGTACGGAACTCAACCGCTAACCGTATGAAGCGCGGTAGCTAAGCTACCACTCAGACGCCGGTTTTCTGCTGGAGTGTGTTACTTCCCCGGACGAGCCGATCCATTCATGCTGCAGACAAATATTATGCCATTCTTGAAAAAGTATTCGTCTGCAGCTTAAGCTAAGCTGTACTAATTAACTAATTAGTAGTGTAACTAAGCTTACAGTGATAAATTTACAGTAATAGTGATCAAATTGCAGTTTTAATACGCAAAATGTATCACCGCAGTTCATAGACATCCACAAACCGGAGGCTTCTCAGATGCTTTGCCGGCATTATTTTACTTATTGAATGAATATTTTATTAGGATTACATTTTTAATAGGAGTTAATAATAGTTTATATTTTTATATTTATTCACGTTCTGATTCTCACGAGGGAGAAAAGCGACTAATGGAGAGCCGTTTCGCTGCGAGAATGGTAGCGGATGGAGCTTTGTGGTCTCTGCCAGCCCCTGCGGCGGATAGGCTATATATATATATATATATATATATATATATATATATATATATATATATATATATATATATATATATATATATATATATATATATATATATATATATATATATATATATATATATATATATATATATATATATATATATATATAAATGCTAACGCTGTACTAGTAAATTCACATTGCGATTAAATTTGTTAGTAATTCTGAATTTGATCGTAATTAAGATAGAGGCTTATATAAAAAATATATATATACCTACTTCCACCTGACATCCGTTTGTGTTAAAAAGGAATTTCATTCCAATTGTGGCTATTATGCCTCACCCAATGTATAATAGCGACGCACTCTGCACATTTTTTCCGGCGTCTGCTTTTTTATTAAATTAAATATTCGTTGAAAAAAAGTGGAGCGCTATGCCTTTGAAAAAATCGTCCAGATCGTATCAAACATGTGTAAAATCAAAACGAGTGGAAGGGACAGGACGCAGTTCAAATATATGGACAATATACACAAAGGGGTCCGGCGCAGAAGCAATATCGCGGTCATAAAGCTGGTCAACCTCACTGCGAAGGAAATAAAACGACACTGCCTCCATTCACACTAGCCTACTAAAATATTTATCCTCTATACGTCTCGTCTGTATGGCTTTACTTGCGCGCATTGTGTTCGGAACGATGTTTTGCTACTGAAATATACGACCGCCGGTCAAATAAATTTGAAATATTTGAAGTACTTATGCTGGCGATACTTTTCCATCTCATTCCGATGCATTCACAGTGTCACAATTTGTTAACTCTTGTGCGTTCGAAATTTACATTTACGTAAATAAAATGTTTGATGTACGATATTGAATAGTATAGTACGATGTATATGTGGTATAAAAATTCAATTGGGTATTTCATTTCGATTCAACTATTGAGATGGCTATAATAATATAATAAAAAAACCGTTTGAATTCTCGGCACAAGTGTACAATATATTAACGGCAATTGTATGTATTATATTAATTCAAGTACAATCAGGGTATAATTTACATTTTATATAATAAATCACATTAGCTGGCTGAATTGACTCAATGGTGACGCTTATCGTTCGATTCCCGTATCCGGATAATTATGTATATATGTACGACCTACAGGTATATATGTACGTTTATCCCAATCTGGATATCTCTCAAATCCGCCTGAGATAAGCGTGGTAGGTTAAGGTCAGAACAGAAATGGTGAAGTATATTTATTTCAAAAAAATATATTTTAAATAAGATAGGCAAAAAAAAAATATTTTATATAAGTTATTTAGCAGGCTATATAAAGTAGAAATTGACTTTAATTTTTTTTTATATTTCTTGTAACGAAATGTAACATGTAATATAAAAAATAATTCGGTTCCTAAACCAAAATGTAAAACCAATTGTCCAATCTCTACACGTTGTCAATAAATAAGAAAATGCATAAAGAAAACATCATCATCGTGTAATTCGATAACGTTATCAAAAAACTTGATCCTATATTGAGCAAGACAGTAATAGTTTTTAAATTACTCTTTTAAATTTGTGCGTTTAAAAAGCGTTATGGATTAGATCGATAAATTAAAAAACGTGACGCCTTCAAACGTTTGCTCATTAAAATACGAATACCGCGTTATAAATTTTTGTGATTTCATTGAACATAAATTTTGTGGAATGTAAACGTTGCTCCGAGGCGGTATTGGCGTATTATATTTTATCAAATCTTACGAACGCTTATATATGTGACTGTTCTAATAAAGTGTTGCGTTGTTTTCACTCTATTCCAATTGTACGGTGATAAAAGATTCAAAAACTATATTGCCCTGTACGATAATTTATGATGCCTTCGATTAAGTTTTTAGGAAGTAAAATAATTGATAAACGTTGAAAGTGCAAATGCAATGAATGTATTTTCTTGTATTGTATGTAAATCTATGGCGCTTTGATGTATACGATATTTTGTCGGTTACTTAAGTTATTATGAAATTACTGTAATTCAAAACAGGGTAATGAAATAACTGTATTTATATATACAAAAACATTCCGTAATATCAAATTAAAAGTATTCCGTGATATTAAATGCTGTGTGGAACGCCCCCCCACCTCAAAATGGCTGGCAGAGGCTGGATGCGTGTGGCTGTGCACTGTTGATTATGATGACATAATATTAAGGTAATCCGATGAATATTTCGGTATTTCTCCCAAATTCGAATGCCAGTCCATGTCATTTGTGTTTTGTAACGAAACGCACTCCCAGTCTTCTTCTCTTATCCTATGTACCCGAGGTGGGGCAGAGGGCGTCTACAGTGCTTCTCCATTGGGATCGGTCTCGAGCGACGCGCTTCACTTCAGGCCACGTCAATCCAATGGATTTCATCTCGGCCCCTACGGAGCGCTTCCAGGTGTGTTTAGGTCAGCATCGCTTCCTTTTTACCTTCAGGAGTCCATTCCAGAGCACTCCCAGTGCTGGGTTATAAAAAATTAAATTATTCTTTTTTTAATGTGTTATATATTAAAATCAATAACTTAGTTGTTGGTGTACAGAACAGAATACATCTATCTATCTGTATTACACAAGCAGAAAAACATATTACTAAAATGATCACCTATTCACATACAAACCATATTGCGTGTTTCCAAACGACGATGACAGTTTCCGCTGTAAAAGAGCTTGTTATAAATGTTTTTAATAGCAGATTCTCAACTAACACTGACAAAAACTTTAATGCGGACATATGATATGACTCGCGTGGTGTGGGCCGAAGATCACTCCGCCCTACAAAGATCTAATGTGACTGATAGCTGTTGATAAGTACGAGTTATAAATTATTTTAGTAATGGCCAACTCACAACGGCAACCTTGACAGTTGATATAAAAAATTACCGCGCACCGAGCAATTAAATGTTTTTAATATATGTGGACTGTATAAATAAAAACACAAGTATGTGATAGAAAGTAGGTTGGTATGTTTTAATTACGTCCGCCGGTAGCGACTTGAGTTTTTGTTTGTGGTCACGTCGCAAAAAATAATTAAAAAAAAGGAAGGTGTCAAAATCTTTATATACATAACAATTCGATGTGACAACATAAGAAAATTAAAAATGACTTACATAGTAATTTTTTTAAACCACTGTTTTACAATACAAGCTGTTTGGAATTTGTCCCCACTGGAAGTGAGACATGCACAATCTCTTCCGACTTTTAAATACCTTGTCTAAACAACTATTTATTTTAATACATACCTATTTATTTATTTATTCATTTTGTATTTACTGTTAGCCTATTTTTATATACATTTGTTTATGTCCATTAATTTTGTGGACAGTCAAATGTTTTACTTAGCGAAGATCCGCGACAAGCAAAACAATAACAGAAAATTAATGATGTGTGTTTTTCTGTTGGGTTAAGTGGATTTATTTGGAACTTAAACCAAAAACTTACCGAAAATTGGCCATCAATTCTCCACCCACCAACCACTATACACAACACCAAACACACACTACCAGTTTTCCACCTTGTAAACGACACATGTTTCGCCCCAACACGAGACATCTTCAGGTATAGTAGATAGATACGGAAGACTTTTCGGTTGTCTTCCGTAGAGTCTAAAGTTTCAAATAAATCCACTTCATACAGCAGAAAAACACACATTATTAATTTTCTGTTATTGTTTTGCTTGTCGCGGAGCTTAGCTTAGTAAAACTTTTGACTGTCCACATAGTGATGGATTTCCGCAAAGTAACGCCTGACTCCATTAATAATCCATTAATTTTGTTTATATGTACTTATATTATATATATGATATTTGTATTTTGTTACATATTATATAAAAAGTATGATATTTTACCACTCCATCAATAAACAAATCTTTAACCCCATTGAGCACATCTGAGACCTGGGACCTGGGACGTCTATCCAACCACCGCCACAAAACACCAGGGAACTTAAACGTGTGATTTCGGCTAAGTAGGAATACGTTCCATAGGACACCATCAAAAAGTGGAAAGCATGCCAAGACGTTTACATACCTTAATTGTTGCAACGGACATCCCATACTTGTTATTAATTTTTATTTTTTTTTAATATCTTTTTTTATTTAAATATTATAAAAATTCTTGTAGCCTTAATTGCACTATACCACCTAAACAATGTCCATTTATTTTCACACGGATATATGTTTACATTGACTAAAACATAGATTCTAGGATTAAAGTTGTAAAAAAATTCTGGTCATCTAAGCTAATGACATAATAAAATATTAATAATATCCATAGAAAAGCCAATGACTGTAAGGTGCCCATTTTTTTTGCAACGGAGTTTATATGTATCGTGATACAGAAATCTAACCAGCGTACATTTGACCCCGAAACGCCGCAGCGTCGCCACTAATTTTCTGAAATAATTTCAAAAAGTAAGTGGCGACTCTACTCTTATATTAGGAAACAAGAAATGTCACCAACAATTTTTATGTCCGCGCTTCTGATCAGCATTGTCGTAAAACGTAACCATTAAGACCATAAAAAGGACGACAACACTAAATTAAGACGAGTCTATAAAAGTGAGGACTGTCGTTGTTAAGTATTCTACGTATTCCGAAACGTATGTCAGATGATTATATTTAGCCGTTACGATCAATTCAGCTGCGACAATGCGTCTACGCGGAACATGCGCCCCGTCGTCGCGAAGCGATGAGCCCATTTGTAAAACACATCTTCAAAGTGCGTGGCAGCCCTAACACATAGCGCTTTAGATCGAATCGAACGCATAATCTTTTGTTTGCGTCTACAGTTAAGTGGGGACTTTTGAAGCGATTGGTACGTCTGGTATTAATAAACCAACTAGAATAAAAAATAAGTAAATTCCATAGAGTATTTTGACAAGAATAATTCTTGACAGTCACTCGTCGCGCCCTAATGTACAGGGTGTCCGGTGGTAGAATCAGGTTTTCAAACAAACAATAAAACACAACTACAAACGATATAAATATTATAATTTGTAGTTATTATTTTATTATCTTTATTTCAGACATTTTTTTTTGGTCCGTACATTTTACATTTTTGTTAGTAATTATGTACACCTTAAAATTATGTTAGTAAATCATTTACATTGAAGCCGATTTAGCTGTTTCATAAGACGCGAGTTGAATCTAGCAACAACGGTTTTCATTATAGAGTTGGAGCTATCCCGCATTCTGTGAAGCAACGAGACTGTTCGCAAAATGACCCAAAAGCCATCGGTGCGGGCTTTAACGAACATACCTGATGCACTGAAATAAAATTCAATAACTTTTACTTTTGTATTATGAAGATAAGTGTGGGTTTTATTTTTAAAAAATTATATCGTCTAAATGTTGATCGTCACGTCAGGCACACTATTGGAATGTAGTCACAGAATTCTGAGCCACTTGGTGAAGTAGTTACGTTGGGATGACGTTAACCTCGCGGACGATATTTTCTTTTAGTGGTGGGATGGTAGTCGGTCGACGGGCTTGTTTCATAGGCTTTATTTTTTAAGGCACTCCCTATGAAGAAAAATGCATAGGGTTGAGATCTAGCAACCTGGGTAGCCAGGTGATAGATCACAGATTCTTAATTATAATCTTAGGTATAGGTACACTGGACGAAAGCATTATTAAAAACGTAATATATAAAGTGTTAAAATAACATCCGCATACAAAATACATTGCAGTGCAGCGCAGCTCTTCAAGGTGTTGGTGTCCAAGCTTCTCAGTATAAAGACAAAACTCCGAATTTATAATACGATTATTTGGCCTATTCTTACGTATGGCTATGAGGCTTGAACACTATGGCTAAAGGAAAAGAAAAAACTTCTAGTTGCAGAACGAAAAGTCTTCCGAAAGATCCTGGGCCCAACCAAAAGTGATGATGGCCGTTGGCTAAAACGAAGCATGGAACTTCTTCGTGATCGCTTTCTTAACAAATGCATAAGCTTATAGAAGATTTGCGGATGTTACACTTTTAATAATGCGTTCGTCCAGCATACCTACCTAAGAATGTGTGGCCTATCTTATGTTAGGAGAATTAAAACTGATAAATCCCGCAAAGCCCGTTAAATGAACTAGAAATTTTAATTTATATACAAATTCGTTAAGATTACGATCAGTGATCAGTAGATAGGAGCAAGTATTTAAAATTTGTAATTTAAATCACTTGTTGGCTACCACATGTGAATTAGCAATTAAAATATGTAACACATTTTAAACTAAATTTTAGGTTTTTGATGTAAATTTTATAGACTTTTATATTTTTTGTCGGCAGTAAATTCTTGTACATAGGTCTCCCCCAAGGCGCGTCGTCTAGCACGATCTTCGGCTGTACGTTTCTAGTTTTTTCCAGTTGTCCTACGTGGATCGTCGCTGTAATTAGCCAGGGGATGTTTAACATTAGATATTCGTTCTAATATAATCGTTCATAGTATCTACTTTTAACCGCTAAGGTAAGAAGTGAAGCGCAATTTTCAAGAAAAGGTTATAAATTCCATATTATTGATAAGGCATGATGTAAGCAAAGAGAATAAGACGTAGGAGAGTTCATATGGCAGGCAAAGGCGAAGTGGAAGTGGTGTCGTGCTGTTAAGAATTTTGCGAGGTGAAGCTTTACTTTACCGAGAAGAAGAAAATTCTTATATTAGATGTTAATAGTGTAAAGGACTCCAGATAAAAATATCCGAATTGTTTTTTATTTGTATGAAATTTATTCATTTCCTTAGATCAAGATAAATAAGAATATAAGTCATTTTTTTTGGAAAATGTCGCTGTGTCTGATCAATTTCATGAGAAACTGTGTGTGTGTGTTCATGTGAAAAGGTGTGTGTGTGTGTGTGTGTAAATAGATCATCACCGTTGAATTCGGAATTTATGGCGTTATTCTAATTTATAATGAGATACGAGCTTAAGTGGTTTGGCACATTTAAATCTTATCTTTCGTTTTGATCTATATCTAAGGTTTTTATATTACCACTATATTTTTTTTTATCCAAAGGCTGAATTCGAGCGACCCGTAGGCTTGAGTTTGACTGGCTTACGTATTTTTCCATAGTACATTCGACGTCAAAGGCGAGTTGTTATGCGGCGCATATAAGAGTTGCTTCCTAATTTATCCTGAGTGCGTTTGCTCTACTGCAGGCTGCGCGCGACGGACCCTCTTACAGGACGTCGGCAGCGGGCACTGACTGGATTTTTAAATGAGATGACACGGCTCACCCAGGTATATACTCTCGTTAATGACGTTGACCTTTATACTAATATATTAACTTTTTAGCCGATTTTTATTTAAAATTTCAATAGCCGTTTTGTACGTGTTGAAATACCATAATTTTGGTTTTATAATTAGTTTTCGTGCTATTTTTGTTTCAAAACTAAAGGTATTCATCAAGTGTCATATTTGGATGGATATGATTTATACTTCATTAGTTTTAGCGGAAACTGGCAGTACTCATTAATTTTTCATTATATTATATTTATATGTATGTAGATTGATGTATCATACGTTGTACCTCTATCCTTTTTCTAAAAAGAGTATAATACAAATTATAGTTTTCACGTTTCTACGTCTTTTTGATGACCCTAATTTTCCATTATATTTTCATGTGCAGTTTCATGCATAATATGAGAAATGAATAAATAATTTTTCATACACTATAAATGACACATTAAAAGCGTTTAAGAATTTCTTTTTTTTGGTTTTCTTAAAATGTCAACTTTTTTTGAAGTTGACAAGAAAATATCTCGATTCCTGTTGTTAGTTACAATGTAACAATCTTATAGCAGCGTTAAACTGATCGATCATCTATCATTTTTAAAAATAACCGCAGAGTCCCTGTCATTTCGATTGAATATACACAAGGACAATCGTGTTATGTTTTATTTATTCACATACAGCTTCACATGAAAGTCATGAACAAGTACTAAATACAATGGCCTCAACGCGAAGCGTCACCGTAGAGTTGCTGACACATTTGACTATAATTCTCATGAATAAAAAGTTAGTTGGCTGTCGAGTTGACAGTCGGGAGCGGCTAGGATAATGAGTAAGAATTTGAATTTCATGTCCTCTTATTTTATTTTATTTTTCAAGTTTTTAAATGTTCCATAATCAAACTTTATGCGTTATGAGAGGCATAGAAAGAATATTTCAATATCGAATGTTTAAGGAAGGGAATATTTTATAATACTTTCTCGCTTATATAATACTTTCTCGTTAGTTTTCGAATATATATATATATACATATATATATATATATATATATATATATATATATATATATATATATATATATATATATATATATATATATATATATATATATATATACATATGTATGTGTAGGGATGACATTTTTTCTCATCTCAGTATAGTGAGAAGTGTTTGGTGTTTCTTACGAGGAATTTTAATTTGAAGAGACAATGGGTACATAATATTTATGTAAGCTAAAAATTTAACATTAAAACGGGAAAAGACTGCGCTCTTCGCTCATTAATTACAAAGTCATTTATGCATGTGGAGACGAACATAAATAGCAATCCCTACTAGTACTATACCATAGTAGTACTATA
This sequence comes from Baronia brevicornis, assembly GCA_031353405.1. Lineage (NCBI taxonomy): Eukaryota > Metazoa > Arthropoda > Insecta > Lepidoptera > Papilionidae > Baronia > Baronia brevicornis. The sequence goes on from JASFAT010001167.1 coordinate 123,606, forward strand.
TTCACTTCTTTTTAATGAATTTTAAACAAAAACATAATTAAAAATCGTATCTCGCGTGTTCGAAGGAAATGAACTCATTCCCCGGACTCACTGACTGACGGCCGGACTGACGGGCCGTCATTATGGCAACTACCATTATAACTTGATCTTAAGGCCGACGTATAAAACTTGCTTTCTGCTCCGCGGCTAAAGCCGTCATCTCTTATTTCCCGTATAAAATTACTAATTAATTTATGAAAGCTGCATGGCATAGCAAACTATAGCCTTAAGGGCTTTGAAAATTATGCTTATAACAAAAAAAATCATGCTCAGATGTATAAATACAAGAAAAACAATATATAAAAGTTTGTTTAAGAGGTAAAGCAAAGTTCATGCAAGACTGGTAGCCTAAAATGTTTACGAACTTTTGACTGCAATGTTATACCTGTTTATTACCTAATTATCAATCCTTGTCTTCATAATTAATGAAATTTTTGAAAAAAGAATTTGGTTTAACAAGGTAAAAATCGGTTTAACGATAGCCAATGTTCGGATCTGCAATAAAGAAAATACTGAGGTAGTGCTTAGGAATGAATAAATGAATATTGAATTATCTGAAAGGCATTATTCGATATTTACTTTGAATAAAACATGATGGCTATATAATTCTATGTATTTTTTTTATCGATTATCATTTGAGTGGAGTCTTAATGTGTAGACGAGTGAATAATTTTGAATCAGCAGCAATTCTCATTTTTTCATGAGATAAACCACCAGTACGAAGCCGGGGCGGGCAGTTAGTATGTAATAATTTAATATGTACTCATACGTGTTGTTGCAGAAGAAAATAAATTTTTCTATTTATCTATCTCTTTATTTATCTTCTATCTATCTCTCTATCTATCTATCTATCTAAGAGATATAAATAAAATATTTCATTATGTTGGTTGAGACGTCTCACGTGCAACTAACTACAACTCACTTGTGGCATTTTTTCACATGTCCGCTAGGCATACTAAGGTGGCAAAGAGTGTAAAAAGTCTCCCGTAGGTATGAAGACGCTGGATTCAACAAAACCAACACGGGGCGGCCACAAATTGGCGGTTCAGCGAGACTGGCACGTCGTGACTTAGCCGGCGCGCCGTGGGCGAAAGGTGCGCATACATTGCACGAGCATTAGCGGAGCTGGTTGATTATTTTTCTATTGATATATTATTTATTAAGAAAAGTATTTTTGCAGTAAATAATATTATACTAGTTCTTTAAATCGAGATGGGTAACATTGTAAAAGTAACTAGACACAAATATATATTAATAAAAAAAATAATGGATTTACTTTTTGATTTAGTACTTAAAATATTGGAAATATGTTTGTGTGCTGAAATTAAAGTTGGAAAACCTCCGTTTTTATAAAATATAACCTTATATATTTAATAAATAAACTGCGTGGATATAAATTGACAACAAAAATGATGTTATTATGTAAAAATTATCATATTAGGTAAAATTGTTTTTGCAATAGCCCAAAGGAGAAGCGAACCTTCAATGATAGACGTAAGGGTAGACCTTAATCAGCTACCAGCTTTTCCCTTGTAATTTTATACTATATTGTTGTTTTCTTTTTTTAGGACTTTAAAAGGATGCAATAAGCACTCTCCCTTAGCAGTCGACTACGATTATTTGCTCGGTAATGGTGGAAATCCATTAAACAAGCTTCTTTTAGTGATTGAACAACAAGTAAAACGACATCACTAGAATGCATTTTTGAATTGCGTCTAGTCAATTTCCAGCCACTAAATTGTATACCTTTGTTGTTGATAAAGGCATAAATCTTATGTTATTTTTGCAAAATCGTTGCTTATATATAGTAATATACATACATTCGATTATTAATGGAGTCAGGCGTTACTTTGCGGAAATCCAACACTATATGGACAGTCAAAGGTTTTACTTAGCTAAGATCCGCGACAAGTAAAACAATAACAGAAAATTAATAATGTGTGTTTTTCCGTTGGGTTAAGTGGATTTATTTGGAACTTAAACCAACAATCGGCTATCAATTCTCCACCCACCAACCACTATACACAACATCAAACACACATTATCACTTTTCCATCTTGTAAACGACACGTGTTTCGCCCCAACACGAGGCATCTTCAGGTATAGTAGACTCTACGGTAGACAACCGAAAAGTTGTCTTCGGTTGTTCGGAGTGTTGTTTTCGGTTCCAAATAAATCCACGAATTGTCTGGAATAATTCCCGCCGCCGAATTCCACAACCGCACAACTCGCCCTAAGGAAGAATTCCATCCCCACCATCTGGATGAGTGGCGATCTACTACGGTGCGTTTCTCTCGTAACTTCTTTCCACGCACCACCAGTTTGTGGAATCAGCTACCTTCGGCGGTCTTTCCGAACCGTTACGACATTGGAACCTTCAAAAAACAAGTCTATACATACCTAAAAGGCCGGCAACGCTTCCGCGACTCCTACGGTGTCGCGGTTGTCCATGGGCGGCGTTGATTGTTTTCCATCAGGCGACATGCTTGCTCGTTTGCCCTCCTATCCCATAAAAAAAAGGACGGCTGGTATAAACTGGATGCGTGAAGCCGAAGATCGGGCTAGGTGGCACTTCCTGAGGAGTGGACTGCCGCAGGCTGTTGATTGGTTGATTGTTTAGTTATAGTAATAGTTGTAGTTAAATTAAACCAAAAGTACATAAGTCGACAAGAAAAGGCAAAAAAAATATTTTCAGGTGATAAAAATGGAATTGTTCGGAATGATTTCGACCGTTGAATTTCACTACCGTACAACTCGCCACAAAGAGAATTTTCATACTCACCATCTTAATGAATGGCGTATTATTACAGTAAGGTGAATTTTTTCCGAAACTTCTTTCCGCGCACCACTACTCTGTGGAACCAGCTAACTTCAGCGGTGTTTGCGAACCGATACGACATTGAAACTTTGAAATATAAGCCTACATCTTTCTTAAAGGCTAGCAACGCTTCTACAATGCCTGTGGCGCTGCGAATGTATATCAGATAACATGCCTGCTCGTTTGCCTTCCTATCCCGTAAAAAAAAGAGAAGCACCATAAGACGCTCGGTAGATGTGAAAAATTGACGATGGCTTGGGCTCTACCGTATACTCGCGGCCACGTTTAAATAACCCTGTATCGAGTCGAGTGAAGAGGATCGTAGCCTGAATCGAGACGACGTTTCGGTCTACGAATTAGCTAGATAGATAACTTGTTTACTCAAGGCACAATACAAACAACATCATAAGTAATTAAAAAAACAAAAATTAAGCCAAGAAATTAGAGTAAAGTATTACACAAATTTTCGGAATAATTGAAAATTAACGTTAATGTATCAAAGAATAGGGCTTGGCTCAGCTTTAATGTTGTATTTGGTTAACTACAGCGCTGATCATTCTGACCGGAACGCCTGTTAGAGTATGCGTTCCCCAAAAACACAAAAAAAATTTAAAGAACACAATATTTCTAAAGAACACTCTCATACCCCGCGATAAGTTATTGCACATCAAAAATATAAATTTTGTGAAATTTATTTAACAAAAGATGACCTCACATTTTAACATTGTGTTGAGCAGATGAATTGGTAGCTGATTCATGGCTCCTGAGACAACCGTTCACATTCCTCGGTGCTTTGGATGAGGCGTGTCGATGTTGCACGCCATGCGAACAATCGTTGAAGAAATTTTATGGGAAGTTTCAAATAAACCATGTTCATAGGCGGAACGACTTGTATTTATAAGGATTCTCCTTACATACTTTGCATTTTTAGATGAAAAGATTTATTTACTTGTTAGCTGTCGTATCGAAATTATATTTTCACTATAACCTCAACCAACAAAAAATAAATGTACGAAAGAGCACTTTAACAATATTTCACAAAAAATTATTATTAGCTGGTATTTTTTTTTTAAATTATTTTTTTTAAGAAAAAATATAATAGGTAAAAGACCAAACGGGTCACAATGGTAAACAAACATCGCCATCCATGAACTTTGAAGGTTCCCAACGAACCGACACGACATTGAAACCTCATAGTTATTTTGCTTCTTTTTCTAGGGTGTAAGAGAATGTTTAAGAGACAAATACAAATGACACATATGGACAGTCAAAAGTTTTACTTAACTAAGACCCGTGACAAGAAAAACAACAACAGAAAACTAATCAGAAACTCTACGGAAGACAATCGAAAAGCCTTTTCGGTTGTCTTCCGTAGAATCTACTATACCTGAAGATGCCTCGTGTTGGGGCGAAACACGTGTCGTTTACAAGATGGAAAAGTGATAATGTGTGTTTGGTATTGTGTATAGTGGTTGGTGGGTGGAGAATTGATGGCTGATTTTCGTAAGTTTTTGGTTTAAGTTCCAAATAAATCCACTTAACCCAGCGGAAAAACACACATTATTAGTTTTCGGTTGTTGTTTTGCTTGTCGCGGATCTTAGCTAAGTAAAACTTTTGACTGTCCATATAGTGATGGATTTCCGCAAAGTAACGCCTGACTCCATTAATAACAAATGACACATTTTTATTTACAAAATCAAGGCAACGCTTACCTAATGATGTGAATAATGGGAAATGGAGCCTTCTTCACCTCTTGACTATCAATAACTTCCCTATTTAATGCGAGAGGAAGAAGGAAATAAAGAAAGGGCAAAGGAGTTGAGCCGGATCGCTGCACTTAACGAATAAAATGCGGTATTATAGTAAACCTTGCTATGACCTGATGCCGATATCCTGTGAGCTTCCCATTTGAGACATGGCGCTATTAGTATATCATCAATTCAGTGAAGTATAGTAAAATGATATAAGAATACAATAGTACGTAATAATGCAATCTAGTTAATGAAATATAGTTTCATAAATTTTTTATGTACATATTCTGTCAATCTCTCTTTCTCTCTCTGAGTCCTAAGTCCCGCTGTTGGGGCATAGGGTAGATACGACAAGCATATTCTGTCAATTAAATATTAAAACAAATTTGCTCATTGGATATATTAGGGATGGATTGGATTGGATATACGTTGAAAGCAACGGATAGATTGAGGCATTTTGATTTCATTTTCAACTCAAAACAAATGACGATAACATCGTAATCACCATTAGGATTTCCTTATTATTTGTATCTAAACGTACTGTATAATATATTCATCGGAAACTATTAGATATTTGACACGCAATACGTAGCGTATCAGTGGATCGTCGGCGACGGAATACACCGTAGTGTGGGACCACCTCTCATTTGCATGCGGCTAACATAAATTCTCGTTTGTAAGAACACTTTGGCGTTTTTATTGTGCATCTCTTTGTACGGGGCAAAAAATTGACGGTGTTTTTTTTTTCATAACGAGATAGGCCATAACTCGGCGACCTTTGCACGTCTCTATACAAATATTAATTCTCCGCGTGTTGTAGTAGTGAGCTAATAGTTTTTTATTTGCGACGAAGGTTATTTTAGCTCACGGGGTAGTCGTTATTTTAGCCTACGGACGAGTCGTGTGGGAGGTTTCTGGTTTATTGAAATATGCCTTGTTTTTTTATCTTGTAATCTTATAACTGCTTTTATTAAATTGTTATTGATATGAAACTTTGAAGTATCTTTAATGTTATATTATTCCATTATTTGTAACTTTATTAGCACAGTTGTAATTTCGAACTCGGTGAAACGATAAAGTGACACTAAAAACAGACAAACACATATGTACGTTAATAGGGTTTAGCCCATGAGAGAATGAGATAGAACACTGAAGGTTCTACTTCTACCATAATAGTGGCATATAAAAAATGGTATTTTTTAAGGTAAATACGAACTATTCTATCGGATTCGCTATAAGATTTTCCGTTAGATGGCATCAAAAGAGAAAAACAAATTGAAGTTATGGATCATCACACATCGCCATCTGACGGTATTTATTCGTAAATATTTATCCTGCTAATTATCTTGGACAAGTGATAGCTAGATATCTTATATAAAGTATTTTTTTTTCTCCCATAAAAACTAAAATTAAATTTCATTGATGAATTAATATTTGAAAAAACTGTATTAACATCAAGTGTCATCCACTACAACCACCTCTTCGTGACATGCATACAATAAATATATTTAAAAAAAAATACAAAAATCTAATTTTAAGTATGCTGTCAGGAACTTGTTCTTTTGGACGCGGTGAATTTAGTACATAACTTTGTGTTTTTTAATTTCATTGTACTGTACGTGTATTTATGTGTATGTGTATATGAGTATGAGTAGTTATATATATGGATGTATTTGTATGTACGAGTGTGTCAGTATGAATGTCGTCACTGTGGTCCGCGATCTGACCACGTTGGTTCTTGCTGAAAACCAGCGCCGGGTGCTCCAATAGTGCGCCCAGCCTATGCTGAGCAAGAACCATTTTATGACACTCGATAGATTAAAATTATTTTCTTTTGTTTTGTGTTTTTATTTGTATATAGAATATTATTAAGGATTTAATTGTGGTAATTGTAAAAAAATGGTGTCATAAATAAAGTTTTTCTATTTCTATTTCTATTTCTACAAGATGGAAAAATGTATTTGATGTAAATAGATGAATAATAAAGTATTTTATTAACAAATATTTATATATAAATATATAATAAAAAGTATTTTATTAAAAAATTTGAATATATATGTATATATGTGGTATATTATAGTGTAGAAAGTATTGAAAAAGAGATACTTTTTTTGCGATAAATACGAACTATTGCATTGGATTCGTTTTAAGATTATCCGTTAGGCGGTAATGCGAAAAAAATTCAAAAGAGAAAAAAATGTTATTTTCGAATTAGAAATTTTGACAATTAGGCCAACAAAATGTTTATTATAAACTTACTAAAGTATTTCTTGTGGAAGAAACCGTCATCAGGCATATGACATCAAAATGATGAATGCGATCAGTCATTAAAATACCAAAGTGATTTTGAAATATCAATTTTATAACCAGACTCCACATTGGAGCTAGAAGTCCATTTGTTATCATATCAGAGTGATAATATATTCATTGCTTCGATGATTGATTTCACATCCATTATTCATTATTTATTACTTATAATTACAAGGTTTTTTTATAAGTATTTTAGATGCAATCTTTCAATCTGAAAATAATATAACAATGTAGGCTTTCGGTGTAAATGGTCGCGGGATCGATTTGCAAATATATGTATTGTATAACTACGTGTATTTATTAGGAGTCTGGCTGTCCCGCGAATCCACCTTGGACAAGTGTCGGTGGACAATGTTTATTACTCTACAAATAGGGAGGAAATGTGCTCATCAGTAGGAATATATCCTACTGATGAGCAAAAGATTCGAACAAAAGAGTGTTTTCTGTGTTTGTGCACATAAAGCTAATGGTTCTGTGTTCAAATCGCCGTTGATTAGGACTTTCAAATTTATTATTTTAGGAAGATTCGAACAAAAGAGTGTTTTCTGTGTTTGTTCACATATTTTTTTTTCACAGCCCATATACGAATATTTGTATATGGGCTGTGAAAAAAAAATATGTGAACAAACACAGAAAACACTCTTTTGTTCGAATCTTCCTAAAATAATAAATTTGAAAGTCCAAATCAACGGCGATTTGAACACAGAACCATTAGCTCAAACTCTAATCACTAAGCCAAGTGTTACCATGTTTTATAAGATCGTATCACGAGATGGTAAGCAACTCCTACCGCCCATGGACATCCGCAATACTAAGAGCTCTGCAAATGTGTTGGATTAGTGATAACATGTAGATGGGAGGGGTAGAAGGCTTTAATAGGAGAGGAAAAAGTAACAAAGGAAGGGGAAAGGACTCGAGCCTCTGGATCCCGGCACTCAATGTAAGAAATATGGTTACTAAGTGAAATGCCGGCACTCTGTTAGGATGATATTCTGTCATGGCTTTGCTACTGTTATTTTCACTGAGAGATGACTCAGGGTGGATTGTGATAGTCACGACGAACTGTCGCTTAAATGCAACTCACAAGAGAAAGGAGAAGATAGTCGCAAATGTTACACCTTGTTTGCTTTTTTATGGGATAGGAAGGAAAACAAGCAAGCATGTCGACTGATGGAAAGCAATCAACGCCACCTATAGACATCTGCAACACCATAGGCAAAACAAATGCGTTGCCGGCCTTTGACATAAAAGAAAACTTGTTCTTTAAAGGTTCCAATGTCATATCGGTTAGGAAATCCCGTTGAAGGTAGCTGTTTCCATGGTTACTAAATCACCATTCATTCCAATGGTGGGGATGAAACTTTTCTTTTTGGCGAATTGTACGGTAGTGAAGTTCAGTGGCAAGAATTATTTCGAGCAATTCCTCGGAGCACTCCCTACGATAAAAGCGATAAAAGATGGTGCGAGATGAGACAACCTGCAATACCAAAGAATCAAGCTGTTGAAATCTATGCTTCGTACGTGTTAGCATGAAACTTTATGGGTCAGGTCAGTCAATATTTTCATAATACTCGGATTCTGAGCGCTCCCGATTTACACTCTTAATATTTTATGAGTGATCATTAAAAATGTTTAAAATATGATTTATAGCCACCGAGGCAATGGCTGCCCTGATGTTTCAGCCGGCGATACTAACTGCTGTGTTCAATGAACACCCAGTCATTCACTTGTTAATTTTGTTCACCTCCATAATATTTACGGCTGCTGTAAACATTTATGCCATGAAACGCAACAAAATTTTATTAATAATTCTACTTCCAAGTATTTATTATATTTGAAGCTTCCAGTTGTATGTGGAAATTATGTTTGAAATTTTACTGACATATTTCAAAACTGTACCCTTTGTGCTGCTTGTCGGAAAACATATCTTGACTTACTTTGAGCAGGAAACGATTTTTAGAAATCATAAAACCAACAATGTATGTTTGAATTTTTAAAGGAAACCCGTGTGTGGTATTCTTTTGGGAAGCCGTTTTACTATTATTTTTTTTATTTCATATATTTTGTATTTTGTTTTTGCCGTGTCGTTCTCGGGTTAGAATAAGACCACGTCATATCTTGCCGTTGGTGTTGTTCATGGTTATTATGAAAGCAAACAGTGGTTGATGAGCAGCACTATTCTACTTGAGAATAAAAGTCAATCTGCGATACCGAATCCACCTACCAAAGGTGGCAAAACTGTATTGTATTGTTTGATCAATTTTATATTTTGATTTATCGTGTGTTGTTATATGCATACAAAGAGGAGATGAAGCTTGGAAAGCTGGTCATTGTTGGTAAAATTGAAGAGAAGAGAGCGCGAGGATTGCTAACAAGATGGTCCGACCAAGGGAAGGAAGCTAGATTCTCTTTCAAATTTCAACAAGTAGTGAGAGCTACTTTGGACCGAAACCTATGGAGACAGATTTCACGACGACGATCATAATATTAGAAGGGCTAGTAGGATGTAATTGAAGGCAAGAAAAAAGTTATGAATTTAATACACTTACCATCTGAAATGTGGTAACACACAAAAAATATCTTAACTCTCATGTTCTGTGGGGGTTGGTCCCCCGATCCATCCGATTTATTTATGTATTACTCTGTATATTATATATAATTCCGCATTCTACTGGTATTAAAATTCTAGTTTTAAAACATTGATATATAGAAGAATTCATATTAATTTGTCAGTTGTCGTAATTTTGAATTAAATAGAGTCTATACTTCTAAATTTCACTTTCATTTTAATGGAGTCTGTGTATTTGAATTCGCCTGAGAAGAAATTAAAAATGTTTTATAAAGTCACCATGTGGGATTACGTCATACACATCCAGTAACAAATTGAGAATACTCGAGAAGTCTTCGCGGCGATGTCGCGTTGTCTTCTACAAGATCGCTTGTCCGTCCGGGTGATTGTTCAAATCGCTCGCAACTTTATGAGAGCATAAAGTTCCACTCGATCTGTCGTGGCTTGTTCACACCGAGCGAGCGTGCGAAACTTTATTCTCTTTACACACCCTACGAATGAGAACGGTGCACGGAGAACGGTTATTTATTTTGATTTTATTTAAATATAAAAATAATTATAATCTATTATATGTACGTATATCATTCAAAGCAGCTATAATTTTAAGACCAGGTTATTGTTAATGAAATTTTTTTGGAAATTTTGTTAAAGTTAGTGTTGTTATACTGTCGTCAATGATTCATCATGTGAGAATTAATATTACTTATCTTTAATTGGGGAGTCTTTTACAACTTTATTAAATAATATATTTAATTTGCTAAAGACCCCGATTCGTAGACGAAAAATCTAAACAAATTAAATTTATTTTGGCAAATATTAATTTTAAAATAATGTGTTCTCAAGTATTCTTTTTAAATCGTGGCCAAAATATCATTTCGTCGAATCGATTATAATACAGACTTCTAGTCAGATGAACTTATACGTAATGAGACTTTTTTATTTGTTTGTGTATCTAAACTGACAACTAGGAAAAGTTAATGCAGTGGTTTTCTGTTGCCCTCTGCACTAGGCATTTTAGGAGTTATTTGGACTACAAGACTAAAGTGCTCTCGAACTGTTTTCCCTCGCTAAAGATGAAAATAGTTGTACTGAATTGACTACCAACCTTTCCTATGTTAAGGATAAAAGTAATAAGACTCTCTACTAAGCATCAGTCTCCATAGATGATTAGCAGAGAGTAGTGGTGTATGGTCTTAGATCACAATTGAACACTTTCAAATTTCATATGAAGAAAACCTATTTGGAGAAAATTAAATATTAAATATATTTAAAATGTCGCACATTATTTTAGCGCATGCACAAATTCAAATAACTTCGTTTTCAAGTACCCGATTTGAAATGTAGGTGAAAATTGACCCTTGTTTTCGTTGGCGAGTAGGTGTATTTATTTCGTGTTTGAACCATTGTTCATCAACGCAATTGTCAAGTAACCAAAAGCAGTATTGTAGGTATACTAGGACGAAGTAAACGGAGTTGGGTAACATTTAAAATAAGGGTTTGCCTCCAATAGAAAGTATTATTTTAATACGTTTAAGGTTGTACAGACATTAAATATATATCAAATATATGGACAGTTAAAAGTTTTACTTAGCTAAGATCCGCGACAAGCAAAACAATAAAAGAAAATTAATAATGTGTGTTTGTCTGTTGGATTAAGTGGATTTATTTGGAACTTAAACCAAAAACTTATCGAAAATCGGCCATCAATTCTCCACCCTCCAACCGCTATACAAAACACCAAACACACATTACCACTTTTCCATCTTGTAAACGACACATGTTTCGCCCCAACACGAGGCATCTTCAGGTATAGTAGATTCTACGGCAGACAACCGAAAAGTGACTCACTTTTCGGTTGTATTGTTTTGCTTGTCGCGGATCTTAGCTAAGTAAAACTTTTGACTGTCCATATAGTGATGGATTTCCGCAAAGTAAAGCCTGACTCCATTAATAATATATATCAAAGTCCAAATCTCTGTCTAGAGACATAGAATACGATATTAAAATAAATGCTTTTGAGTAATAAAACCCAAAATGTGATTCCTAATTTGTCCGCCAAATTGATTACGGCAGCACTTCTTCTTTGTGAGGGTTTGTATTCTAATATCAAGAGACAGGTAATTAGCTTTGAATCAAATATCCACGAGTGACATATGTATCAATATGCTTATTTGACAAATGCTCCATTGGTTTTTTGTGTCATATCCGTCGATAGCTTTCCGTTCTTGCAACAACGTTCAACTCGATCGTGTTTCCAGCGGATAAACTGTTATTACTTTTTATTGATGTGACAAGTCGAAATAAAATGGATACAGTTGTCGTGATCTATATTATGTGTACACATTTTACGTTTATTTCTTTTTTCTTACACGGCTTAAAGTTAGATAGATATGTTGCATCTACATTTAATATAAAAAGAGTTTTTGTTTTATAAAAAAAACAAGCAATGTTTTGATATAATTATAATTTTTTTAAACCATCCCACCTAAGTTAATAGTGCTTGTGCTAGGAAAAAATGGTTCATATAAATATCTCAATGGTAGAATTGAACCTACGACCTAAAACATAGATAATAAAGGCAAATTTTTCCAATTTACTATTGCTGTTTTAATAGAAAAAGGTCATGACCGAAATTTTCCTTGTTACATATATTATGTATATTTTTTATATAACCTGAATGGCTCACTAGTAAAACTTCTGCTTTCGGAGTTAATAGTGGCAGACTTGATTCCTGCATTGGGCTAAATATATGTATGGCCTAAAGGTATATATTACGAGTCTGGGTGTCCCTTCAATTCGCCTTGGATAAGCGTGGTAGGTTAATGTCCATATCCCCAGAAATAGGAAGTCCCTTGCCTAGCAGTAGAACATATATGGGTTTTGAAAAAATATATATTATATCATTCGACCATGTAAATGACTCAGTAGCACTGTGACCGCTTTTAGGACCTTGAGTCGTTGCTTCAATTCCCGCTATGGAAAAAATATTGGTCACCAAGACTCGACAGATCTCGACATGACCTACAGGCATTTATGTTGAGTCTAGGTGTTGTTCCATCTCCAAGTCTTTAATTTCTTTAATATTATAATTATAATAAATAAAATACATTTATCATATCATTAATTGTACTTGTCTAGACGTCCAGAAAATGGTCACTCTCATTATAAAAATTGAAAAAGCGCCACATCCATAAGCTCTTTGATATGGAATGATTAGAATTTTAAAAGTTTTTTTTATTCCTGTATATGTAAGTGTCTTACCCACCGCAGTTGATGAGATATCCTCATTACCTACTGTTGAAATTGTTTTGATTAGCTACCAGGTTTATAAATTTATTAAAACTTTACGTCTGTGGGTAGAATGTCAAATACAAGAAAGCCGGTTTGTTTTATAATAGACTATAAATAATATTAACGTACATTCACTGCATTTCGGGAGTTAGACGTTCATTAGCTACTTGTTCGAACAACTGAGGCGTCTGCTAAATAATTTGTCAAAAACAAAGTCATGAGGGTATTTCGGGATTTATATCAAACAAAATTATTTTTACAAACTATTAAATGAGAACCAATTGGTTCAATGGCGGGTAAGTCTCCAATGGAGTCACTGGTCGCGGGTTATTTATGTGTATATGTATAGCCTACAAAAATTTATTCTGAGCCTGGTTTCGCTGCCAATTCGCATTTGACAAACTCCCACTCCTATAATGACACTTTCTTAAAAGGTCGGCAACGCTTCCGTACTGCCTATGGCGCTGCGGATGTCTATGGGCGGCGTTGATTGCTTTCGTTCAGGTAACACACCTGCTCGTTTGCCTTTCTATCTCATTAAAAAAAAACATTTTTTTATATTGCCGCAAAAACGTAGTAAACTGCAAAATGAAAACTTACCACCAAAAGAAGACAGAGCCAAAAAAAAATTTAAAATTTCAGAAATTGTATCTGATCACTCAAAAACAGTAAGTTGCAACGCTGTACTGGGGAGGGGGAGGGTGTTGGGCCTCCGGAACTCACCCGCTCACCGACGAAGCGCGGTAGCTAAGCTACCACTCAGACGTTTTTCTGCGGGAGTGTGGTACTTCCCCGTTCGAGCCTGCCCATTTATGCTGCAGACAAATATTATACCATTATTGACAAAGTATTCGTCTGCAGCGTGGCTCTACCACTATACAATGTATTTATAAAGCTATAAAATGATATATTCATACCTTTATAAATACATAAAAACGTTTGAAACCTAAAGGTGTACTGAACTTTAGTAATTAGGAAGTGGTTTCCGTTATCTGCACTTATTTAAATTAACGATAAGGATTAGAAGTCCTGGGTATTTAAAAAAAGAGTTAAATAGTTTTAAAGTACTTATGGCCAATTAAGGAGAAAGCTTGTGGGACACTCAAATATAAAGAGGTGAGTTTGAATTTACCTCTTATCTTATCTCGAACAAGGTTTAGGTCTATAATGATGCACTTAAAATGCTTACGCATAAAGTTTATGAGTAGACAGACGGATTATAAAACTAATCCCAATACGTTAATGTAATTATGTTAAGACTACGGATTATAGAACTAAGTTTTTTTTACTGCCCATATATATTCACTGGTAGGTACGGGCCTCCCCATTTTTGAAAGTATTGCCGTTAAACCACTACGTTTGGTTGAGACGGATTGGCGGGTTGGCCGGTTGCCTATATTCAGAATAAATACCTGTAGGTCATATCTATATAAATATATCTTTATGCCGAAATCGAATTCGCGACTATTAACTTCGAAAGCTTAAATATATGACTAAGTCAGTTAAGACCAAGTTAGACATCAAAATGATAAAATTCCAATACGTTAAATATTCCTTAATTATCGTGGAGGAACATTGTAATATAAATTTACTTATTACAATTAAAGTTCATTTTCGTTTATACCTCAAAAACTAGCTAACGTTTGTTATGTGGTGGCCATTCTACCAAAATCTTCTGTGGACTTTTGCATTCAAAAGTCATGATACACGCATTTATTTTATTTCACTTTACGTATGTGCCCTAATCAAACTACATACATTGTACAATGCACCACTAAAATTAAACATTAGATAATTAAAATAAAATTAGAGGGCCATTAGTGTAAAATGGCGGGAAAAGTCGTTGTTTATAATGGACGCAAAAAGGCGAAAACGTAGTAAACCGTAAAATGAAAACTTACCACCAGAGGCAAAAAAACCTGTAAGGTTTTTTGTATGTGATCACTCAACACAAGAACAGTCAGTTTCAACGCTGTACAAAATTTTCTTTTAGTCGAAGAGCTGTGATACTCAGACCATTTGACGCAGTATTTATTTTTTTATTAGAATGCGCAATGAAGTTTTTTTAAATCTGTGTCATTTACAGCGTTTTCACTTTTTTGCGTCGATGTATTGTAAAATGCTCCACTTAAATTAAAAAATATAACTAATAATAAAATTGAGAGAAATAAATAAAATTATAAAGCCGCTGATGTAAAATGGCGGGACAGTTCTCCTTTATATGTATTTGTATTTCTTTAATGTATAATTTATTTAGTATAGCAATATTATGTGAACATGTATAAACTGCACACCTGTCGTGACACTTGGCAGTGTGGACGGGGCTCGCTTGCCAGATTTGTTTCTCTAAGCTGTATGGCTATTGTCCTTAATGAAGCGACGTCTTTTGCCAAGCACGGCTGTTTCTGTATCCTTGCCAAATGTCAAGTTACATCAGAAGTTATGAAGGCACTTGATATCCATATAAATGGCAAATACGTACTGTACGCGTCCCCGTACAAATAAGGAGACGTGAAACCTTTAGGGAGCTTCTTCAAATGAAACTCTCTTTCAAAATTATTAATTCAGATCTTGGTTACTCATACATATCAAAAAATTACATATTATTAATTTGTGCACGGAAGGGCGAGATATTCTACCTCCTTTTTTAATTAATTTGTAATTATCAATAATATTCTTTAATTAGTCTGAAAGTAAGAGAGTAGAAAAACAAGCTGTGCGTTTATTAATAAACCTTCCTTATAAATTAGTTGAACCGTTTTTGAGTTTTGAAAAAAGAAATATCATTTAAGCACTAATATAAATTCTTATACTAATATAAATACAATTTAAGCACTAATATATATTCTTTCATAAATAAACGTAGTTTTAATTTAATGCAAACGCCGAGGAATAGTTAAAATTACATTTATTTTCTTTTGATAAAGTTTAATATCGAATAATATGGGACTTGTCATTAATACATCATTCGTGTGGACAATAACACGGTACGTGGACAATTCGAACGAAATTACGTGCGGTTAAAGGGCGATCGGTGCTAATAAATATTTTAAACTGTCATTCGTTATTTTTTTTTAAACTAAAGACAAAGGCCTTAACCGCCCACGGACATGTGGACGCGGACCAAACGATATTACGGACCGCGTTCGGTTTTCGAAGGCATTTCGAGACTAATGATTTCGGGAGATATCCTCCCCTTGAATGTAAAATGACCCCGCCCCAAAAATGAATTGAAACACTGCCGGAACGTTCTTTTTTCTATTTATTTATTAATTGTTGTTTTTCAACGGACGGACGGTTGCCGCCAGGGACGGAATCGGGGCAAAAAAACTTTCATTTAACAATTTAACTGTATGGGAGTTTTTGATTAGAATTTATTGCTTATAGGGCTGTAAGCCCTTTTTGTGTGAGGTCAATCTTTGATTGTAATTGGTGGTTGGATCCAATATTTATTTATGGTATTTACGTTTGTTAGCACAATGTTTGGAGCGATTAGAAATCTAAAGTTAATAGTGCGATTAGAAATCTATAGTTTGCATGTATTGAAGTAAGTTTATATTGAAATGATTTTATAGTTATGTATCCTTTAAAATCGTTTTCCACCAAACACACTGAAATAGACTTTTGTTACTTTACTGAAGTATTTCTGTTACGCAGTTCTTATACTTTTACGTCTGTATGATAATAATCTTTGTAATATTATATTTTGTTTTATATTTTGACGAACATGTATTACAATTATTTGCTAACGTTTTTTAGGTTAGTTTACTAAGAAAGCTGTTGGATTACTCATTAAATAAAGAATGTAAATGAAGTAATGAAATGAAAGGTTTACACGTTTGTTCGCTTGTCTTCCTATAAAAAAAAATATTTTTTATGTATCAGTCGTTATGAAGGCTTCTTTACCACGTGTCTTATAACCGCTTAAATTAAATTGAACAGTTTCGAAATTGGTTCTATCGCTTGTTATAAAATTTAAATTGATCGCATTGTTCCATCAGCGCCTGCGACGCTTTATTGTGCGTGTAATACAAAATGTACAATATTTTACATTGTTAACGATTCATTCAGTATTTGTCGCAAATAAACATATAATTGAAGACGAGCCGAACAAATAACTGTCGCTATGTTGGGGAAAAATTATAATTTAATGTGTAAATCATCAATAAATAAGGTGTTTTGTCACAGTTAGTCCAAATCCCACTTGGCGCATCGATTCTCGTTAAGCCCGCCCACATAGCGACATATGTCAAATAGTTTAAGTGGTCCACGTGTATGTATTTAATATTTATTTTCATTCTGATACACAAGACTTGGCGCACAAGTGAATTGTTTTATACTTGCCTTCCTTTCTATACATGTATTAGCGAAAGCATTTCAACTTCTGCAATGATTGTGTCATTGCGGATGTCTATTGGTGGCGTTGATTGTTTTCCATTATACGTCTGCTTGTTTGCCCGTCCCATAAAAACATCGCTTTATGAATTAACCCAAAAATTTTAAACACATTTTCAAACAATAATATATGTTTTTAATAGCCTCTTTCTTTCTATACATGTATTAGCGAAAGAATTTCAACTTCTGCAATGATTGTGACATTGCGGATGTCTATTGGTGGCGTTGATTGTTTTCCATTACACGTCTGCTTGTTTGCCCGTCCCATAAAAACATCGCTTTATGAATTAACCCAAAAATTTTAAACACATTTTCAAACAATAATATATGTTTTTAATAGCCTCTTTCTTTCTATACATGTTTTAGCGAAAGAATTTCAACTTCTGCAATGATTGTGACATTGCGGATGTCTATTGGTGGCGTTGATTGTTTTCCATTACACGTCTGCTTGTTTGCCCGTCCCATAAAAACATCGCTTTATGAATTAACCCAACAATTTTAAACACATTTTCAAACAACAATATATGTTTTTAATAGCCTCTTTCTTTCTATACATGTTTTAGCGAAAGAATTTCAACTTCTGCAATGATTGTGACATTGCGGATGTCTATTGGTGGCGTTGATTGTTTTCCATTACACGTCTGCTTGTTTGCCCGTCCCATAAAAACATCGCTTTATGAATTAACCCAAAAATTTTAAACACATTTTCAAACAATAATATATGTTTTTAATAGCCTCTTTCTTTCTATACATGTTTTAGCGAAAGAATTTCAACTTCTGCAATGATTGTGGCACTGCGGATGTCAATTGGCGGCGTTGATTGCTTTCCATTAGATGACGTCTGCCCGTTTGCTTGTCCCATAAAAAAAAAACATCGCTTTATGAACTAACCCAAAAATCTTAAACACATTTTCAAACAATAATATATGTTTTTAATAGCCTTTTTATGTCACACTGCTGAGGAATGAACATTAATCCACAACGATTGTACAAGGGGGATTGATTGGAAAACTAGTCTCATAATAAACACCTGTAGGCCATATATATACATATATATCTATATATCCCGATGCGGGGATTGGAAACATCGCTATTGACTTCCGAAGCGCGAAGTTGAACTTCATAATTTTGCCAATATGCTTTGATATAATTCAGTACATTGAAAATTCTATACAATATTAGGAAGCGTGTCACAAGATAAAAATCAATCAACGCCGACCATAGATATCTGCAATACTTTAAGCATCACAAAGCGTTGCCGGCTATTAACGTATGATATAAGGTAGTGTGTTCGGGAGAAGTAGAATATCTATTGAAATAACATTTATTACTGCCTAAAAAACTAATATGACGACCAATTGGCTCAGTGGCGAGGCCCTCCGCCCGCGGAGTCAATGGTCGCGGGTTCGATCTCCGCATCGGAATAAATATATGTATGGCCTACAGATATTTATTCCGAGTCTGGTAACCCAGCCAATCCGCATTGGACAAGCGTGGTGGGTTAACGTCCGTTCCGCCAGAAAAAGAGAGACCCGTACTCAGCAGTGGGACATATATAAGCTGTTAAAAAAAAGAGATGTAATAAATACGGGTTATATGTATAGGTAGACAAGTACTTAAGTATAAGGGGTTCTTAGTTAAGTACATAGGCGAGCTCACATACATTATACACACACTACAAAGAGTAGGCTTGTCTGAAGATTCTAATGTAGTATCCCAGCCGTGCCATACCAGCGGAACAAACATAGCCAGCTGGTTCCATAGAATGTTGGTGCGTGGAATGAAATTTATTATTTTTTCTTCGAGTCATGCATGTATAATAAAATATACACCTAAAATATTCTGAAGCAATTTTTGTCGATTTCACCCATGTGCGAACTTTATTTGAATGTCCTTTAGAAAGTTAACGCGGGTAGAAACCCTCATGTTTATGTCTCTCCTGGGATGCGTATGAAATTTTGGTTTAGATAAAACATCTATATGTATGTCATATAAATATCTGATGATGATAAACATATGAAGAAATAAGATAATATATTATATATATAATAGTGGTAGAGCCACGCTGGAGACGAATACTTTGTCAAGTGGGAGGGGAGTGGAAGGGGAGGGGGAAGGGAGTGAGAGGGGAGTGAAAGGGGAGGGGAAAGGGAGGGGGAGGGTGTTGGGTTTCCGGAACTCTTGCTCTCCGTACAAAACGCGGTAGCTAAGCTACCACTCAGACGCCGATTTTCAGCGGGAGTGTGGTGCTTCCCCGGGCGAGCCAGCCCATTCATGCTACAGATAAATATTATGCCATTCTTAACGAAGTATTTGTCTGCAGCGTGGCTCTACGCTAATTGTAATTAAACTGTGTCGAATTGTAACTGTATCAACTTGAATAGTGTATTTTATTTAAAAAAAGGAGTTAAATTTCATTACAGTACCAACGCCACGATGACACAATAATTTAACAGCTTTGATTAAGACATTTTACGTTGTCATTCCTACATATGTAATCTTAGTCATATGTCTTTGTTAGTGGTGCTATCTATTAAGACACTATGCAGCGATAAGTGTGTTTCGACACCTCAGACTATTTGTTTTAAACCTGTGGAACATTAAGTGGATGCGACAAGTAACGGAAAATGGTCTCTAATCATGAATTGTATGACCGCCAGCTTACAATTGTCAATGAAGAAATGGAGCAAAGCTATCGCCGCTCTGTGTTTGGTAATTTGAGAGTTAAGAAATTTGAAAAAAAGAAACGCATTCACCCAAATGCATTTGTTTGTTGTATGTTTCGCGGTCTATTTCCGGAAAAACGTGTTTTTGGATATTTACCCTTGTCAAGGACACACAATACAAGGATAAATATCCAGACACATAATAAATACCTTTAGGACTTATCCCGCCTATTTATCAGTAACGTTGTGTTTTTATTTCATTTCCATTATCTTATGTTATTAACAGTTATATTGTTTTACTGTGGTGATCTATGGTATAATATAGTTCGATTAAGGCGTATAAGTGGAGTAAAATAAAACAAAACGTGTATTGTGTATATTATATTATATTATATTTAAGTTGACTGTAAAAATTCATAGATTTCGATAGCATGGCCACCGTTTTATCGAGATGTAACTAGACAAGCTAACTAGCAAATTTCAATGTATTTGTTGTTATTAGATTTTATTTGACAATGGCATAATACCTTATTTCCATCAAGGGAGAAGAAAAAACAGAGAAGCGAGTGAAACTTTGTCGACGGCTCGATCTCTGCCATAGCCTGTATCAAAACAACGTCTCGGTTTACGATTTCACTCCCATACCCCGCGATTAGAGGTTTCACATCAAAAATACCTTCAGATCACACAAATATAGGATGTCCGATTATTCACCTATAAGTACTTTTAATCAAGGATATTTGAGCTATAACTTAATTCTGCCATTGGACATCCTATATTTATTATGATTCGAGATTCACACCCGTGATTCTTAACTCTGAAAGCGCACATTTCCCCAAAGCACCATCGACAACTTCCTAGTTTTTTTTTATTTATTCACGCCTCCATTTCTTTCAGAGCTCATCATTGTAAAACTATACATATATTTATTCCGATGCGGGAATCGAATCCGCGACCATTAACTCCGCGGGTGGAGGGCCCCGCCACTGAGTCGGCAATCGGTCGACAAAGCCAACTTCGTATTGCGTTACAGAATTACAGATATGCTAGTTCCGTAATGCAATTATTCTTTCCAGATAATATTTTATGGTTGTGGGTGTAGGCGTTGCTTCACTGTGAAAGAATATAGGCGTAAGCTTATGAATCAATCGCTATCCGAAATTCGTTACTCATACGGGATGTTACACACCCCCTTTTTCTATAAGATTAGGGGATCCCTCTTGTTAGATAAAACGTCAATTCGGAACCTTAGTATGGACAAATTAACCGTTATATCCACTTGTATTCAATGAAATCGCTTTATAAAAAATTTACATTTCATACGCCCGTATTTGAGGACTTCCGACAACTATCCAGTTTGATGAATGATTTCCTATTAAAAAAGATTTGATTTTATGTATTAAATATATAAACAGAAAATGTTTATTCGCGATAGACTTTTTCTTTAAAAGTGTTCTTCTGACTTAATGTTATAAAAAATACAACTTAAACATAAAAAGAGAGAAAAATAAATAAAACCTTAGATATACCATAAAATACTTCACGTCGTGGACCACAGTCATTAGATAATTTAGTAAAATTAAAAAAATAAATGCCAAGACACAATTTCATCGCAACTAAGAGATCCTAGTAGACTAAGTGAGACTATTACATAAAAATAATAAATTAGATTATGATTACATAAGTAGGATGTTCCCGTTTGTATACTTAAAAGCAGTGTTTTGTATTTTTTTAAAGCACAAAGAGATGGTGGCATGTTGTTCCAATACTTCTAGCGGTCTTACCTAGCGATGCGACCCTTTGACAGTACGCTCTGAGTCTCCAATATAGATATCAGATTAAAGCAATCATCATTACAGTAGAAATCAACATTAACGTCCCTTAAATTGATAGCCGTTACAATTAGCCCCATGCTTGCGTAGATTGAGGATCGCATGGTTCTTTTGTCCCATAGTTGCCTCGTAAGGCATTCTAGAATTGGAAAGGAATTCTCCAGAACGTCACAGAATTTCAATATTACCAAATTTGCATCATATGCAATTGCTAATCCACCTTGTGTAATAATAGCTGGGACTCCGATTACAATAACATCTATCGATATTAACGTCAAAACTTTACAAATTTCTTCCCTGATGTGACTGAACTTATTTTTATAGTAACGTTTTGTTTTATGTGATAAGAAGGCAAACGAGCAGGCGTCACCTGATGGAAAGCAATCAATGCCGCTCATAGACAACCGCAGCGCCATAGGCAGTGCAGAAGCGTTGCCGACCTTTAAGAAAAGTGACATTATGGGAGTGGTAGTAGGAGGGGAAGGGGTAGTGGTAAGGAGAGGGGAGGGAGAGGGGAAGGAGAGGGGAGGGAGAGGGGAGGGAGAGGGGAGGGAGAGGGGAGGGAGAGGGGAGGGAGAGGGGAGGGAGAGGGGAGGGAGAGGGGAGGGAGAGGGGAGGGAGAGGGGAGGGAGAGGGGAGGGAGAGGGGAGGGAGAGGGGAGGGAGAGGGGAGGGAGAGGGGAGGGAGAGGGGAGGGAGAGGGGAGGGAGAGGGGAGGGAGAGGGGAGGGAGAGGGGAGGGAGAGGGTGTTGGGCCTCCAGAACTCAGATCGCTCACCGTACGAAGCGCGGTAGCTAAGTTACCATACAGACGCCGGTTTTCTACGGAAGTGTGGTACTTCCCAGGGCGAGCCGATCCATTCGTGCTACAGACAAATAACATGCCATTCTTGACAAAGTATTCGTCTGCAGTCGTGGCTCTACCACTAAAACGTAAGTCGCGTACGTCAGCCCTTGGTCCTTTTCATTTTAATTAATACCTTCAAATATGACAGAACGACGCTCAATGGCATTCTAATGATAACAATCAACGACAGTATTGGATTAGGCAAGCAGATATAGCATTCCTCGCCGTTGGCGTTCGCATATCGGGCCAAAGTCCGCAATTGCGTTTCATTATTGAATATTACACAATAAGCAAAATTCACCACGCGTCGATTTATGAGTGGCACGTGAAAGCTGACCGCGTTCGGGTAATCAAATCAAGCTATACGACCTTTACTATTGTTATTATGGGCGTGAGTTAGTGTTACCGCGTTTCATATCTATTCGTGTTTTGGTAAATTAATGTTTTGCAACGTGTACTACACTCGGCGTTGGTACCAACATATTTATGCGATGCGATAGGCGTTAGTAGCGCTGTAATTGTAGAATCAGTTTCACCTCAGTCGTACATTCCTGGTGTTTGTGGTAATGGATAGTTTAAAAAGTTAGAGTGATAAACATCTCAATGGCGTCAATCTTTTTATGATATTTTTGATCGATACAGTACATTTTAGGTCCATACAGGACATGAATATTAGATTATAGTCTATATATAATAACAATTGAATGCACATTGCGGACAAATACATATAAACAGACTCACAAACATACTTACATGCACGCACGCACGCATGCAAACACGTCCATACTACTCACACTTATTTTAATATATAATGTTAAAGGTTTTATATTGATTTTTTCAAAGATATTATATAAGTAATCAATTAAAATTAATTATTAAATAATATGGAGTGGAAGGATACAAGCTCAGCCCTAGTTTAGGTTAGTTATTGGGGCACTCAGACTCTGAATAAATATGTATAAGTCATATATATACTTTTCACGATGCATGGATCAAACTTGCTGTCTCTAAAAGCGGTATTTTCACCACTAAGACTGACTTAACCGCTCATGGAAATACGTCTCCTCAAAGTCACTTTACCTAGTAGGATTTTAAATATGCATCCAGTTTTTACTATCCACCCTCTGCAGATGGGTATCCATCTAGGCTTTTTCCTAGTGTCCCAGGCGTCTTCACTCCAGCATTCGTCTACTCCAAAGGTTGTCTCCGACAACGTGATCAGCCCATTGCGACTTCAGTTATGTCTTTAAGGGCTATGTTGGTGACTTTAGTAGGTATTCCGGCGGATTTCTTGATTCCGAGTTATACCCAAAATAAACTATACTAGTATAATGTCGACTTAAATATAAATTCTCATTATCTTTTTTTAAGGTATATTAAGAGGTATTTTTTGACGCAAATACGAAGTATTTAATCGGATATTCTTCAATTATTACTAAGGTATCCAAAAGTAAGAAATGAGAAAACTGTTTCTTTGGAGTTATTACTTCTAATAATTAGGCCAACAATAATTATTATTTACAATGTGATATGACTATACATAGTGCCACAAAGATGACGAGATTATTAGAGGCGTTATTTATTAAAACCATGACCTATTGCTGAACAATACAATAATGCGGTTCGAAATTAGGTAATATTTTGATTGGCAAAATCGATAAGTGATTAATAATTGGCTCTCTCGCTCTAACCGGTTTTAATATTCGTATGTGTAGTCACGATGCGCGTATATACGCGCATATAAACGGTACGTTGATTAATTGAAATGTGTTTGCAATCATGGTTTAAGGCCCGGGAGCATGTATTGCAAGATTGTTCTTTATTACATTGAAGTATATAGTTCCGCGCTTTAGGTAGAAACGGTTCTCAAATTTTCGCGCCTATTTTGATTGTTGCCATCAATCAAAAAATTTTAAATTTTACTGCATATCTATCATTTTAATCGTCTACGGTTGCTCTTTGAAATAATCGATACTTTTTTTATTAACGAAACTAAACGCACGTAAAGCGCGCAATTAATTAAAGATTTTTTAGATTTGGACGACTTAATTGGCTCAGTGGCGAAACTACTGCTATCCCGGATTCCCGCTTCGGGATAAATATATGCATGGCTTTGAGGTATTTATTCCGAGTCTGGTTGCCACACCAATCCATCTTGGACAGGACATACATGGTCAGTAAACAGTTCCTTCATCAGTGAAACATCATGGGCTGTGAAGATAATATAGATTTTTCCTTATTATGTCAGGAAATATTTTTCAGTCTCACAATTTTTTTGGCAAATTTTTGCTATCAGCACTAATGAGCTAGCTTGTTGAGAGACTACACATATGGAAAACAGTCTTATTCTAAATTATTTATATAAATAATAAATATATCTAATTTTATCTTAGATAAATAGATCAAAATAAATAAATAGATCAAATTTTACTTATTATTTAAACACTTAAAATTATATAATATATGTACATTTGTAGATATACTTATTCATTTAAATATATGTAAAATGAGGAAATATCAGTAATTAGATTTGGCTAAAGCTATTTTTTGAAATAATTTGCAGACAAAAGATTTTATATTTAGCAAAAATATTTGTTAAACTTTCTTTCAATAGTTTGGTTTTAATTATAAAAATTCCCAAACGGATCCGCCATTGGAACCTTCAAAATACACCTCAAAATAACCTACGGTGTTGCAAATGTCTATGGGTGGCGTAAGACGGTTACCTTCCTATTAAATAAAAAGAGAATATTAATATAATAAGAGAATAATACTCATAAGACACTTCGTTGAACATTGACGACGGCTCGGTCTCTACCGCATGCTCACGACCACGTGTAAGTGACGCTGTATAGGGTCGAGTAGAGGGGAGCGTAGCCTGAATCGAGACGACGTCTCGGTCTACGATTTCACTCCCACACGCCGTGGTAAGGTGTTTCACATCAAAAAAATAACGCTATGCAATTAGAGGAAATAGAGCTATTCAAGTTAATTTCAATTCTCGTTCTGTAAATTTTAATAAACAGCTCACCTGATAATTACACGTGTACCCGGTATTCGTAATTGTCGAGACGGGCCTGACGTTGGCGTAACGCGCGCGTAATTTGGGCGGAAATGTAGAAAAAAAAAGTTAATAATTACGTAGGAGTGGAGAGCTAATAATAATAGCTTATTATTATCATTTGCGTTGGAGTGGGGACTGTGTTCAACCAGAGGGCGCTAATGAACGTCGCGTCTTAGACTAGTATGGATATTACATATCGATTTTTTTAAAGGTTTCGTCGATGTGTTCGAATTGCTGAAGTTCTTATAAAAGACTAGGTCAAAAGTAAAAGAGTGATGAGTGTGGATGAAGCAAAGAAAGTGTGCCGAGATCGTAGAAATTCTATGGTCGGTGGTCTGGTGGTGTCTACCGCTATGGGAAATTATGCGTGATCATATGTTCGTTGATGTTTTTAAAGAGTGTTTTATTATATACATTAGAAATGCATTGTGCTTCTTTCTATGAGGGTGAAAAGTTCAATTGGTCTCTTTAATGAGTGTAGTCCTCCTTATTTTTTAAGAGGAAAAAAATGGTCATGTTAATAATACAATGGTAGACTAGACTAGAATCAAATCGAGCCCACGACATTATAACCCTAAATCAATAGGTATTGCTGAATTCCTCTAAATTGTGATTTCAATTTTGTATTCATTGGTCAAAAATTTTACTTAATTTTTAAATATATTTTGTTAAAATATTTATGTTTCAATTCAATGCATAAAGGAATAAAAATAAATTATTAGATTCAGTTAAAGTATTTTTTGTTAAGTTTTGTAAAATTGTAAATATAATAAAGCATTTTATGGTAATAATACTATGATTTTAATACCTATTTCAATAACATTGTATTATATTACGCATATTTGAAGAGTGATGTTGATGTTTTTAAAAGCAGTTTTAAAGTTAGATGCAGTATTTGATTTTATTGTTCAATTATTATTACAATCTTATTGCTTGTTTCACTTTTACATATTTCACTTCTTTGAGAGCGGTTTTAAAAAGTTATAATATAGAAGGTATTATAAATACATACCAATAAAAAGCTGTTGAAAATAACCATAATTTAATCTTGTTTCCTTAAGTCTGAACTTAAAACTTGTATTTTTAAATTCAGACTTAAAAAATAAATAAATATAAGATACATCTTTCCAGCCTCTATTTCTCTTTTCCTATTAATAGTCCATATAATGTCCCTGTAAAAAACTTTCCGTTACAATTTCTGTTAGCCGAAGAACCAGAAGTGTTTTCTCTAGTATTCGGAAACGAAAAATTTCTTATAAATACGGTCCCTTATCTCTCAGTTCATTGCGTTTCGAACATATTGTGCCTAACGCAACGTTTCTAATTGTCCATAATCCGATTCAAGTAGCTAAACGACGCAGAAACCATTCACGTTTCACAGATTAACAAAAGCGTATCCATATTATGGTTATCGTATTCTTAACGAATGTAGCCAAACAACTAATAAGGTAATTCACTCACCCAAACATTACGAATAAAAACCGACGATTTTTTTTCTTATAGACAAAATAAAACAACATGTTTATGTCGTCATATCTCTGGTACCTTATTATAATCGGTGTCAGGTAAACGTATGTTGCCTATTGTTTGTTTTTTTTGGGAAATACAAATAAATTTAAAACTCCGACCGCTACCTGAGCTTGAGTGCGGATTTCGGAATTTCGGTTTTGGTAAAAAAATTTTGATGCTCACCGCAAACATTGTTTTTGTTTGATCTCTGAACTTAAAGAAACCGCGTTTTACAGGGATCATCAACATTGACTTTATGGTTATTTTTATAATTACTTTCCTAGTCTAAACGTTTGCAATTATTTTTGTCCTGCCTTTGCTGCTTCAACTACAACTCATTTTGGATTTTGATATCTCATCAGCGATGCCTGCGTCTGGTTTTACTTCGTCAAACTGTTATCCTTCTCAGATTTCTGTCTTTAATAGGCAATATCCAGAATATCATCGCTCTTCAATCCTCTATTTTATATTTTTTCAAAATTTTCGGTGATAATTGTCTAGATTTTTAATATTTTTATTAGTGCAGTCTCAGTCAGTCAGTTGTTTCTTTTTATATGAATACATTTTATCTAATAAATAGAATATCTAAAGTAAGTAAAGGCGCAGTCTTTTTTTAGTTACATAAGTAATTAATTAAATTCAAAAATGTAATATCTACTTTGAATTGTACATATTTGTTATTTTAGTGTATCTACAATTAAATAAAAATAATAAAATTTCATACTTGTATAAAATGTTTTCAAGGTCTGATACTTCGCCGCGGGGACTCTCAAAAATAATAAAATTTTAATGTTGCAGATCTTGCTTGTATGGGCCCGGCAACAACCATTTATCTTCATTACGCTTTACATTGCTGGTTTTGTTTTAGCTTCAATTATAGAACTTTTATAGAAAAGTAATGTATGCAAAGTAATTTAGAAATGGCGGAAATAAATCTTTGAACGAGGGCGGGCAGGACAAGAACACACGTCATATGGCGATCGTTACGAATTTTTCTTTGTTCTTCGTATTGTTAAAAAACAACTTTTTTTGCGTTGTTCAGTTTTAGTAAAGTAAATAAATTATCTGAATGACCATTCGGACAGCTTGCGACTTTTTGTATGCACGTAGTACAGGTTTCTTTTTGTAATAAAATGTTGGGGGTGTATGATTTAATTTATAATTATTAACTTCTAAAGATTGCTGATAATTTAGTGAATTTTGGGCTTCCTTTGGCGGTTATTCGTTTATCAAGCAGACTTATGTAATTACTATGGCTGATTATACTGGAAAGATAGACCTAAAGATTAAAAGGAATAACTTCTTTAGTTCTAAGCCTGTTAATCTTTGCTATCGATAAATTTCGAAAGTTACCTTTTAATGTTTCTTTGCCGTGATGCTTTGACAAAGTGATGCGTATTCCGAATTTGTGTTAGTTGTTATGTTACAAATTTATGTCATCCTATCTGAATTAATCAATCAACAGCTTGCGGCAGTCCACTGCAGGACATAGTCCTCCCCCATGAAGCGATCTATCCTATCCCGATCTTCGGCTTCAGGCATCCAGTTTCTGCCATCCTATCTAATTAGATTACGGATTATTATTACGAATATTTGGGTGGTCACGAACTTGGCTGGCTTGGCAATGGTAAAGATTTTGTTGAACGTCTATGATTACGGGTTCAGTTGTCGCTAGGATATAAGTACCTATATGTATAACCTTATCTATGGACTTCGTCAGGAAACTTCACAACGCCTGAAGACAAAATTCTTTAACCAGTGCGTCCTACCCGTATTCTCTTACGGTGCCGAAACGTGGACACTGACGGTCCGTCTCCTTGACAAGCTTAACGACGCTCAGAGGGCTATGGAGAAGGCTATGCTCGGAGTTTCTCTGGTAGATATAATTGGAAATGGAGAAATTCGCCGGAGAATCAGAGTCACCGATATTGCTCTTCAAGTTAGTAGACTGAATTGGCAATAGGTTGGACATGTTTGTCGAAAAACTGACAATCGTTGGAGTAGACGAGTGCTGGAGTGGAGACTTGGCAAATGAAGTGTGGGACGCCCCCATGCTAGATGAATTGACTACCTGCGTAGGGCGGCTGGCAGAGACTGGATGCGTGTAGCCGAAGATCGGGCTAGGTGGCGCGCCTTGAGTTTTTTGTACTTCATTATGTTAATTTTTATTCATTGTGTATATTTCTGTGTACAAGTATTGTTATAAATATAATATAATATTTAATAAGTAAAAAAGATTATTCGTGACACTTTTTTACAAAAATTTCATCCTAAAATTAAAACCTAAACAATATTATATATTTTTTTATTATTATTATTATATATTCACGCCTGTCCCTCGCAGGGGTTGGCAGAGACCACAGAGCTCCATCCACTAAGATCCTGGCAGACCCTCCCCGCTTCCTCCACACTTATCCATCCTTTCATCCATTCTTCCTCTCACATTCATCGCAGCGAAACGACTCTCCATTAGTCGCTTTTCACCCTCGTGGGAATCGGTAAGTGATGGGTGGCGAACCACGTCGCTGTCATTTTTCAACAAATTAGGTTAATTAAAATTCGTCTTAGTCAGCCCCAGCAGAGTCCCGCAAGCTGAGGCAAGTCACCATAGTACCCGGGGCAGCCCGATCCCGGAACGGTCGCCACGCTTGCGACTAAGCTCGCCCTTAGCCACGCAAAAGAGAGGAAACAAAGAAACATAATTAAAATCTAAAATGTAGTTTATATTTGTTAAAAATGTTTTCGTCGCCGTAGTGGAGTCTCTGAAACAAACTAAAGTATGAGATTATACAAATAGCGACCAACGGAGGCTCGATGATTACAAATTAAACAGCCTACAAATTCGAAACGAGAAAATATTTCACAAATAATTGCAGCGGCGGAGGGAACTTAATGGAATAATTGTAATTATAAGCTCGCCCAAAGGAGCCGGCGCCCGCCCGCTGTCAACGATTGTTGCGTCCAAAAAAAAAAAGCAATTAAAAACAAACCGTCGAGATTGGTTTGTGGAGGAAAGTGCTCCTCCTTTTGCGTGCTGCCCCAATAACAGCGCCCGAGCATACCTTTATAAAATCTTTATTTTGATTGACGCCGAATGGAATTCATGTGATGTGAACAATTTCCCTTTGTACTCCGTGAAGAGATTAATTACCGAATCAAGTC
Source organism: Baronia brevicornis (assembly GCA_031353405.1). Classification (NCBI taxonomy): domain Eukaryota; kingdom Metazoa; phylum Arthropoda; class Insecta; order Lepidoptera; family Papilionidae; genus Baronia; species Baronia brevicornis. The sequence continues at coordinate 153,858 of JASFAT010001167.1, forward strand.
GACGATACGCATTCGGATGTCAGTTAAGATGTTATCGCATTTCACATAATACATAATATAACGATATCTTAACTTGAAGAGCATTCATTATTTTGTTATGTTGGTGGAGCCGGAATTATGTCAATTTGTGTTACAAATGAATTAAAGAGTACGAAGTAATGAAAAATGCAGGGGCACTAATGGACGGTCGATATTTATATAGTTACCTTGTAATATAGATAATATTGCTGCCGTAATAATCAGAATTCTCATAATCTCTCAGAAGAAACGTTTTATTAAATAATCTTTTTTTGCATTTCTTACATATAATCTTAAAGGGTATTCGATGGAAGATTTCGTATTTACCTCAGAAGAAGACGAACACTTTGTTAAGAATGGCATATTATTTGTCTGTAGCATGAATAGACCGGCTCGCCCGGGGAAGTACCACACTCCCTCAGAAAACTGGCGTCTGAGTGGTAACCGGTGGCCCAACACCCCTCCCCTTACCCTCCCATAATGACACTTTCAGTAAAGGTCGGCAACGCTTCTCCACTGCCTATGGAATTTGAATTTCTCAGGTAAACGTCTACTTCATCTACTGGTTCTCATCTTAGGATTATTAATGGAATCAGGCGTTACTTTGCGGAAACCCATCACTATGTGGACAGTCAAAAGTTTGACTTAGCTAAGATCGGCGACGAGCAAAACAATAATAGAAAATTAATAATGTGTGTTTTTTTCCTGCTGCTGCTTACTGGATGAAGTGGATTTATTTGGAACTTAAACCAAAAACTTACCAAAAATCGGCCATCAACTCTCCACCCACCAACCACTATACACAACACCAAACACATACTACCACTTTTCCACCTTGTAAACGACACGTGTTTCGCCCCAACACGAGGCATCTTCAGGTATACGGAATACAACTGAAAAGTCATTTTGTCTGAAGTTTGAAAAGTCTCATTTTGTCTCGTACGTCTAGAAAACTCGATATACGGGTGATCCCATTCTATGCCGGATATCATACAAGGAATAACATTATTATTCATGACGTATTTTTGTATGACTTTTTTACCAGAGCAGGCAAACGACTAAGCGGGTCACTTGCTGATTAGCGATCACTGCCGCCCACAGACATCTGCAACGCTAGAGGCGTCACAAATACAATGCTGGTATCTCGTGCATACGCTTGAATACCCTAATGTCGTACGTCGTGTAATATATACTATGTAATATACTTACTATAGCAAATTTAATGCGATGCATCTAATTACGTGTACCAAAATAGAATTCTTGACGGAGACATAACTCCCCTTCTACGGAGAGCTTACTCGTCTATATTGAAACGAGATAGTACCCCGGAATCTGAGCGGGAACTTCATTATGTTATATTGCGAGTGAAATTGAGTTGTCAGCTATATGTGTATTAATAAATGGCTCCCAATGAATATTAATATATGGCACTACAATATATTAGGATGGCCACGTCATGACTTGTTTACTTGGATAAAAGTTAAGCTGTAGATACACTTATCGGATTTTATTTCGTTGCACTTTATAATAATAGATATAGAATTATTTCTCCAGAACTATCCATACATTCTCCAGAACTCGGAACAGAGAGACTCCATGCTCTTCATTTCTGGAGGAATTTAAATTAAGCAAAATGCTTATTCAAGGCGGATTGGCGGGGTATTCATAGGAAGCGATATACTCGTATATATTTATTTCAATACTGTATTCGAAGCCAAGACTATAGATTCCAGGTGCGATAGATTTGTCAATTGGCCCGTTAGGTTTCAGAATAAAGAGGTAAAATATAAATAACTAGATGACTCGGTGAACTTTGTTTCACCTACAATTTATGCGATTATAAATGACTTTTAATCAGCGATTATCAATTATAATCAATCTTCCAGTTTCAATTCATCGAGATCAATCTGATCTCCGAATTAGTTTAATCCTAATTAAACTAATTCAGAGATCAGATTGATCTCGATCTTTTCTCAAAATAAACTATTTTCTAAAAAAAAAAAAAACAATTTAAAATGCAATAAACCTTTCAAAATTGCACAAAACAAACGACGATAAAGCCGTCATTTACGCCATTTATTGACAGTAATTCGAAGTACATTGGCAACAAAATTGGCAATTTTAAATTTTTCACTTTTCCAGCTGTTCTTTTAGGTTTTCCTTATATTTTTTTATTCAAAAACATTTCCTGTATTAGGGCCAATAAAATAAAAAAAAAAATGCAAATCGGTCGAGCCATTTTTGAGTTTTAGCGAGACTAACAAAATAGTTCTCTATTTTATATATAATATATTGGAGATTAGAAAATATAGAGTAAAATTGATCAGAAAGTCGATAGTACATCCCTTAATATTTTCATATTATATTTTTTTCATATATTATATTTAATTCAGTATTGTCTGAGAATAGGCACTAGCAGCTGTACCATCAAAAACACGCTGCAAGGTCATTTATCTAAGGTTAATTTGAAAGGAAACTAATGTTACATAAGAAACGCATCTTCTATGAGAGCTTCTCCGACTAGCGAAGGTTGGCAGCTAATTCAGCTCAACTCTCTTCTTCTTTCATGACGCGCAGCAGTTCTAGAGCACTCGCTATCCCGGTCCACTCTCTGATATTATGTTGCCAAGACTTCCTTATCCGATCAACTCTTAGTTTTCCCGCGACTTTTCGCTTCATGATCAGTTGCACTAATTTGTACCAGTCATGTCCCAGTGTATGGTTAATGTAAGCAAATTTTGTTACTTTGACGGTTCGAAAAGTTCACGTATTTGCTTGACTTATCGGAGAATCTTATCATTGGCCACCTTTTGAGCCTAGCTATTAGCGAACATCCCTCTATATGATACATTTCGAATGCCTCTTAGTTTTCTGAGGTCTTGTTTAAGCGTCCAAGCCTGACATCCGTTTAATAATATTAATATAATTTTTTTTAGACCAGCTATCCATAATATTTGTTAGTAACAAAAGATTTATAAGCTAAAGTTAGTAGTAACATCTATAATGATAATATAATGGAGGAGATACCCCAATACTATCTGACATTAATACGCAGGAGCACCCAGTGTCTCTGCAATAGAGAGTCTAATCTGTCAGCCAGTACGCTCAAGATGCTGTTTGTGAGCAGAAGAGATGCGCATCGATCTTGAATGATTACGTAAAAATCATCAGTTCGCCTTTTAGGAAACATAATAGATGCGCTTCACCAGGGTGGAAGACGAAACGGTATCTTGAACGCATTGTTATACTGGATACGCAATCTACTGACCGTCCGCTGTGTATAGTCGAAAGACGTATAGAAGAAAGGTCCAGATGTATGAAACGTATGGTGTACCAATATTATATTAAAAATCGAGAACCATTTGCTTACTACACCCGAGGATTGTTCTTATTGTGTGCGCTCTTATATTGACAGAATGGTTTGTAAATACTCGAAGTATTTGAAAGCATAGCATTCCATTTAACGTAAGACTAATCTTACGCCCACTGTTCGACCCACGTTTCAGGGACCTTACCCGTGTGTGAACTGTACACTAGTGTGGTAAGCCACGCATAAACTTAGTGTTGGTATAATAATGTAAGACACGTCAAACTTTAATCAGCCTTGGCACTTAATGGTAGACAAGACAATACGAATGTGATCGCAATTAGGAGTTTTTTTTTAAATCGCTGAAGTTCTCAAGAAAGGCCAGGTCAAAAGTACTGTAGTGATATATTGATAAATGTATCACATCACATATGTACACGGCCTACAAATATTTAATCCAAGTATGGTAGTACCGCCAATTTGCCTTTGGACAAACGCGGCGGAATAATGAACTTCCTCAAGCGACAAGTGGGACATATATAAGTATATGGGCTTTATAAAAAAATGCGTTCCACATTAGTTATCTAATTAAAAATCACTAGCAGTCATCCAGCGATCGTGACAAATTAAACGCTTTCTCGTACGCAAGAAAATACTTTTTTATCATTTAAAAGAAGGAATAAAATGATTTTTCTTCGCATATTAAACATAAATATATATAGATCGTCTAAGCTGAAATGACGCGCCCCACTACCGCATTTATACACACTAGAAAATTTAAAATATGTACGCAATACATACAAAAATGCAACTGTTATTGGTCATTCAGTCGTTAATAAGTCACAGACGTAGGAGTATGCATATAGATAGTAGATATAAGGATAGTAGATCGCAAATATTTGACATTTATTTTTAGGTATTAAATAAATTCAAGAAATTGAAATTTATTTAAGGCCCGTGGGAATAAGTGTGTATGATGTAATATTACATATAATAATAAATGTTAGTGTTAAAATTAGAATTAATTACCAGTAGATTGTATGTAATAAATAAATAAATTCTAATTTTAGTGAAAATGTAACTGTTATTTGATAATTAAATTCTTTGTAACTCTAAGTGGCTTATGTATGGATATGGATTCATTAATAAATTTAAATGATCTAGTCTTTGTGTGACTATTCTCTTTTCATAGAAACATTTCTTACTTTGTGCGACTGTTTGACCACAGACCAATGTGTTTATTTCATTTAATGTATTTGTGACACATTTCATTTAATGTATTTGTGATACATCAACTTGTATCATTCTTCTGAAGTCCTCCATACGAAATCGAACTGTACCAAATCTCACTCTCCTCCATGCAAGCGATGAGCCTATAAAGAAGTACTTACTGTTTTCTTATTAATAAAGATAAAGTTAGCTTCATGTAAGTTTGTACATCAGTAACTCAATATTTATGACGGAAAATAAATATCCCTTGAAATTGCCGAAGAACATCACTCGACGTCTTTACACAGCTTCGAATGATTGATAGCTTTATTTGTTGGTAAGTTGTTTCAACAGAAAAAAAAGATAAATTTTTCCTGTTTCGAATAACGCGCAACAAAAAAAAAATCGATAGATATTTTTTCAACGAAATCAAATATTAGTTTTATATATTAAATGTACTATATTCAAGGTTTTACGTATGTAAATACATACATATCATATCATATTACACCTATTTCCCGTAGGGGTAAGTAGAAACCGCAGAAACCACAGAGTTCCATCTGCTACGATTTCGGCACATTTTCTTTACTTCATCCACACTCATCATTCTCTTCATACAAGTTAGCCGGTTAAGGGTACTTTTAACCTGGTCTTTCTTAAGAACTTCGGCAATTTGGTCAAGTTATGTTCTCCTTAGTCTTCCTCCAATGACTATACGTAAATACGAGGGTTTTCGGTTACTTTCTACCTCAAAAATATTAAGAGTAAGTAGAAGTCTGGCGTTTGAAGCTATGCTGCTTCGGTTCCTTTGTATTTTTGCCTACAAAGATGAGTATATACAGTGGCGGTTCGATCCGCGTATCGGAATAAATATATGTATGGCCTACAGGCCTGGTAACCCCGCTAATCCGTATTGGACAAGCGTGGTGGGTTGACGTCATTTCCTCTAGAAATGCGGAGGCCCATGCTCAGCAGTGGGATACATATGGGGTGTGATTGATTGATTAATGAGATAAGTTTATTCAGTTGAGATTTCTACGACTGTTTAAAAAAGGTCGTGGTATCAGAATTGGCAAAGAAAACATCGTTTCAATTCGTCCGCAATTTCAAGGTACAATTTTAAGTAATCCAAGAAATGTCACGCTCCAAGTTTCCTAAGTAAGAGATGTTATAACGAAGGTGCGGGGACTTTTTAGTAAATATGTATAGTTGGCACTCAAGTCACGGCCGTAAGTAGATTTACATGTTCCAAGCACGTGACCCTATTTCGAATTTTACTTTGGTGCCGGATTGCTCTGGGACATGGTAGCTCGTGATGGTATATTTGGAGAGGTGATTTGGGGATACCTTATTTTGTGAAGGAGATACATTATTTTAATACATATTTTTTATTCAGTCCGCCTGTTGTCAAGGCATTCTTTTTTATATATTCACGCCTATTCCCCGCAGGGGTTGGCAGAGACCACAGAGCTCCATCCGCTGCCATTCATCGCAGCGAAATGGCTCGTCATTGGTCGTTTTTCGCCCTCGTGAGAATCAGGACGTGACGGGTTGCGAACCACGTCGCCGTCATTTTCGACAAATTAGGTATATTAAATTCGTCTTAGTGAATCCTACGAGCCGCAAGGGAGGATGGAGGTTAGCCCCAGCAGAGCCCTGCATGCTGAGGTAAGGCACCATAGTCTCCGGGGGAGCCCGACCCCGGGACGATCGGCACGCTTGCGACTAGGCTCGCCCCTAGCCACGCATCCATTGGCACGGCAGACCGTGGATTGGCGGAGAGGAAGGGAAAGGATAGAGAAGAAAGGAAGGGGCAGGAAAGGAAATGCAGATTGGGGGGTTACCAGACTCGGAATAAACATTTTTTAAATCCATATATACATTTATTCCGATGCGGGAATCGAACCCGCGACTATTGACTCCGCGGGCGGAGGGCCCCGCCACTGATCCAATCGGTCGGTCAAGGCATGGGGCTTCTTAATTAAGCAGGAACAGCTCATTTGTAAAGCCCATGATTACTATATGTACGTCGTAAGTTGATGAAAACCATCAGCTACCACAAGTATTATTAGCTTAGACAGAGTGGTTAATAAGTATAATAACATTTAAATGACTGGTCTTCTTTAAAAAAACATTCTGCAGAAATGGCGCTCTTCACGAAACACATTTTTCCATGACAAATCTTCAACTAACAACGATATTTCTAAATCGATACATTCTACAATCCGACAACGCTTCGGAAATCAGTCTGGGGTATTGCAGATTTCTATGGGCGGCGTCGATATAATAGTAAGTCGGTATAAAAGGTGGGTATAATAGTAAGACGACGCGTTTGCCTTCCAAACTCTAAAATAAATCCAACGATATTTTCGTGCTTATATGACTTGAAAATATAGCTTTTTATTTAATATTAACGGGCCCGCGTGAAGTTGTTCTGTCCTTATAATAATAATAATAATAAAAAAAAAACTTCGACTGTCTATATCAAAAAGTTAGTGGTAAACCTAATTATCTTTTTTTAAAAGAAATAGGCGGGCACGGCAGATGTTATCCTGCCCTAAAAATAAAAACCTAGAACCCGATTGTAGTGTTACCTGCCGGGTATTGAGACAAACCATCCACGGACCAATTGGAAAGACACATAAAAATTCACCACAATCGGTCCAGGTGTTTAAGAGTACATTACATACACACGTAAAGAAGAATATAATAAAGATATTAAAAGTCAATGAACAGGTTAATGTGATCTATAAAACGCCAGACTATCTCAGATCTCTTTCCGTCTCGCTGGCCTCAATTTCTTGCGGATAACTCATGCTCCGTGCTATTGCCTTGGAGTTAATTAACGATGATTATAATAAGGTAGTCGTGATGAATTATGTTCGCCGGCTTAATTTATTATCTAATAAGGCATTGTTTGAAGTTTGAGGCATGAGAAAAATTTAATTAACTTTGTAAATTTTAGGTATATTGTATAAAGTTTAATTAACAAAAAAAAAAACGTTTTCCAAAATTAAATGTTGCCTTGATGCTTGCTATAAATTGTTTAATTTATAGTATACCATATTTTAACGTCTTAGAGTATTTGGGAAAGTGATGAATATTCTTTTTTTTTACGGGATAGAAAGATAAACGAACAGGCGTGTCACCTGATGGAAAGCAATCAACGGCACCCATAAAGATCCGCAGTACCATAGGCAGTGCAGAAGCGTTGCCGGCCTTTAAGGAAAGTGTCATAATGGGAGGGGAAGGGGATTGGGCCTCTGGAACTCAACAGCTCACCGGACGCAGCACGGTAGCAAACCTACCACTCAAACGCTGGTTTTTTGCAGGGGTGTGGTACTTCCCCGGGTGAGTCGGCCCATTCATGCTACAGACAAATAATATGCCATCCTTGGCAAAGTATTCGTCTGCAGCGTGGTTCTACCACTACACTTTTACATTTTTGAGAAGAATGTGTAGTTTCGTGTCATAGATAAATTAAAAACTATATTGTAATAGTAATATAATAATAACAAAATAATTCCATCTATATTATATAAATATACATTTTTAACAATAAAAAAATAAATGTACTATATTAGAACTTTTTATGGGTGATTAAGGTAAATACGAAACTAAAAGACGCATGGCTCTTGCTAGGTCTGCTATTGATAAGCTAAAGCAGATTTGGAAGAGACGTGATATAACAAAAGCCACCAAAATACGGTTGGTGAGGGCGCGTGTATGCGACGGAGACACGGACCCTGTGACGAGCTGACAGAGGCAAGGTAGACGCCCTAGAAATGTGGTGTTGGCGGAGAATGCTCGGTACCTTCAGTACAGGATAAACGAATGAGAGAGAGAGAACAAAAGAGACTACGGATCTTACTACTTAATGAACGCACTACGGTAGTTTAGCTACTACTCGGGAGAGGATATTTCCCTTTTATTCTTCAGAAGTTGGTTTTTGTAGAAATTGTAGATCGAGACACCACGCCACTCTATACAGGGTCACTTACACTTGGCCGTGAGCATACGGCAGAGATCGAGTCGTCGTCAATGTTTCACATCTACCAAGCGTCCTATGGCGCTTCTCTTTTTTTGAATTTGATACTTACTATACTTTTGAATGTGATCTTTTGGTATCAATTAAAAAAATATTTATTGTTTTGGCTCAATCACAGTGTTCCTTGGCTTCTGAAAAAGAAATAAGATTGTATGGACTTTTCCCGCCAACTTATATCAGTGACAACTTACATCCTTGTGTTTTTATTTCATTTTCATAATCTTATATTATTATCAGTTATATTGTTTAATTGTGGTGGCTTATTATACAATATAGTTCCATTAAAGCGTATAAGTGAAGTGATATGAAATAAATGCGTGTATCATGACTTCTAAAGTTGACTGAAAAAATCCATAGAATGTTTGGGTAGAATAGATACTATTTTATCAAGTGATAAGCTGACTACTTACATTTCAAGAGATTGGATATTGTTGTCTTTTACTTGACACTGGCATGATAATCATAACTAATTGCCAACAAAGAGAAGAAAATAGAAATCAGTTTAGTTTTTGTTCGTTTTCTTCTTAAAATGATGTGTGATGAAAGATTGAGTATAATCACAAATATTTAACTTTAATTTTTTTTAAGAATTATAACTAATCAAAGCTTAAATTGTAAATCTATTTAAGCTTCAATAATATTTTTATAGAAGTAATGCTGTTATCAACTCTAAAATAGCATCCCTATCATTACAAATGTTGTTTTTGGAAAATCTTTTTTAATAGATAATAGAGTGAAGTAAAATTAGACATTATTGAGATAGTGCAGATCCAAAGGGCTATATTTCCTTTAGGGACTTTATGCGTGGGCACTTGGTGACATTGTGTAGGAAGGTGATCGTTAAATGTGAGACTGTAACAAGTTCCTAGTTGTGAAATACGTTAAAGTTAGCATTGGTGGTATAGAGTTACCATTTGTCTTTCATTGTTATATGCAGGCGTTAGATACATATTTTACTCACCTAATGGAATTTTGAACAATGGAACAGGAAGAAGGGAGTAAGTAAAGAAGTTGAGCTTCCGGTTTTCAGCGTTCGCTGAAAGAAGCATAGTAGCAATGGTTACTTTGTTTATTTACTACGAGTACTACTCCCCGAATAAACAACGTCGATTTTGCATTTTAAAATTCATAGCAAAATGCTATGAATTTTAAAATGCTTGCAAAAAATTGGTAATTTTTTTTATGGGATAGGAAGGCAAACGAGCAGTCGTGTCACCTGTTGGAAAACAATCAATGTCGTCCATAGACTTCCGCAGTGCCATAGGCAATTCGGAAGCGTTGCCGACCTTTAAGGAAAGTGTCATTATGGGAATGGGAATGGAAGGGGGAGGGGTAGAGGGAGGGGGAGGGTGTTGGGCCTCCGGAACTCAAATAGTTAATAGTAAATAGTTCAAAATTTTGAAAATTTTACGTGTGGTTGTACCTTATAAGAGTTACTAAGGTATTTAATTTAAAGACTAATAATATTTAAAAAAGAAAAAAATTAAAAAAAGGTATGTATTTAAGAAAATATTCGATTTTGATCGCAAACATTTGACATTGAATCAACCGTGTCGATTTTGACAGTAAATCCATTTGAAAGAAACTGGCGGACTGTGTTACGTGTGCAGGTTATAATATAAAAATTCATTGTTTGATGAACCTAACAATCAGGTGAATAAAGTCGATAATTGAACATAAATAATAAAAATGAGTATTATTTTGAGCGCAATTGCACATTTGTACGTATAAATGTAACAAATATCGATCGTCCAGGAGATAGCCATAGCAATGTTGTTGAATCGATATAGACATGGCGCTTTGATTACTCGATTCAATCGAACTCGTATAAGCTCTCGGGTCTCGGATGCCGCAAACCGTGTTCTGGCCTGCGGTAATGTCCGATACCTATCTTTGTCGGATAGGCTGTCGAATCAGACGATCATTCGAGTGTAATGCATTACGTATTCATGTTGGGCAATTGATAAAACATGTCTGGGTAAATAAGCGACGATGTATGCTATCCAGAACATCCCTTCAGTTTATTTTTCTTTTGCTTGTCGTCAAACCATAAAATAAGTACGCGATCGGATTTTTCCCGTTAACTGACATCAGTGACGTTGTATTTTTATTTCATTTTCATAATCTTATAATACTATCAGTTATATTGTTTAATTGTGGTGGTGTATTATATAATATAGTTCGATTAAGGCATTTAAGTAAAATGATATGAAATAAATACGTGTGTCGTACCTTTTAAAATTGACTAAAAAAGTCCATAGATGGTTTTAGTAAAATACTACTATTTTATCAAGACGAACCGTGACAAGCTGACAGTTACATTTCAAAAGATTTAATATTATTGTATTTTACTTGACACTAGCATTAGAGTTATAACTAATTGCCATCAAAGAAAAGAAAAGAATATAAGTATGCTATCAAAGCTTATTTGATATTACCTTTTCTTTTCAGTATTATTTGATTTTTTAATAACTTATGTACCGTTTATTTGTTAACGGTACTGAATCTTTGTTTATATAAAATATTTTATTATTTTTAAAACCTTTTATTATTTCTTATCAGGTCTTATCATTCTAAAGATTTTCGCTATTTTGCTCCTAAAAAATTCTGCAATTTGTAGGTTACATGGAATGAATTGCAAGACCGTAATAGAAGTTTTGCCGAAACGTGGACCCTAACAGTCCGTCTGCTTCACAAGCTCAGAATCGCTCAGAGAGCTATGGAGAAAGCTATGCTTTAAGTTTTTCTGGTAGATATGATTCGGAATGAAAAATTTTGCCAGAGAACTAAATTCACCGACATAGCCTTTCAAATTAGCAAACTAAAGTGGCAACGGGCTGGAGAAAACGAGTGCTGGAGTGGAGACCGCGTCTTGGTAAACGTAGTGTGGGACGCCCCCGGTTAGATGATGCGACGATCTGCGCAGGGCGGCTGGCGCTTCATGGAGGAGGCCTATGTCCAGTGGACTGCCGCAGGCTGTTGATGTATGATGTAAGAGGAATTTAAGAAATACGTTTACAGGGTATCGGCACTTATTTTCAAAATCCGTCCACTCCTGTTCAATAAAATTAAACTCAAGTGCTGAATTTACTGAGCTATTACAATTCCTTAGGGATACATCTAATCAAATTATGTGCTCTCGGGAAAAAAGGGTTAAAGTTTGTATGCCGATCGATTGGTCTGGTCTGGCTTAACTCAGTGGCGGTTAAACTTATTATAATAGGATTTTTATTTACACATTTCAAAAATACTTTTGAAAAATAAGAAAAAATTGTGAGTCATAATTGAATTGAGTGAAGTCGCGAGAAATCGCTAGTGTAACAGATACATGACTAGTATTTTTTATCATATAGATTCTTCAGTTGTTCACAATACACTGATAATGACATTGAAAATATGTTTAACATATAAAAAGGTGGACATTCTATAAACAATCGACCAACATCCAGAATTGGAAGTACGGATTTTGAGTAAAGCAATACGCGTATCATCTCTCCATAGAAATCACATTTGAAGATCATACGTACGTGTTGTAATCTCTAATGTGACGTTGTCAAAGATGAAGGCTCTCAAATAAGACTCTTATTATCAATATATTTACACCGCAATTGTAATCTTGTATGGATACTGAACGCATATTGCATAATGCGATCGCGTCTTGCTCAAATTGACCCAACACTGAAAGAGTTTAATAGACTGAACAATGTAGCCCACCTTTACCACTTCCACACGATAATTGGACCCTTTCGATAGATAAAATATACGTATAGTTCATTGATGCTTTTGTAAAGAGAAGTTATAATGTAACCTTTTGAAAAGTATTAATGTATGATAAACTGTTAAAGTACACGAATGTTTTGATTTTTTTCACAAAATGCATGGGTGAAGCTCGGTTTGGTTGATTGTTTGGACATCTTGACAGCTGACCACGCTCGTTACCAGTGTCGTCGTGAAAGGCATCAGTAATCTAAATGCAAGGCTAATTGAATACAAAAGCGGCGATAACCAGGGAATGCACTTTATGGCGTACGATTGTGTAATAAAAGTGGGTTAAGGATTGGGCAAACGGGCCAGATTGAATACATTCTACTTTACAATAATATTATGAAGATTCTTTGATTTCTTTAGAAGTGGTAAATGTCTCAAGTATTGATAGGTTACTCTTACCATCTTAGGTAAATGAGTTCGATTCCTTCTGCTATTAAGAAAATACTATAATAGATTATTGAAGGGAACTATATTTTCTTAATGTAAACACTTAGACATTAGTTGAAGTGGTTAAAATAATTTTAGTAATCTGAAAACTATTGTTTCTTAAAAAATCATTTTTAATTCAAGTTCTATAACAATTTGTAAAACAAATAATTATGGAGGTTTTTGAAATGATGGTCTATTTCGTATAAAGGAAGTTTTCATATATATTATTTGGAATAAGTTATTTATTTCTACTCTGTTCTACGCCAATCCGTCTTGGGATAAGCGGTAGGTGTCCGTTCCTCAAGAACTGGGGAGGTCCCGGGTCCAGCAGTGGGACATACATATATGACTGTGAAAAAATTAATAATAAGGCAGTGGGTTGTGTAGTTACTCCAAATAGCGTAAGAGTCGTCGATTCAAATGCCGGTTAAAAAGATAACTAAGAATATTTTTATAACACTTATGTAAACTAAATTTTGGGTTCACATTTTGTATTATGTTTATTTTTTTATAATTGTTAGTAATGTTATTTATGTTACAAATATTATTATGAGTGATGTTATTTTATTGTGAGTGATGCTATTTATGTTTATTATTATGAGTGATGTTATTTATGACACAAATATTATTAGTGATGAGTGTGCATTACGCAACGAAAGTGTGCCGGGATCATAGCAGATGGAGGTCTGTTGTCTTTGCAAACAGGCATGATTGTATGTATATATATACATATGATGAAATTCCTATTACGAGTTAAGCCACGACAAATTTCAGCTGCATTAATTTGTTCAAAGGTTAACACCGTGCGTGTTCGAAACATTTGTTCTGTCCTACCTGTCTATACATCCAGTCTCATGTGTCGACCAAAAAACTATCGACGTGTGTACACGTCTGCGCAACAAAATTGGTCGCGCGGCCGCTTCTAAAAACGATGCGGCGCAAATTCCTTTGGTGTTTGCCAAAAAAAGCTTCGAATGGTGCGCGTGCGTTGATTGAGCATAAATTTTGTGTACTGCCGAGTGTCGAGTTGTAAGTTTTTTACGCCACGAAAAATATCTCCAGCAAGATGTTGTTACTTTAGGTTTTTTTGCACGTATTATAATTAAAAGTGTCCCACCCCGTTCGTTCGCTCATTGCTTAGCGTTATAATGTCACCAAACGTGTATAAATATGCTTCCATTTTTGATGGTCTTCAGCCTGATCTATCGCATCAATTTTTTTTAATGGGATAAGGAAGAAAATGAGCTAGATAATATCGGAAGATACTTCTCTGTTCTTGTGTTCCAATGACAAAAGCAGAAACAAAATATCAAGTTTGGCTATTTTATTAATTTATCTTACATTTTTATAACGAAAATACTTTTTAATGAACTGGATATTGATATAAATAAATGTATGGGCAATAGTTTATTGTATGTCAAATTTTAATAATTCCTTAAGTTTATCCTTACCACCTGGATGAGTGGCGGTCCAATACGGCGCACTTTACGGTATTTCAAAACCGATACGCTATAAGAACATTAAAAAAGCCTACACACATATTCAAGGCTTTCGTAATGCTTATGGTGTTGCGGATGTCTATAGGTGGCGTTGATTGCTTTCTATCAAGCGACACACCACCTCAAAAAACAAGCCTACACATACCTAAATAGCGGGCAACGCTTCTGTGACTTCTGTGGTGTCGCGGTTGTCTATGGGCGGCGTTGATTTTTTATGGGATAGGGGGGCAAACGAGCAAGCGTGTCGCCTGATGGAAAGCCTCGGAGCACTCCCTATCATAGAAGCGGTAAAAAATGCTGAAAGATGAGACATCTCTCCGCAGCGCTAGAGAATCAAGCCGATCGGTGAGATCTTGGTCATCAACGATTCGGATCGCACGACTTTGAATGCGATCAAATGGAAGAAGTTGATACTGGGGAGCCCCGGCCCAGAGGTGAGAACTGTATTCCATGTGTGGCCTGACTTGTGCCTTGTACAGTTGGAGGCAATGGACAGATGTGAAATACTGTCTCGCTCTACTCAGCACACGCAGCTTTTTCGAGGCCAGCTTGGCCTTTTCCTGCCAGATGACCGCGGAACTGGACGTCATACGATATGTCAACGCCAAGGATTCCGATATACGGCTTAAGATTAAGGGGAGTGTCTCCAAAGCGAGGAGATACGACAAAGAAAATTGCTTTCCATCAGGCGGCACGCTAGTTCGTTTGTCATCCTATTCTGTAGAAAAGAGACACGCTCGTTGTCCCTCCTTATCCACAAAAAAATCTTACAATAATTTTGTTTTTGTCGTAAATTAAGTCACTAGCTAAAATTAAAAAAAACATTTTACTAATAGAAAGTTTTTGTGTAGGTACACCTTGTTTTGTAAAGATCCCAATATCCACAATGACTATCACTTAAGAAGAAAGTTAATTATTATAATGCTAGTTACATAAATTGAAACAAAAAACAATACAGAACTCGCTAACTACATTTACGTGTAATTCATTCACCCAATAAATTATCGACGGCGGACTTTTCTATGCATTACCCACGCGCACTCTTACATGGCTTATCAATTTCGTAGACAATGAACGTTGCCTGAAAGACAGCGCGGCTGCCGAGTAGGCTGAGGCTAATATACAGGCTGTCTCGGTGACAAAGAGGCTGTAGACGCGCCGGAGGCGTAGCGCAAGACTCCTGTGTCTTGCAGTTAATGACGTCATTAAATATGAATCGAGACTTTTTGTACGACGTGACGCATGAGCTCTTCCGAGACTGGTTTTTTGCTTTTACATATCCTTCCGGGCATATCTCATTGTTTTTCTTCTCCTGCGGTTAGTTGAAATACATAATATACTTAGGGTGTTTTTATTAAATACTCTGAGTGTGCTATGAACGTTGTAACATATACAGTATATATGTACGTTGGCTTATTAAAATTAATATTTTTTTTCATTTAATAATTATTTCATCACTTTATGCAATCGACAAAACTAGTAAACAGTTATATGTGTTGTGGCGCCATCTGTTGGCAGATTATATAAACATAATGTTTGTTTACACAAAATAATTATAATAATTGTAATTTGTGCAAAATAAGTTATTTAGAATTATGTAGAAATTAAGCTATATTTTAAGAATTGTTTTGCATTAGTATTTTATTTGTTTGTTACAAAAGCATATTCTTTTTCACCTTCTCAATTTTGTGTTTAAAAGGAAAAATTCAGTCGGGGTGAGATTAATTCTAATTCCAACCGCCGAGGTCGCTGAAACTATATTTAGAGTAGATTAGTAAAGTTGCCAATATTATTAGAATTCTTGCTAACCATACCATCTAAGCCAATAATGCTTGTCCTAGGTAATTATGGTTCACGTCAAAGGTCCAATAACAAGAGAACAAAAGCACTACACTCATCAATTCAGCTATTTCTGCTTCCAATGCTTTTTTTAGAAGAGGTAAGTGAAAAACTTGATAGTTAGTAACTTTTGTCACCCACAGACATTTGCATGGGTTTCCTATTTCATAGGATAAAAAGGCAAACGAGTAAGCCTCTCCTGATGGAAAGCAGTCAATGCCGTGCATAGATGTATGTGATTTCAGAGGCATTGTAGAAGAGTTGCCGCTCTTTAAAAATATCTAGCCTAATTTTTTTGTAGGTTTACACCAATAATCCATTCATCTATAACTTAAGCGCTCTTGTCGATGTACCTAACCATTTCCATTTTCACCGAGCCAAGGCTAGTTCTTTCAATCTTCTATAGGACTTAATTTTATTTCTTTTAATTTTTTCTTCTTCGTCTTCCCCTTTTCTTTCTCCCTTAAATTTTTCTCTGTAAGATATCTAAAATAAATTAATCATTACGAATGAAATGTCCAATCATTCGCCTACTATTCTCAAAGATTTGCGTTTTTATTTTTAATCCGTTCTATACTTCTTCGTTGGTAACTATGAGAAAAAGGTTGGATGGAAAGCAATCAACGCCGCCCATAGATTTCCGCAGCGCCATAGGCAGTGCGGAAGCGTTACCGACCTTTAAGGAAAGTGTCATTATAGGAGTGGGAATGGCAGGAAGAGGGGCAGAGGGAGGGGGAGGGTGTTGGGCCTCCGGAACTCGGCCGCTCACCGTACGAACCGCGATAGGTAAGCTACCACTCAGACGCGGGTTTTCTGCGGGAGTGTGGTACTTCCCCGGGCGAGCCATTCCCTTCATGTTACAGACAAATATTATACCATTCTTGACAAAGTATTCGTCTGCAGCGTGGCTCTACTACTATATATTCTATTATTATATTAGGTCATCAGTATTTAATAAAACATATGAATATAAATGCTTAATTATGTGTATGTATTTAACAGTTGTAGACTGTTTAAAAAAGAAAAGGTCACCAGAAATGTATCTGCCGGGCCAGTCGTTTAACGACCAGCTGCAATTCACGGCTATATGTTGAAAACAACTGCGCTGACCAACATTCCAGACCTTTTAGCGCACTTAATTTCATTGTTGTTTCTTTTTAAAAACAAAGATACGAACGACACTTTGAACTTAACACTTCTAAGTAAAAGTGTAAATATAGGTACCATAGCTGCAGATAAAACTTATTTCCATATACAATTTATAGACGACATATATATTCAGAGTCAATAGAATACCTTTCATTTAACATAATATATTATTATAGTTATAGTCAATCAAAAATGGCGATGGATAGGGCATACTCTCCGGCGCCACGCTAGTCATATCCCCAAACAAGCTCTCGAATGGAATCTGCAGGGGAAAAGAAAATGTGGGCACCCAAAACAAACTTGGCGGCGTATTGTGAAGGCCGAAGTGCAGAGGATGGGCCTATCCTGGAGCGAAGTGAAGCGTATGGCCTCCGATAGGACGAGATGGAGAAACGTCGTGTCTGCCCTATGCCCCAACAGGGGGACTTAGGACTCAGAAAGAGAGTATAGCCTAGCTAAATATTTATTCGGTATTCTGACAAGCGTTGGGGGTTAATGTCCATTCTGCTGGAAATCGTGTCCCGGCCAAAGGACGTATATAGGCTGAGAAAAAAATAATTGGATTTCGATTCAAAGTTGTACCTATTCAAAATACATACTTTTACAAAGTGGTAATAATATTTCTTTAAATATTGTGTTAACAAGGAACGTTCGCTGGCTATTCACGCAACCTAGAATACGATAAGGTATCGCTGTGAAACAAAGTTTTTGGGTTCGCTGCACCGCACCCGAATCTTATCGCTTCCTCTTTCGAACACTCAACATATTGTTTCGAGATTAACTAATGATTCATTTAGCTGTGTTACACGAGTTTCGAGAATAGTTCGATAGATAAGATAGTAAGTGGCGGTTGTTTTCATTGCTAATCCGAGTATTTTCTATAGATCAGTGGTGAATCTATCTGTGGTAAGAAGCCTATTGTAGCGCCACCTAATGGATGTAAATATGACACTCAAACATATTAAAAAGTTTCATCAAAATCGGTCCAGCCCTTAAGGAGATGTTCAGTGAGAAAAACAGTGTACAGAATAATTAGATTTAAACTTTGCACAGTCAGTGCTATTGGGCAATTTTTCCCCAGTCAACCTGTTGCCTGGTGAGCTTGTAATAAGAATAAAGAGTATTTATATAAATTTAAATGTATTAGACCCTAGTCTCATCACCAAGTTAGCGCAGGGAATTCAAAGCTTACATTACCGCTCAAATACATACGGCATCATTCGATCATATCTATTCTCCGGGGACACACCGGGTATATGTAGGTGGAATGCATTCCTCATCCTCTTCCTCAACGAGTCAGCACTTCCATGACGAACGTTACGGGGATCACGAGATAAATCTATAGATCTAGTGAGATACAGATCAGGAACCTACGTCAATATTTTGCTTTAACATTTGACATAAAATAACTCATATAAAATTCATAATAACTCATGTAAAATTCAAAATGACTCATGTAACATTCAAAATAACTCATGTTAAATTCAAAATAACTCATGTAAAATTCAAAATTATTCATTCATATAAAATTTAAAATTTTATTATTTAACTTACAATAGAGACATTTTGTAATTTATATGTGGCAACAGTAAGTAACTTCGGTAGGTATAAGTTAAAATAATTAGTATATAGCTGAAGTTATCCAAAAATAAAATAAAATAATTTAAGAGTAATGATATAATCATACTGCTTATCAGTTATTAGAAACACAAAAAATAATGACAACAGAATATCTGGTGTATTTATTTTAATTACTGGTTAATCGACCCTTGTATGCGTAAGTCTTTCAGTTCGTTTTATTATTGATACAAAACGTGTTGTACTCATACCAAATAAATTTTATAGGGCAGCAAATGAACGTGAATGTATTGCCGCAGGCTATTTTAGTTCCTTCTGGTACGTATTTGGACCCAGAGTAGCGATGCCGTCCATAACCTTGACAGATGCGCGTTGTTTGTACAATCATCGCGGAGGATTGGCGAGGTATTGAATTGCTCTTCTCATATCTGTGAAGTGAGTATCAAACACATCAGATACAAATTGGGATGATTGGCTCCGATCCAACTGTCAATCAAGGCGTTCTTCAATGTAGACTAATGGTTTTTATAATAACATAATGCTTTATGTGTCCGTCAGTAACTTTAGTCATATTTTTTATACAGTAAGTGAAAATGCTGTTTCATGTGCTTTTTTTATTCGTCACATAAAAGCTTCTTTCCTTTCCTTTATATTTACGTGCATAAATTATATCCTTGCATTTAATTGACACTTTGATGATGGTCAAACAACGGGATTGTTAATATTAAATGCGCACAAAACTTTTTATAAACTCTTGATTTAATAAATCTTGTATCTGATATAACCTTTGACGTTCGGTGTTGTATTTGTAATCAAACAATATTCTTTATTCATTGGCACCTTTCGTTTGATTGATGATTAAACAGCTACAATGTGATTTGATTGAGAATTTACTGGAGAGCCTCTAACCGCGCGTTATTGTGTGAGAAACTCGACCAGCCAATTATCCAAGTAACGCGCTTATAAATTGTGATTATTGCAATCCTTCAAAACTTATCGTCCATTTAAGGTATTGCAAACATCGTCTACCCACCTGCAATTTGCAGTGTGAGTGCAATCGTCAATCATTGTTCGCATTATTCTTGTCCGAGTGCTTTAGATAATGCTTGTGTTCGAAAACACTTGAACGCATCGTTGTAAATTATGATAAATATCTGGAGAGTCAACGGTGCGCTAGTTTAGGCACGACTTACATCCAAAGTTGTACGGACTGTTTTGCCGACCGTTCGGCCCTTGGCCGCGGATGTGAGCGACTATTTCATCTGGCGTCGTTCCTCTACCCACCAATCGGTCCGCTACTGCTTTGAATTCATAATTTCTCAATGAGTTCGTATAGCACGGTCCGTCTCGCTGACAACAACGCTTATGGTCTCCACCGATAAGATCTCTTTGTGTGCTATTAGCCGTGGAGATTGACATCGTTGGTTTGTTGTATGTAATTTTGTTTAATATTTGGAGCGGTTAACATGTATTTTTTATTGGACGTGTCAGGAGTATGATGGAATGAATAGTTGATTACGTCGCGGTTATCGTTTTTGTTTCATCTAATTGTTTTGGAATTGTGCAAATTGATTTGAAAGAGCATTTTGATCGGTTAACGGGCATCTACGTATCTTTTTATTTTCTAAAATGGATAGTGATGTGTGTTGGTTTTATTTTAAATTGCCATCAGTCTTGTTTAGTTACAATAAATATTGATATTGATACGATAGATATTTTATGAACATTATCATACATTACCTCGGATAATAAATAATTAAAATAGGCCTTTATAACTATCTATGATAAACATATGTTATTGACGATCGGTGTACAAGTAGTTTTACAATAGCTTATCCTTCAACAAAGATCTCCTCTAAAACACTCTATATTACTCTTTTTCTTGCTATCTTTATACATTCTGTTCTTCTTGTATCATATTACAATTTAAATAATATATTAAAAATGATTCTCTACGGTTACCAAGAATCCATGTCTCGATGTTTTCCAGATTTCTATAATTTCTGACAATTTTTAATAATTAGAATAGTTAGAATTTAATATAAGATGGAAATTACTTTAGAAAAAAATAGGAATTGTTTGGGCTTAATATGAAGCACCTGAGCGGTTATGTATTTCTTTGAGTAATTACAAATTTACTAGTATAGAATTAAAAATAATAGAAGCCAATATCAGTACTTGGGCAGCAGCATCCACTTAAATAATAAAAAAAGCATCTGCAATCACCAAGCGTTGAGTTATAACGCTACATTTCATAATATTGGACTATTATGATTTTTCGAGAGCTATGGAGAGGGCTATGCTCGGAGTTTTTCTGGTGGATAGAAATCGAAATTATAAAATTTGCCGGAGAACCAGAGTCGCCGACATAGCTCTTCAAGTTAACACATCGAAGTGGCAATGGGCTGGACACGTTTGACGGAGAACCGACAATCGTTGGAGTAGACGAGTGCTGGGGTGGAGATCGCGATTCAGCATATATAGTGTGGAACGCCCCTCTGCTAGATGGAACGATGATCTGAGCAAAACGGCTGGCAGAGACTGGATGCGTGTAGCCGAAGATCGGGCTATGTGACGTGCCTTGAGTGAGGCCTGCGTCCAGCAGTGGACTGCCGCAGGCTGATATTGATGCTTTTTCGTGATAATTGAAATAAATTCCCCTGTATCAAAAATTAATCTCGTGCATTATGAGTTCCAATATCTTATAGATCTTATTGCATCAAGATTTTGTGATTGGGGATAATATAGATCCATTCGTTAGCCAACATTCAGAAATTATTGGTGTTGTATAGATTTGTAAAAAAAATATGGTTCTCCGTTACTTTATGAATAATTTTATTTAGTTTGGTGTTATAGTCTTATGGTAATATGGAGATAATGTGTCGTTCTTCTCTAAGCATTATACTATTAGTTTCAATTGTGTTGGCGTTCAGCGAGCTATGAGCGAAAACTTTGCGCAATGATGCTCAGTATCACATACAATATTCAACGTCAGTGTAAATTATTCATAGAAATTCTTGGTACTTGGTACTATCTCTTAAACAACTGCTTCGTTTTCTCGTAAATTTCTTAGTTTGAATTTTGTTTTTCAATTGCTGGATTTAAGTCATCTTTTTTGTCATGGTATTTACGATATAGGATATTTAATTTATTTTTTTCTCTTTTTATTAATTTCCCTTCATTTTTATTTCTTAATAAATAAGTCTGATATTTAAAACTTTAAAAAAAATACCTTAAAGGCAAAAGTGTTTTGTGATAAAATTAATCAACGAGAATCAATCACTACCATTAAAAAAATGCATGGAAGATCTTTACGAGTTTTTTTAAAAAATAACCTAAAAATTAAGGTCTGTTAAATGAATTGAAATGTTTGTTAAATGAATGAAGCATGTTAGAAATAAAAATGATTTCTAACATGCTTCTCATGTTAGAAATAATTTTTAAGTGATTGATAGGCAACAGAACAAACGTGTCGACTGATGAAAATCAATTAATCTTTTTTTTTTTTAAAAGTTCCGAGTACACAATATTTCAAAATTACCTGTAAAACAAAACTAAAAAAAAAATTAGCAGGAAATATCTAAACAGATGTAGGTCTCGCTTGCGATCAAGTTGTTCACAGTCGACCTTACCCGCGCGAAGTTTCTGCAAACTAGACTCTGATGATTCCCATTCTCCGGACGAGCTTGATTGATGGCAATGTAATCAGGCACCATCATCACTGGCTCTGCGGTCACCAATCTGCCTGTTTGCGAAGCGTTGAAAACATACATATATGATAAGGAAAAATACCCGGAGTCAGAATAAATATCTGTTGGCCTTACAAATATTGTATTTATCCCGATGTAGGATACGAACCAACGACCCTTAATACAGAAAGCGATCATCACGTCACTGCGCCACTGGGATCATGGAAGGGGTACGGTACGGCTTACAGTTACTTATAACTGTCTCAATTAATTTCTCAGATACGAATCTATGTGCATTAACAGACGATTTGACACAATTGGTCAATGATGACAAAACAGCACTTAAACGGTTTTAAACGCCTCAAATTGATTATCCGGACGAAACTTAAGCATTGCACAATAGTGAGTGAGTATTATGTACTAAGTTGAGAAACAATGCTGCGGTCAGGCTGTATAATAACGAGCATTGTCATTTGATGGAAAGCAATCAACGCCGCCCATAGACATCCGAAGCGCCATAGGCAGTGCTTGCATTGCCGACCTTTAACCCTTAAATGCATGGTTTTTTATTGCGGCCTGGAAAAAATGTTTCCTGGTAGGTATTTAGGTACATATAACATAAAAAATAATGAAAAAACTCTGGTATAAAAAAATAGGTATTTATTATGAAAAAATATGTATGTAAACAATTGGCAACACTATGCGTTAAATAACGTTAACGCTATAAAATAACGTGAAATGTGGTATATATACATTTGACAACAAGATGCATTTAAGGGTTAAGAAAAGTGTCATTATGGGAGTGTGAGTGGGGGGAGAAGGGGGAGGATGTTGGGCGTTCGGAAGTCATACTCAATGTAAGAAGCTAAGCTACCACTCAGAGGCCGGTTTCCTGCGTGAGTGTGGTACCTACTTCCCCAAACGAACCGGCCACAATTATGCTACCGACAAATATTATGCCATTCTTGACAAAGTATTTGTCTGTAGCTCTACCACTTTACTTTTATATTTTTGAGAAGAATATTTTGTTTCGCATCATAGATGTATTTAAATATATCTATGATGCGATATCTATCTAAACAATATATTTATGATTATATTTATATGTTATACACATAAATATGTTGTTAATGAAACTAATTTAGAAAAGATAAAGAATTTTGAGAGATTAATAGCTTTTGTCGAAATTTTGAACCCGAATATTTGGTGTGATAAAATTCAAATTCATATAATCCCGTTTATACAGTAGGTACACTTGTTAATTTTGGTTACGAGTTAGGGATCTGTTCAAAATCGGTTGAATAACAAACGGTGGAGTCCAGGCTAACTGCAACGGGGCGATAACACGCCGTTGCTAATCCGTCATACGACCGAGTGTTATAATGTATACTAAACAAGGATGTAGTGCAAAATATTTGATGGCTCCTTTTATTTCTGTTATATATTTTATACCAGGCCCTACGCTTAGTTGATAACTAAACTGGTTGAGTGTAAAAGTTTTACCTCAGTTTGATATACTTATTATAAATAGGTACTGTAATGATACATTAATAAATGTATCACTAATGCAATGAAACTTTTTATATTATTTCTTTTTAAATTCGTTATTTGAAATTAAAAAGAAATAGTTTTCTATTAAAACAAAATTTAGTTCAATTGACGTCTTAGATATAGACATGTCACCCGTTCGGCACATATATAAAATGTAAATTGAAAAGTGTAAAATATAATAAAGTATTAATATGAATAAGATATAAATGTACAATAAAATGGAAAAATAAATTAATATAATTTTGAAGAATTTTATTAGAAGATAAAAACCTAAAGATCCCGGTTGTCGCCGTGAAGAAGTACGTCAGGCACGCCACAGTACTTACTATATATTACGTTAAAAAATTATGCTTTTTATACTTTATCATATATTTAAGGTACATGCATAGAGTCGACTCATAGATTATCCATTATGGTTATTATAAGCATGTTTATTTTAATGTTATTCTAATTGTCTTTTTTATGGGATAGGAAGGCAAACAACAGTCACCTGATGTAAAGCAATCAACGCCGCCAATAACCATCCCCAGTACCATAGACGACATTTAACAGAATAAAGGAGGAAGCAAGTAAAGGAAGACGAAAAGATTGTCTCTGAACATTCATTGTATGAAACGCGGTAACATAGAAGAATGCCACAATTTAAAGCTAATATTCGGCGAAGATGTGGTATTTCCACGTTTGAGACAGATCATTTGTCTTGTGTTATTACTAATGAAGTGAAACTTTTTATGTACATGCTATCCACCACAGAAGAACTGCATTATAAGACATTTTGAAAATTAATTAAAATTTTATTATAGTTTATAATTAACAGTCGTCTTCAATAATTATGAGTACAGAAAAGTATGAATTACATAAGATATATTATCTTCTGTAATTCGTATTGTTTTCATTCCATAAGAGATCTACCAGTAAGCATGTATGTCGTTTAGAATTTGCACATTAAATATTACGATAAAAGTAAAACTAAGAGTATACAGAAATTATCATTTGTCTCTTACAGAATATGAACAGAAGATTTATTATCTTCTGTAATTCGTACTTTTCTGTACTCATCATTATTGACGACGACTGTTAGTTATTAATTAGATCATACACTATCATTATTTTTAACAAAGGTAATTTGGCGACGGCTAAACAAACACTATTATCATCAGGAGGGACATTTTTTATTTTATTAAAAACGAGTTTCGTGCATCCGTCCCAAAAATATAGGTAGCAGGTGAAAAGAAAAACATATTAATAAGGTCTAAAAATAAAAACTAGGGTTAAAGGAATAAAGATTAAAGTAGATCGTGTGGTCCGTTCTTATGGACTATTAACTTTTTTCTTAACCCTGTTAAAACTGTGTGCCATCGTCTTGTTATTTATTTTGTAACTAATGATAGGGAGCCCAATTAACCACATGGTGCTCTCGTTTCTCGAAATAATAATATGAATACTATTCTAAGTAATTTATAACAAGTTATGACGAAAGACTCGTGTGCTTTAGAGTAATTTTTGTGGTTCCATTATTAACCACTATCTGTTTTTCTTAGTTAAAGTCAACAAGTCGCTAATGAGGAGAATTTGTTTGAAACGTGAAATTTTGCAGACTATCAAAAGAAGAAAGATTGCTTATCTGAGACATATAATGAGACATGATACATGTATTTTATAATTGCTTCGCTAAGATCCGCGAAACCTGTACGGAAAATAATATTTATTGTTTATGTACCACTATATTCGTAGAAGCACAAAATGCTCTTCTAAATTTCCATTCCTGATGAGATAAAACATCTAATGAGTGACTCATAGGTTGTCTTCTAGTCAACTATACTTTAAGATGCCTTGTGTTGAGGTGAAAAACATGACGTATACATTGTACATACATACATACGCCTGTCTCCCTTTAGGATTAGGTAGATCTCCATCCGCTACGTTCCCGATACACCTTCCTTGCTTCCTTCACACTCATCCATCTTTTTATCCATCCTTCCTCTCACATTCATCGTAGCGAAACGGCTCTCTGTTCGTCGCTTTTCGCCCTCGTGGGCGTATACATTGTGACAATGTAGTATTGTGTAGTTTATATTTTTGGTATTAGTGACATTGACATACTGTGACTGATGATCGTACTTACAGTAATGAGTTTTGTTTATTATTATAAAATTGAGCGAGAGTAGTTATCTATATTTATTACGGGTATTTTCTGGAAAAAAAATGCACTTTTATACCAGTTCGTAAAGATTAGTTAGATTCAGTTCCCAGACCAGTTCGAAAGGTTTCGCGGATTTTAGAGGAGCAGAAATTGAATCTACATGGCGCCGAAACGTGGCCGCTGACAGTCTGTCTGCTTCACAAGTTCAGAGATATTCAGAATGAACAAATCCTAAAATGAATTAGCAAACTGAAGTGGCAAGGGGCTGGTCACGTTTGTCGGAGATCCGACAATCGTTAGAGCAAACGAGTGCTGGAGTGGAGACCGCGTCTCGGTAAACGTAGTGTGGGACGCCCCCCGGCTAAATGATGCGACGATCTGCGCAAGGCGGCTGGCAGAAACTGGTTGCGTGAAACAGAAGATCGGGCTAGGTGGCGCTTCATGTGGGTTCAGCTGTGGACTGCCGCAGGATGTTGATGGTGAATCTGATTATGACTAAAAAATTTTCTGTTTGTGAATATTTTAGTTACTATTAATTATAATAGGAAAGGTCGTGGGCAAAAGGCGTGTTTTCGGAGAAAGAAGATATTCCAAGGCTTCTTTCTCAAAAACACTTCATATGTGCCGAATTGTTTCGCCTAGTTAGAAATAAAAATTGATGTGTTCAGTTAGTTTCCGACTTTGTCGACGAGTTAGTGAAAGGAAAAAGATCTTTCGACTATCACAAGCGTCGCTCGCACAGTTTTTCGAATGGTTATTTCCTATCTAGTAAGAATAACTTTATGGATGCATCTATTAAAATGGATTCCACCTGTGATAGTGACAGATATCATGTAAGTTTAAAAAGAAATATTATACAATAAAATTAATAAAAATAAGAATATCAACACATTTAATGGTTAAATGAAATATATTCAAAGGAATTTTAAGAAATAAAATATCAATATTTTCAAATATTCAAAGGTTTCATGGTATTTGTTTAAATTTAATTTATATTCATACACAAATGGTTTTTATTGGTCGATTCTCTCTACTGCGTATTGGGACGTTACGATGGGCGTAATATAGCTATAGGGGACACATCGATCGAGCATGGGAATTGCTTTAAAGATAAATATTTGAGCGAATCGATTTTAAAAGAAAAAATAATTTATTGGTCTTAACTTAGTAAGGGATCCAAATAACGATTACTATAATCGAATTCTTTTTCAATAATGGCTACTGAATTCGTAAATGAGTTTCAATTTTAAATTAACGTTCGCAGTGATAGAGCCGGTCTGTGCGTCGAATGTGTTTTTTTTATATTTGTGTTTCTAAGACGTCCGCATTCCAAAAACCATAGAAGCGGACCGTTTCATTAAATGAAATCAACATGATAATTATTCTTTGGGAGGAAGACGTAAATACGTTTCTCGTGTTTTTGCGCTTCGTTCGTGTAATCTGATTAAGTTTTTAATAAAGACGTAATGTGATTTCTTTTTGTTTTTAGTCCAGAATATGAAGTTATGGTACCTACGTAACTAAATTCAAATTTTTATTTTCTACTTATTCGTTTCTTAATCTTCCCTTAGAAAAACGTAATTTGAGGTTAATGCGAAAGAATAATAAAATTTTAACGGACATATTCATTTAGTCCGGGTTCTTTTTTTACAAATGAATATTACTGCGCGACAACACGGTTTATGATTATAGGTAGGTTTGTGATTATGTATATTATAGTGACGCCTTGGAAGTGTCAAATGCAAATATGTATGTTTAAATGACTTAATTCTATGCGCAAGAGAATGCATTCTTTTGTCCGTGCCGAACTTATACAATAGAATGAATTTTTAGACACGATCGGAGAAGATATCGGATATAGCGTTTCTGTGATATAATCGATACATATTAATACGAATAATTTATTTTTTATCTGTTGACTGAACTGTTGAAAATAAACAACACTGTTGCTTAGCAATCATTATGTTATGTTATTAAATTAATATTTTATTATTATGATTTAGATTACTTCATTTATATAATAAGATTAATTAAATTTTCAGCTGCGATTCGAATATAGGACTTCATTCTGAAGTCAGGTATTCATTCAATTGATCCAAGAGATGTGTAGTTTGTACACATAAAAGTTATATAATATATATTTTTAATCAAATTTTTTGAACGTGATCCAGCTTTCATCTATATTGTGTCATTTTTGTAACATGAATTAGGACTTTTCCCGCAAATTTACATAAGAGACGTTGTGTTTTTATTTCATTTTAAAAATTTATATTATTAACAGTTATATTGTTTAATTATGGTGGCTATTATACAATATAGTTCGAATAAGGTGTATAAGTGAAGTGATATGAAATAAATGCGTGTATTGTGACTTTTTAAGTTGACTGAAAAAGTCCATAGGTTTTGGTAAAATAGCCACCATTTTATCAAAACGTAACGTGACAGGCTGAGTAGTTACATTTCAAAAGATTTGATATTATTGTATTTTACTTGACACTGGGGTAATTGTTATAACTAATTGCCATTAAAGAAAAGAAAAGAATACACCAACTATTAATTTTTTTTTATATATTCACGCCTATTCCCCGCAGGGGTTGGCGGAGACCACAGAGCTCCATCCGCTGCCATTCATCGCAGCGAAACGGCTCGTCATTGGTAGCTTTTCGCCTTCGTGAGAATCGACGTGACGGGTGGCGAACCACGTCGCCGTCATTTTCGACAAATCAGGTATATTAAATTCGTCTTAGTGAATCCCACGAGCCGCAAAGGAGGATGGAAGTCAGCCCCAGCAGAACCTTGCATGCTGAGGTAAGGCTCCATAGTACCCGGGGGAGCCCGATCCCGGGACGAACGGCACGCTTGCGACTAGGCTCGCCCCTAGCTACGCATCCTCCATCCACCATCCATCCATTGGCACGGCTGACCGTGGATTGGCGGAGAGGAAGGGAAAGGATAGAGAAGAAAGGAAGGGGCAGGAAAGGAAATGCTGATTGCCCCCCCTATCTGGACTCGGAATAAACATTTATAAATTCATATAAATATTTATTCCGATGCGGGAATCGAACCCGCGACCATTGACTCCGCGGGCGGAGGGTCCCGCCACTGAGCCAATCGGTCGTCCATTATTTTTTAATACTATTAAAATTTATTTTTATAAACTATTAATTAAGAAGCTTCAATTTGGGCGCAGATGTGAAATGAAGTAAAATTAATTGTGTCGGTTTTAAGAGATCGCTGTCAAAGTTCGTAGCAAGTTTTGATGGAACGGCTAGTACTAAGTTAAAAAGTAACAGTTTTAAAATAAGTTTAATTGATTTTTTGCACTATGATAATATTTATATTGTTTTTTGGTAGTCATAATATCTATTTCAATAATCTAAACATTAATTGGCAGAGAAAGCTTTCTTGCATTAAGTCCACTCTTTGCGTCGCGTCTGTAGTAAATAAATAAATAAAATGATATGATGTTACATTACAATATATAAAAAAAAATCCTCTGAAACTTTCATAAAAGATTTATTATACCAAAATGCCGTTAATGAATACGTTTGCTCATACGGTTTGCATTTCAATCAATCAACAGCCTGCGGCAGTCTACTGCTGGACATAGGCCTCCACCAAGAAGCGCCACCTAGCCTGATCATAGGTTTCATGCATCCAGTTTCTGCCAGCCGCCTTGCGCAGATCGTCGCACCATCTAACCGGGGGCGTACCACGCTACGTTTATCGAGACGCGGTCTCCACTTTAGCACTCGTCTTCTCCAACAATTGTCGGATCTTCGACAAATGCGACCTTTTGGTTTGCATTTGGCACGTTTTAATTTAATAATATTATTATTAAATTGTTTAATAGTCTTTAGCCTGTTAGAAATTGTCTCAGTTCCATCCGTAGGTTGACTGGGCGATAATGCCTACTGGTATAAAGTCCACCTCTTGTGCTCACTTTGCGCAAAAATTTTTAAATAAATAAATTATGTTTATAAACATACGGCGGATCGTATGCGGACAGTCAAAAGTTTTACTTAGCTAAGATCCGCGACAAGCAAACAATAACAGAAAATTAATAATGTGTGTTTTCTGCTGGATAAAGTGGATTTATTTGGAACTTAAACCAAAAACTTACCGAAAAACGGCCGTCAGCAACTCTCCACCCACCGACCACCATACACAACACCAAACACACACTACCATTTTTCCACCTTGTAAGCGACACGTGTTTCACCCTAACACGAGGCATCTTCAGGTATAGTAGACTCTACGGAAGACAAGCGAAAAGTGTAGACTTTTCGGTTGTCTTCCAAATAAATGCACTTTATCCAGCAGGAAAACACACATTATTAATTTTCTGTTATTGTTTGCTTGTCGCGGATCTTAGCTAAGTAAAGGTTTTGACTGTCCACATAGTGATGAATTTCCGCAAAGTAACGCCTGACTCCATTAATCATACGGCGGATCGTTATATTAAGAAAAACAACGGCAATATTTATTCAAATACAAGTAAGCTTTAAACTTCTGACTTTCTCCACAAATGTTAAACTTATAAGACAAAGTAGTCAGTCACTACGCAAGTTCCACAGTGGAGTCACATAAACATTGTTTTTCAAACATAAACCCACATGTTTATTGCGTCCATTGTGGGGTCGAAGTTAATTTATTTCTTTGGTGTGAACGAGGAAGACGGTTTGGTAGTTACCCGTCACTTTGTGTGCATTTTATTTAAGAATTTTACGCTGTCTTCTAATATCTTCTGGGAGACAGTGTGTCCGTTGGTGATGTATTGCTGCATAAAATGCTTGACTTGTCGGTTCCTGTGACGCATGGTAAAATACTTTGTAAATTGAAGGTGCCAAGTTTGGAGATTTAGGTAGCTGTGCGTAAAGACATAAAGATAGACATACAAACATCCGCACACGTACAAACACACATTTAAAAAAAGAGACTAGCACTGGTTTTAATATTACTAGAATTTTTGGTAACCATTTCAAATAAGCTAATAATTAAATCAAATAATTCATGGAGTCAGGCGTTACTTTGCGGAAATTCATTACAAATATGGACAGTCAAACTTACTTTACTAAGATCTATGAACACAAATCGGAAAAAAGTCTTGGAAAAATCTAAAATCGCTTGCGGGGAATTGTATAGAAATTTACAAGTCCAATTCTCACCGAGGAACAGCTGATGGAAAATTCTCCATCCTTCAAAGCTAGTTCTAAAATCCTTCAAAGTTAGTTTGATTTTTCATCTTTTTAAGCTAATAATGGTTGTGCTAGGAAATGGTTCATATAAATAGTACAATGGAAGATACAAACTCATGACATGCAGTACGTTGCACGTTGCTGATTTCATTTCCGAACCAATGCTACGTTGAAATCTTCAAAAAACAAGCCTACTCAAATCACAATGGTAGGCAGCCGCATTTGCTATGGTTTTTGGAGATGTCTATGGATGTCGTTCATTGCATTTCATCAGCGACAAGCTTGCTTGTTTGCCTCCCTATTCTATAACAAATGTTATTAAGACTACGACTTTTTGATAGTGATAGTGCCACGCTTCAGAAATGTTTTTGTCAAACGTTTTTCGCAAAAAATTTGTATTACTGAAAATAAATTAATTATTAATAGTTTTGAGTGCCCAATCAAACAATTGCAACAAAAATTAAGACAATTGAATAAAAAGTGATCTCGTCGAGCACACGAAATACAAACTATGATTCAAAGTATACGGTAAGACTAAAATGAAATTATGTTGTGAGTGGACGCGTAGACGGAGGCGGGCGTTGCATTTTCGTTGTTTATTGTTGTGTAGTCATTATATGTAAATCGTGAAGTCGTGATGATGGGCAGGCCGATAGTGACGAGGCATGTTTCGCAAGCAGACGGAATGATAATTGTTTCGAGAGCCCAACGCTGAACGTGTGGGCGCTGCGGCTGCCGGCCGCACCTGCTCGCGTGTCTCCCCCACAACCGCCGAGATTCCACCGGCTGATTAAGTCCCTAGACTTAATATTTCATAAACGTGACCTTTAAGATGCACGCTCCCGTGAATTCCAACTTTTATGCTAGTTTTATGTTTTACGACGTGATTAATGGAGCGAGGCTTTAGTTTGTGGAAATTCATTATAGCTTACTTACATATATTTAATTTGTGGCAGATAGAGGGTCAATGACTGACTATCTTACTAAGATCGGTGAACAAAAAAAATTATGATACTTAAAATAGTCGTGTGTGGGTATAAACCAATATATATATACAACACTCTTTGATATAAGCAGCAACAGCTCAGTTGGCTAGACTAGGATCAGATATGTACAGATACGTCGAAAATTTGATGAACTTGTATACACACAACACTCTTCAACATTCGTGTCCTCTATTGGACTGTTGATGTGGACCATTTCCTAGCTAGCACAAGCATTATGCGCTTAGTTGGAATTATTAATAAGAATTATAGTAATATTTACGATAAGATTACTCATCTTTTTAAAATGATTAATGGATTTAGGCGTTACTTTACGAAAATCGATTACTATGTGGACAGTTAGAACTTTTACTTAGCTAAGATCCGTGATAAGCAAACAAAAGCAGAAAAATAATAATGTGTGTTATTTTTCTGAAAAATAATAATAAATCAACGCCACCCGTAAACATCCGCAGTGCCACAAGCAATGCAAAACCGTTACCGGTCTTTAAAGAATGTGTATTTTAAAGGTTCCAATGTCAAATCGGAAACACCGCTGGAGATAGCTAGTTCCACAGGATAGTGATGTGTGAAAAGAAGTTTCTAGAAAAACGCACCGTACTTGATAGTCACTCTACCAGATGGTGGGGATGAAACTTAGCGAAGAGTCAGGTTGTGTACTAATTGAATATCAGGTTTCGAATGTGTTTTTTCGCGTTTCCCAGCCAGATTATCGACCCTTTCGTTTTGCGACATCGTGAATTGGGGCAGTTAATTTAAAACTTGGCGCTGACTTGGCTCGGAATTGCTTTGGCTTGTTTTCGATACGACCAGGTGTTGGTACGGTGTTATTTGCCCCTATATCCCAGTGTGATTTGGCGCATATTCCTGGATTAAGTAATTTGGCAAAGCGCATAGTAACTACGGTTTACTTTGGTCTGAGCTTTTTAACTAAATTTTTATATGTGGACAGTCAGAACTTTTACTTAGCTAAGATTCGCGACAAGCAAATAAAAACAGAAAAAATATTATGTGTGTTTTCTTAAGTAGGCTAGCAAATCTCCAATTCTCAACCACCATCAACAACACCAAGTACACACTACCACTTTTCCACATTGCACACGACACGTGTTTCGCCTCAACACGAACTATTTTTCTGTTTTTGCTTGCTTGTCGCGGATCTTAGCTAAGTAAAAGTTCTGACTGTCAACCTAGTAATAGATTTCCGCAAAGTAACGCCGGACTCAATGGAGATATAATAAACCATGACAAAATTTTGATGAATTATTCAAAAATATAAGCTTTAAAAATGTTTTATTCTAATAATTTTATTTTCATAACATCAGGCCCCACAATTCTCTTCATATGGATATAATTTAATATAAAGTTATTTTTAGCTACAATCTTCAAAATACATACTGTAAAGTTAAAACATTCCTTTTCTTATATTTTATTAAATGTTTACAAAAAATACATTAATATTGAATTATATAATAAATATATTATAAGAAAACCCGTATGTTAATCTGTAACACAGTTTTCAAATTTAAATATAAAAATTTAGGGTGATTAATGAATCATTTTGAAGATTTTGGCTAAAAATAACTTTATATTAAATTATAACCATATGAAGTGAATTGTGGGGCCTGATTATAGTAAAATAAAACATTTTTAAAGCTTTTATTTTCGAATAATTCATTAAAATTTTGTCATGGTTTATTTATTAGGTAAAAAATAATAACAATGAGAACAGTTCATCGCCTCTTATAAAAATAAAACAAAATTTCTCAAATAATTCATTTAAAAAACAAATAGAAGTTTTAAAATTCACAGTGAGCCCACAAAACATATATTTAGATATATAAAAAATAACATTTTATATTAATGAAATGTAATAGTATATTTAGGAAAAAGAAAGAAATATGTGTACAAGATATACCTTTATTATCTTAGCGAGAGAAATAGGTAATACTTATAATTTATTAAGGTAAAACGATAATAGTAAGTGTATAATAATAGGTTTCTCTATAATTATTCTACGACGACAATCTAAATATTTACTGCCATTATTCAGCTGTCTTTAAAGCCTGACTTTGCCGGTCGATAATCTTGCTCTACATGTGCTAATTAAGGGGACATTCTCCTACACAATGATCGCGGCTGTCCCTCCACTGAACATGAGTATACACAAGCCTCTCTTGCCGTCAATGACTGACTACCAATACCATGTTGTAAAGGCAGGCTTAAGTTTTCAATGCGTATTTGTTTCACCGCAAACCTCATTACTTTACTAAGCTCATTCGATACTATAGTTACTATCGTTATTCATTACAGTTTTTGACTTAGTTAAATATTAGTATATAGAATGAAACGAGAGATGGAGAGTGAAGTAAACGATGCAAACGAGATGCAAGTGTGTTTCGTGCAGGGGACGCTTCATTGATTGCATCGTGATAATCGCGATCTGGGTCCCCTGACATTTCTTTTCTCGAACAGTTGCTGCAAGATAAAACGGTAATAAATAATCCGGGAGGACACCAGCTACACGGGCGTCTGGTTGCACATTTGATTTGCAATATTCACGTAATTATGTACTGGATGACGTGCCTTACATACGCTTCAAAGACTTGTATATAGGCTGTAAAAAAGAATATTTTTTTACTGCCCATATATGTCCCACTGCTGGGTACGAGGCCTCGCTATTTCTGGAGTAATAGGTGCGATCATTGTGGATTGGCAGCTCGTTCAGCCTCGGAATAAATATCTGTTGGCTATACATATATTTATTTCGATCTTAAAATCGAACTCATGACCACTAATTACTAAAGCAGTTACTTCGCCACTGTGGTTCAGAGTATGCTATTTGCCAGTGTCAGTGTGGCTCATCTCTCATTACGTGATTTAACATGTTTTACTATATTCTTTTTTTGCAATACTAATAAAACAAAAATATTCACTAGTACTAAAATATATCTAAGTACAAAAATATTCATAAATACATAAAGTACACACCAACGAAATGAAGATGCTGAAATGGGTGGGTGGTGTGACTAGGCCTCACAAAATTCGTAACGAATATATACGAGGAAGCTTTAAGGTCGCACCAATAACAGAGAAATACACTGAAAACCGCATTCGTTGATATGGAGATATCAAAATACGTGAAGAAGACCACGTGGTAAAAATTGCGTTCAATCGACTGCAGAAGAACCATCGACCTGGTGGACAAATATAAAAAGAGACTTCAGGAACGCCCAATTGCCAGAAATGACAATTCACAAAAGATTAGTTTGGCTCAAAAGAAGGAAGGGAAGACCCGACCGGAGAAGAAAAGCCTCGACAAATCGACCTGGTCGTCAAATATAAGAAGAGACCCGAGGAAAGTCCAATTGCCAGAAACCCAAGAATTGTTAGATTGACGCAAAAAAGTGAGAAGACCAGAGAGACCGAACCCAGAAAATTTAATATTTATAAGCGGTAAGTAATCACTGCCGTCATGAACAATTATTGCATAATACAAACACGTTGCTTGTCTCTAAGAACGGAGTGGGCAACAGAAGTCAAATAAGAGAGTTTGAGATAGTGTGAGAAGAGGAAACACCATTTCTCTTAATAAATATAAAAATACTACTTGAATATTGTTTATGAAATACTGGTTATGTAATTGGTACATCGCATAGAGTACAGTTAGTAAACAGTAGATTTCTAGTGTAATCAAGTTGACCTCCCCTGGCCTAGAACTTAAACTTATATAGCTACAAACAAAGCAACTTGCCAGCGAACAAAGCAAACTAGAAATTTCGTTACTCAGAAGTTGGTCTTTCACAAGATTTATAAAATAAAATATATAAACATTGATATGTCTATTCTAGCATTTTATGTCATTGGATTTTTTTTAGGTAATTATTAAGTTACAAATTAATGTTTTTAATAAATTTACTACAATTTTGTTACATAATATTTGTCTACAAAATGTATTTGTATTATTATTCATTCATTTCTGTTTAAAAATTCACAATAGCACAAGCATGACTTGCCAATGTATGTTCTCACTTGATTCAGGTGAATGAATAGTCGATCCTTCGGAAATATGCCTTTATGCGACCCCTTTACAATATCTCTCTTATCATTATTGTCGTATATCCCTTCTTCTATTTATGTCGAAAAGTTGAAGGCATCTCTGCACAAGGGATATTCTGCTGTATATATCAATATAATCTTTGAGTTATTAGTAAGGATTGCGTTATGCTAAATTGATAATATAAAGTGTAGCATGGAAAAAATAATTAGACGGTAATTAAGGTGGTACTTTTATAAATAATTTAAATTGAAATAAAATACACATTTAATTAGAATAGGTAATACCAGAGATTTTGAAAAACACTCCACGTAAGTTATAATCCTTGTATTAGGAAAAATAGTTGAGAATAATAGTCCAATAACGCAGTTCGTAACGAAGACGGAAAAGCAAAAAAAATATATATAAATATATTCGTTATAAGAAATTACATTTTATTTTTCACAAGTCAGTCTATTAAAAATCAATCTTTTTTACTATTCATCTATGAGATCATAAAACCGAAGAGTAAGAAATATGTAACCGATTAAAAGAATTCTTGTTTATTAACAAAAACAAACGCAACCAAACTTATTCTATCATTATCAAGAACCGTCATTGCGTTATTTTCCTAGAATGAAAATAAAATTGCTTTTAGAGCAATCAAAAGCCCAGTTATATAACAAAAAGATTTTTAATAAAGTAAAACTTCTGAAAAAATAAGTGAAAACAATAATACAATAAAAAGTAACACGTTATTTCAAGGAAGACCAAATTTCGATTATGTATAGTTGAAATGCACGTTAATTTGCAACAATACTTCTCGTGGCTGTTTTCGACCTAGCCATATATTTCTATCTATAAATAAATAAATCTAAATATTTCCTATTCTTACAGTCAACTAGCGAAGAAATTGGATTTCATTGTACTATATTTTTTTGTCTTATAATTTATATTGACATGTATAATTTTTCCGAGATATTTTCAATCATATAATTTTTACATTGTTATATTTGTGCTTCGGTGTATTTGAAATCAAAGTTCCAATACCTAGGGGTTTCTAATAACATCTATCTCAGTTCTACGGAAAATCTTAAACGTCTTACTCCTTCACACCACTTTATCTCTAAATCCTTCGTCTTAACGGCTATTAAGCTCTGGAATGAGATTCTTCTTGACAAAAAGGACCAAACAAATTCATTTTTAAGTTTCATTTTTACTCAGTTTTGCCCGTAGATTGACTGGTAGGGAATGCTCAATAGCATAAGTCCGTCTGTTGTACATTTTGTGCAAAAACTTTAAATAAATAAAAATAATAGTCAAAATACAAAAACATAGCATGTAAAATACATAGGTAGGCATATATCGACCGTTGCTAAAACTCAAGCCGCTAGACGTTACGAGACAAGGAGATTATGCAACACGCATCCCCATCGTCGCGCCTTATTTCGCTGAATCTCGACTTGTCTCGATTCCCATCACGTCTCCCTACGGGATGTATTACTGATAGCGACGCGATACTGCAGCCGGGAGCTTCCTACCCGAACCCATAACTGTATTTACGCTTGCCAGCATGCCTTATTGTATTCTCACTTATTTGTATGCCGAATGTATACGAGGCATATGTTTCTTGAGAACTTTTAAATTGAGAAAGGGGCGGCCGTATTCCGACTGCCAAATTTGATACCGATCGTTGGAACTTACAGCTTAGAAACAAATTGAGTTATAACTACTGGATGTTTTCTTTAAAAGAATCTTTATATTAATACCTGAAGAAAAAAACTTGGTACACCTTTTTCAATTGCTACTATTAGTTCGCACTCTCCCTATTTATATTTATATATAATACCTTGTTCAAATTTTCAATTGTTAAAAAGTACTTTACTATTCATTCACTCAAGGTCAAATTATTTTTTTAAACTTGTGGTATATGACGATGTGCGCAAGGAGGCTGGCAGACACTGGATGCGTGTAGCCGAAGATCGGACTAGATGACGCACCTTGGGTGAGGCCTATGTCCAGCATTGGAATGCCGCGGGTTGATATTGATATGACACTTGATGTTAATACAATTTTTTCAAATATAAATTTATTAATTAATTTTAGTTTTAAATGGAAGAAAAAAATTCTCTTATATAAGATATTTAGCATGATATAAATTTAGGACTAAATATCGTCAGTGGCGGTAGAACTTTATATTATTTGCTTAGTATTATATATTTCGTGTGCGGAGTGTGAAATTTGGTATAGTTGAAGTATAAAATAAAACAAACAAAAAAAAATACTTAATTATTGCAAAATATGAAATTACAATCGACCACTGGACGATCTTTGTAAAGTTGCTAATAATTAAATAAATAATTGTTACTAATAAGGTTGTATAAATTTTGTGTTTCCTGCATAGATTGGGGCTAACTTATTTATCGTGAATGTCGTACTGGGTGGCTATAAGAGTAAATACAAGAAGACAAGCTGTGGCATCTGCCTGGGTAACAAAAATCATGTGCATCTAATCTCCGATACTCAACCCACTTATAAGCATGGGGATTATCGCAACACCCCTCACTTCCCAGCTGGTTAGTACCAAAACTGTACATTAAGAATAAATAAATATAATAAGTGAAGTCTTACTTTATTTTTTTTGTATTTTTCGCAGTATTTCCCTATATAACTTTACTAATTGTCAAGCTCACTGCAATCGCCATTTTCTGCTAGATCTTGTAGTACACTTAACGTCTCTGCTTCGTTTCAAGCGTCCAGTTTCTATCAGTTTTACTTAGCACCTTGTCACACGCTCATAAAAAACCATGTGAGTCATTTAATTAATTACTAAAAGAACTAAATCTTTTTTAGTTATTACCATACTTAGTGTGTTTGGGTTTCTCTAATCTTTTTATTTTTCTCGCCAATTTTTTAATTAAAACAATGGCGCAACACTCATATTATTGTTTTATTTTTAATTAACAAACCTAGCATCATTTGTAACTTTAGTAGAATAAAAAAAGTTTTAAAAATACTCTCACATAATAATTATTTGATTATTGAATCAATACTTTTGATTAGAAGTGTATATATTTGTAATATAAGTCACTTATTACAATACTTATTATTTTTTATATTTATTATTATAAGTTAATATTATTAAAATGTATTTTTAATAAGCTCTAAAACTTTTCTAAATTTGTATAAGCAATATATGCTGTGTGATTTTGCTTTAAATTAATAAATATTTTAAGAGTGTGTATTAGGAAACATTTTTAAGAAAATTAAGTCACAGAAATTCACAGAAAATTAAGTTATAATAATAGTCTTTACTTACGACATCAACAAAATCAGAAACATCTCAAGTTTCTGTTTCTCTCTAATACTCAATATTATATATTCCGTGAACTTTGAAAATGTAATAAAAGCTATACGTTACTGATATAAAACGCCAAACGTTCGTTACTATCTTTTGAATGCCAACCAACTATCGATGGAATTTACGGGATAAAAAAAAATGAAGTTGTCATTTTTTTCCAACCCGTAGAGTTTACGGGTTGAAAAAAAATGACATTCCATTTATTACAACTTT
Source organism: Baronia brevicornis (assembly GCA_031353405.1). Lineage (NCBI taxonomy): Eukaryota > Metazoa > Arthropoda > Insecta > Lepidoptera > Papilionidae > Baronia > Baronia brevicornis. The sequence continues at coordinate 193,897 of JASFAT010001167.1, forward strand.
AAAAACAACTCAAGCATAATATTACTTAACTGACTACATCATTCGACGCGGTATCTCAAGATGTAACAAATTTGTATTAAGTCAAGCGTATTTAAACTTAATTATTGTAATTAATTTCTCCAACCAACAGTACTTTAAAGATTTCCTCAATCAACGGTGACACCCGAATCACGTTAGGCCGTGTCTATATAACAACCTTTTAGCTTAATCCGATCCGTACAACGCTGTACAGTAATAAGAAGATTGTAATGAACGTCAAAGGGGCCGGCAACATGGATTAGTCGACGAACTGACCCGACGACCGGAATGAGTGACAATCCCAAATAGATTTGTACCATTAATGAATGTAATTGAAATTCACTATGGAGATATATTTAATAATTGATTTTTTTAATCGGTGGCAATCTCAAATAGATTTGTACAATTCATGTATGTACATTAGTAATTAAAAATCACTATGGACAGATATTTAATAGTTAATTTGATGAATGAGTGACAATCCCAAATAGATTTGTACAATCGATGATTGAATAAATATGTAATTGAAATTCACTAAGGTATATGGTATATAGATATATTTAATGATTGATTTTTTTAAATCAGTGGCAATCTCAAATAAATTTGTACATAGGTAATTAACAATCACTATGGACAGATGTTTAGTAGTTGATTTGTTGAATGAGTGGCAATCCCAAATAGATTTGTACAATGGATGATTGCAAACATATATGTTATTGAATCTCACTATGGAGATATATTTAATGATTGATTTTTTTAAATCAGTGACAATCTCAAATAGATTCGTACATAAGTAATTAAAAATCACTATGGACAGATGTTTAGTAGTTGATTTGCTGAATGAGTGGCAATCCCAAATAGATTTGTACAATCGATTATTGCAAACATATATGTTATTGAATCTCACTATGAAGATATATTTAATGATTGATTTTTTTTAAATCAGTGGCAATCCCAAATAGATTTGTACATAAGTAATTAAAATCACTATGGACAGATGTTTAGTATGTAGTTGATTTGCTGAATGAGTAGGAATCCCAAATACATTTGTACAATCGATGATTGCAAACATATATGTTATTGAATCTCACTATGGAGATATATTTAATGATTGATTTTTTGAATGAGTGGCAACTTCAAATAGATTTGGACAATCGATGTATGTATACTCGTATACATAGGTAATTTAATTTCACTCTGGAGATATGCATATTTAATAGTTGATTTTTTGAATGAAAGACAATTACAAATGGATTTGTACAATTGATATATGGTATACATACATATATGGAGTTAAAATTTACTTGATGTATTGTGCATACATCAATTGTACCATTCTATTTGAGTATTTTATGTAATTAAAATTCACTGTGAAAATATAATTAATAATTAAGTTTTGAATGAGTGGCAATCTCATACATACATATTAGATTTGTACCATCAATGTACGAGTATGTACATATATAATAAAATTCACTATGAGAATATATTTAATAGTTGATTTAGTTTTGTTGAAAGGCGTTGTTGGCGTTAGGCCTTTTACAACCTTCAAAAAACAAGCCTATACATACCTAAAAGGCCGGCAACGTTTCCGCGACTCCTGTGGTGTCGCGGTTGTCCATGGGCGGCGTTGATTGCTTTCCATCAGGCGACACGCTTGCTCGTTTACCCTCCTATCCCATAATAAAAAAAAGAATCGCAGGGGAGGCTTGTAAGTTGCAGACTGAGGAAAATGACGATGATGACGATAACTTAAGGACGAGTGCTTGATTAGTAGCGTTCTAAGATTTTCTAAGGTGAAGCCGAGATTTCGGCTTGGACTACTTTTGGAGAGACTAGTAGTTAAGTTTATAATTACTTAACTGCTGTAATATTTGTCGTGCGGTGCCCTTAGTACCTATTGCAGTAGTTCATAGACGGCGATGGTTGTTTTACCATCAGGTAACCTGCTTATCACTAACATAAAAGAAACATCTATTTCCATTGCTGGCTGTTCTTTTTGGACAAGAGACGACCTGGAATATATATTTTGTCCTTTCTTTTTACATTGGCAGGATCCTCATGATTGTGTTTCTTTTTTATAGGTACCCAGAATAAGTACTACTTCCGTTAATGTGGAAGCGGATTACTTGATGAAGCAGTGGCGTTGGTTGATTTCGATTTAAAAGTAAAATGATGGGAAGAAGAAGGGAGGCAAGAGTACAACTACTTCTGAGTGGTTAAATTAGTTGTAAAACTTACTAAAGTTGTAGTAAATCACATAAATTTAATTGATTTTATGTAAGACATCAATTAAATTGATTCTGTTAAAACTGATTTCTTAGTTAGTTTTTTATATGAGTTTACTATCCTGGACTACTACTTATTTTATCAAGTAACACGTGGAATCGTTTTATTACCACTTCTTTACAAAGTAATGAAACAAGTATTTCTCATATTTTTATTAATAAAGCTTCAAGGCAGCAGAGTAGAGTTTTATAAAGACCATGAATCAAGAGCGTTGGCTGCAAAAAGAAGGTCCAGCTTAGTTGGCGTTTACTTTACATGTTTTATTTCACGCGAATATCGTGTTGCGCTATGAACAGCTCCGTGGAGGACCATAAAATATATGGAGTGGCTGCCACAGTTCGCCATATATTTAGACGGAATTATCACTTTATAGCTACTATCCAAGCTCATAATAGACTCTTAAGATACTATAAACAATAAATAATGCAACATCGGTATTTATGTAGACATTTATGAAACATTTTTAGAACTTTTAGGAATAAAACTAAATCATGAAACTTTTTCACATTCATTATTACACAGATATCCTACAATGTGAGGTTGATGGAGAGACAAGATCTTCTAGTGGTGTTCTAGAACACTTGTGACGTTGAAGTATTCAAAAGACGAGGGTATATATCCATCGAATGCCTGCAAAATATTTGTAATTGCAGTGGTAGAGCCAAGCTACAGACGAATACTTTGTCAAGTATTTATATTTGTCTGTAGCATGAATGGGTCGGCTCGCCCGGGGAAGTACAATTCCCGTAGAAAACCGGCGTCTGAGTAGTGGCTTAGCTACCGCGCTTCGTCCGGTGAGCGGTTTAGTTCCGGAGGCCGAAACCCCTCCCCCTCCCATAATGACACTTTCCATAAAGGCCGGCAACGCTACTGTACTACCCATAGGACTGCCGATGTTTATGGGCGGCGTTGATTGCTTTGCGCTGGATGACGCACCTGTTTTTTGCCTACCTATCCCATAAAAAATGCGTCAGTCATATAGACGGCAACAACTCGAAATAATTTCATAGAGCAGACCATATTTATATTTATACCGATGCGGGAATCAAACCTTCAACTTTCGTGTCCGAAACCATTAGTTTTGTCACTCAGATAATTAGGTCGTAAATTAGCGAGTTATATACATCAATTTAATTGATTCCGTAAAAAAATCAATTTAATTGATTACGTAAAGACATCAATTTGATTGATCGTATGATTTTTTCAAATGTAACATTTCAGCTTAAATTGTAAAAATCTGTAGGATTAGTTTGAAATATCGGTTTCGTAAAGTAAACAGTCTCGTTAACCTTTAAGTTAAGCGGCTTTGACGCATTCCTCAAACTGCCGGCACGATGTGCGCCGGTCACTAGGAATTCAAGATGGTATCGTTGCACCGGGAGCTGGGAGTTTTATGTGAGTTATGGAGTAATAAATAAATGTACCGTTACCGCACACATACGTCAACAGTGTGGAGAAGTGTAACGGTGTCGATGGAAACTATTGACTAGATAGATAAATCGCATTTATTTGCACTAAATAAACACTTACACTACTGTCAGGGTAATTTAATAACTATAACTTTTACAAAGGGTATTGAAAGGTAGCTTGAAACGTATGTATGAGCAGCAGTAACGTAGGCAACGCTTACGTGACTTCTGCGGTGTCACGGTTGCCTATGGGTATTGATTGCTTTCCATCAGACGGCATTCTTACTCGTTTGCCATCCTATGCCATAAAAAAGCAGTAATGCCTAGCAAATAATGCTACTGAGACATCAGCAACACCGTTTGCAGAAGTCAAATCAGAAGTGTAGTCGGCCTATGTGAAATGTGTAGGTTTTTTTGAAGGTAGCCGGTTCCAAGATGGTGTGATGATAGAAGTTTAAAGAAAATGACACCGTACATAGAGGAAGAAAGTTTTAACACTGTAAATGACATAGATGTTAAAAAAACTATTGCAATTTCGATCAGAAAAAAATATTGCGTCGAATGGTCTAAATCGTATAGCTTTATGAGTAATAGAAAATTTTGTACAGCGTTGAAATTCGTTATTTTTTAGAAATTTGATGAAATTTTTTGACTCTAGTGGTAAGTTTTTATTTTGTGATTTACTATGTTCTTGTGTATGCCCTTTTTTGCGTCGATATGTATAGGTTAATTTTAAAAATAAAATTTTTCAATAAACACAAAGTCATTCACTGACCACTTATTATAGGCAATTTAATGTTGAGATTTATTATAAACCACGTCACTGCTTCTGGTTGGGTCATGTTACGAAAATACACCGAAGATTGGACTTATCACTTTGAATACCTTTATGTTAATGTAAAATTTTAATAAGCGAAGATGTGTGAAGAATGACCGTAAAACCAAGTCGACAGCGGTATAGTCCACAACGCTTAAAGTCGACAGATGAGATGTCAGCAGAAAATTGGATTTTGTAAAATAAATACGTTCCTTTTAGTGCGAATTTATATGGTGCACTATGATGAGCTCAGTATACAATAAAATAAGGTTTAATTTTAATCGCTATAGCTCACAATATTTAAAGGAAAGTTTAAGTGTGATTTAAGAGCACAAAGGATTCAATTTTTGTCCACTACGGTTTTGAAATTATTTGCTTTTTGTGAAAAAAAGTTTATTCTTTTTTTTCTTTAGGGGCCTGAGGATTAATTTCATACTAAATTCAGGTAACAATTGCTGCCTTGTTAGTTAAATGAGTGACACTTTCTTAAGTTATTGTTATTTAATCTCTATTCTTACACTTAAAAGGCGGAAGTGTTAGTTAATTTTTTTGTACAATGAAACTATTGTATGCTTCCAATTATAAAGTATTGTGTCACATGACGACCTAAATGGCTCAGGAGCGAATTTGCTGCTTTCAGAGTCAATGGTCGTGGGTTCTGTTCCCGCATCGATATAAATACCCGTCTATGTAATATGGCTTCCAGTTATTTATTATTATTATTTCCAACATCTAGCCTTATACAAGGATTATGGGTTATATCCCCACGATCCTAGACCCCAAGAGGCCCCATGCTTAACAGTGAAATTGAACAGCTAGATATTTTTTTAGAAAGAGTAAGAAAAGGAGCATGCAGATCACCTGATGGTAAGTAATCACATCGCTGCACTGTAGATGCTTCGTTTACCTTGGGTTAAGGATGTGAACAATGGAGGGTAAATTATTTATTGCATGGCGCTTCAATTATTAAATTTGTATATTTCATTATTATATTTTAATATAATTTACTTTAAAATTGAAGCAAGCATAGTAAGGATAGCGCTTACGATTTGAAGAATTGAAAGTCTTCCATTGGACTATCTATGTATGTGAACCATATTCGGTTGGTACAAGCATTATAAGTTTAGTTGAGATGGTTAACAAAAATTAATGAAATATATTTATTTATTTATTTTATTTTATTTCTGACAATTTGCAGGTGAAGTTGGATGGAGCATAGTAGGTCTCATTAGGCAGGCTCGTGAATCGGACCTTCCGATTCGGTTATTATTCGAAATTAGAATACATATATAAACACACTTAAATAAATACATACATAACACACACACATAAATTATATTTACAAAGTATTTTTAGCACGTTATTTTGCATACCACTCAAATTTTGAATAATTAAATATTAATAAATTAAACATATTGAAAAATAACGATAAAAATAAAATGTTTTACTTAAAAAGGACTGCAATTGATTCAGTAGCGGTAATAAAAATATATTTAGTACTGCGAATTAAGAGAATGCATATTCATGTATACATTTTTGGTTCTTAATGATAAGCTTCAAGGCGAAATGACACATGTGTATTTTATTGGGCCATAGCTTTTAACACAATATGGCTCAGGTGTGGTCCCAATTTCGCACGAGTTTGATGATTGGATTTCGAAAAGTTTTATTGTCCACAATCGGCTTTCGTAGACATCCGCTAAGTGAATGAAAGAATGCACGGCGGAGGCAATAAAGCTGGATGAGCACCGCTTACCAAACTCAAAGGGTTATATTACGAAAATTATGTGATGCAACCCACGCTTCCAAAACTTATAAAAAGCGAACCAAATTTAGGTTGTACCTTTGAGCGTTTATTTCCAATTGACTTGACTGGACATCCAATAATGTTTATAAATATTTTGGCTGATGTTTGGTATCCTTCTTCTTAAAGTGAATGAAGCGAATGCAGTCGATTTACCAGTACCAATAAATATTTATTAATTTTAAATTTTGACCGCAGAAAAAAGGAAGATATAAATAATTATGCAAGTTTTTATATATGTTCACGTGAAATTCTGTTTACATATATGCACTCCTTTGCAAAAAAAACGGGTGGGTTTGATTTTTGTACATTAGTGGTAATAATTTAGTTCTAAACAAGTTTTAATAGTTAAACTATGTTACTAGCATTTAATAAAGAGTCTGGGTATGAAAAGACGTTAATTCCAAATTCGAGACTTTTGATTTTTAAAAATATAAACCCTTTTCAGTTTGTGCCTTTTAATTTTATTTATAATACTTTTCACGGGTTATTTTCACATCACTGCTGGAAGAGGGGTGTATCCAATGTTACGTCTAGCAGCGGTTAAACGTAAGTCGTCCAACCGTCTAAAGAACATGGACTTGATACCAAGAGACAGGTTTCGTTCAGAGAAGGCAAGGTTCTGGAAGAAAACGTTGCACACAACGACGAGACGACCGCTTTTTAGACCTCAAAAGAAACCTTGAAGAGGTACGAGGAGCCCAATTTAGTCTATGGACTGTGAGAAGGAGGTTTTTATCGGTTGATAGTCATCGACCAGCACGGGTTCCCAAGTTACTTTAATGAGTACCGGATTGATCGATTGAGGTTCGCTAGAAATTGCCTATCTTGGACACTAGGTAACCGAAGTAGCGTACTCTACTCCTAAGAGGCTAGAATTTGTTTGTCTGCATGGTGAGGACCGAAGTCGGTGAGTGTTACGAAGACGAGTCGAGTCGTCCGACGAGAAGTCGAGCTCGCCGTTCTGGTGACGTAGATGTTTATATACTACAGGTTGATATTTGTCGTTTGGACTGGTCAGCACGGAGCCCCGTGCACAACCTTATACCCATTGACTAAGTCTGGGACCTCCTAAAAGGCGAGTACTATCTGTCCAGCCACCTCTATAAAACATCAGGGAGCTTAATCCTGTGATCTGAACACTGAAAATATTTCGCAGGAAACCATCAAAAGTCATACATGTCGTAATTGCTGTAAGGATAAGTCATACTCATTATTATTTTTTTAATGTCTTTTTTTATTAAAGTACCATAAAAATACTCGTATCCTTAATTTCACTATACCTATAAAAATGTACATTCTCACACGGATACTGTTTACATTGGCTAAAACACTGATTCTAGCATTTAAGTGCTAAAAAATAAATATTTAGTCATCTAAGCTAATGACATACTAATGATTTTAATATTGTCCATAGAAAAGGCAATGACTGTACGGTGCTCGCTTTTTTTGCAAAGGATGTTCTAAAGTATACCAGCGATAGTGGTCAGGACTACACTGAGTGTATGTTAACCATAGCTGCCTAACAGTACATGGTTTAACAGCTTGAAAACAATTCCTTGAATATCTGTATCTTTTTTTTTTTCAATTCCTACTATTATATTAGTTCACATTCTCCCTATGTATATTTATTGTATTTATATATCTTGTTAAAATTCTCAATTGTAGATATAATACTTTTATTCGTCCACTGAAGTTCAAATACATGTTTTCAATTGTGGTGGATGATTTATGATGTTAATATAGTTTTTTCAAATATTAATTCATTAATTTAACGTAATTAATTAATTTTAGGTTTATAGGGGAGGATTTTTTTCTCTTGTATAAGATATTTAGCAGGATATAAAGGTAGGAATAACTTTTAATTTTGTTCTATGTAACTTGTTTACATACCAACCTAGGATAAGTTATTTAATAACATGTATTATATACAAGTTTTGGTTACTTGAATAAATGAATTTATTATATTATATATTATAGACATGCGAAGTCAGGCAAGAACTAGATATTTTAACTAATTAATAAACGACAACCTAAGTGGGTCAAAGGAGTTTTTTCGAAGTCAATAATCGCAGGTTTATATATAACTGCATCGGGACAAATGTTATGACATGTATGGTTTACAGGTATTTATTCTGAGTCTAGAGGTTTCTTCGACTAGCTTCGTGATTGCGTTAATACTTGTTCATGCAGAAATGGGGTCCAGGTTCAACGGTGCAACATATATGGGCTGTGAAAAAAAATATTTTTATTTACTTGGCAAACATAGTGTTGTATGCCCTCCCAAATAGCATAAACTGGATGCTGGAATATGAAAGCCTAAAGTATGGTTAGCTGGCGTGACTTGGAGGAGGCAAATCTGTGGACTCTCTGAAATATTATTCTTCCAAAAAAAAATATACTTTATTTTTTAACTATTTTAGTCCTTTAGAAACGTAACAGTCATTTAACCGTCACTAAAATGTTCTTTATTTACATTAACTTTGATCATTTAAATGTACTCTTTTTGTTTTGTATCTTTTTAGTGTTATTAGGATAGGTAATTTATCTGTCAAGCTTTACATGTTGGACAGCCTCAATGCGTCGATTTCTTTCTGTACCCATGTTTTAAAAAACCATAAAATAAACATTGAGTGCGCCCACAGGAACCGACATCTCGAAATTGTCGGGTCCTTTTTATATTATTTTTCGACTTGTAATAACCACATTCTCTTTATGTATGTTTTTATGGACATTACCCTTCTTAACATTGGAAAGGTTATTGCTTATTAATTGCCAAGTTACTTAATGTTTTTTGGTTCCTTTGCCGATACCAAAAATAATCAAACGAGCAAATTTCTTACAGGTTTTATGTCTTATACGAAAACGATTCATAATTGATTCAGATAACAAATTCGTTGATTTCGTGCCTTTAATTAAATATGAAAATTGTCGTTGTATAGTTATAAAATAATTTAATTTAAGGTTCAATATACGTCGTATATTGTTAAATTAAACGATAAATACAATTTATATTCATTATTTAATTTCCATTTGTTAATAAGAACATGAGTAAGTTTAATTAAAAACTTAATTAAATTGCTCGAAATGAGGAAGTTACAAAATACGTATGTATCCTTACCTTTTTTATCCATAACTTTGCAAAAAATATGATTACAACATAGAGATAAATTTCATTACATTATTAGGAGCGACACAGTGTGGGACGCCTCCTGGCTAGATGGTGCGACGATCAGCGTAAGGCGGTCGACAGAAACTGGATGCGTGAAGCGAAGATCGGGCTAGGCGATACTTCTACCTGGACTATGTTAAGTAGCAGGTTGCCGCGAGCTATTCATGATGGTGATGATGACGATGATGCTAAGGAGCAATAAATTATTCTTGTCGTATCAAATAAGTTATCGTTCTGTTGTACATAAAAGGATTTAGATGCACTCTGAGCACAAACAAGGTAGATAAACCTTGTTTGTGCACATATATAGACTCAAACATGGACGCCATAGATCAGGGGTGGCCAACGGCGTTCGATGGCGGCTATTGGTTCAGTTGATCGTGGTAAGGTAAAAATATATGCAATTATAATATAACTAAGAACACGTGAAATAAGATTCGATGTTAATTAAGGCTATGAAGTAGTTATCAGTATCTAATTGGTAGATTTGACAGTCTAGTTAGTAAATAGTATATATTGGGTCTAATCAAGTCGGCCACCCGTGTTTTAAAAGATAAGATTAGGGTGTATAAGTATTATATTAATTTTAAAATGAAATAAATAACTCTCAATGTGTAATGAATTTTTTTCTTAAAATATATTTAATACACAGGGCTCTTACTGGAATAGAATAGAGTCTAGCCTAAATAAAGCAAATGGCATAACATGGGCAAATAATATTCATATACTATTGTTTTAAAGTATTATATAATGTTTTATACTTCTCAACTGGGATTTAGAAGCAGCTATACTCAATTGGTTGGTAATGTGCTTACGATGTTAGACTAGTTTCCATTCTGCAGTTGAACTATTCTCGTATTTTCTTATCACAAATACTATTAGTTTTGTTGACACAAAAATTCTAGTTATATCAAAATACGACCAGGCTCCAGATGAATGCTTTGTCAAGAATGGCGTAATATTTGTCTGTAGCATAAATGGGCCAGCTCGCCCGGGGAAGTACCACACTCCCGCAGAAAACTGGGGTCTGAGAGTGGTGGCTTAGCTAGCGCGCTTCAAACGGCTGAGTTTCGGAGGCCCAACACCCTCCTCCTCCCCTCCCCCTCCCATTCCCTTACCCATAATGACACTTTCCTTAATGGACGGCAACGCTTCCGCACTGTCTATGGCGCTGCGGATGTCTGTGGGCGGCGTTGATTATTTTCCATCACGTGACACGCCTGCTCGTTTGCCTTCCAATCCCATAAAAAATACTAGTGTTTAAAAAAAAGATTGGCGTCGTAGAAGTAGGTTCGTTAATTAGTGAGAAAGTGAACCTATACGAAAGAGATTCAATAATAAATTGTATTAATAATGGAACAGGTTGCGTCGTCATAAGGCGATGTATTAATATGGAGTAAACGGGCAGTGGGTGTATGTTCGATATAAATCAGGTGGCGTCACGTGGCGTTAAGCAATCGAGCCGGAACTCTGCGGTGAGTTGGGAGGAAACGGATACACGACCGCAGTAGACCGGTAGTTTGTACTGGGCACGATCACACGATTCATAGTATTCGTATCAATGACAGATTAACGAAACTGACGTGAGTGAGAGAGAGAGAGAGAGAGAGAGAGAGTTGCTGTTACTGTTTCAATTTTTACTTACTTACTCAGTGTACTTACTTCGAGTGATTGAGTAAGAACTTACTTATTTACTCTGTTGCTCTGCTGCACCAAGGTCCAAATCAGTTTTAAATAGTTATAAGAACGCCTGTTTTGTTTTTTATGTTTATAGAAGCAATAGATAAATGAGTAAATAGGTTACCTGATGGTAAGCAACTGTTAATAAACATTTGTGGAATTACGTGCAGATGCATCGGATATCTTTGGTAAGGATGTGGATATGAGAGAAAAAATGATGTAATGGTATATAGTTGAAAGAAATAAATGAAGCTAAAAGAAATTGGGCATCTAGATGCCTGCAATCAGCGTATAAAATCCGAGAGCACGTAAAATGCTACCACTTGATTCCGATGACTTTGAGGGTGTGGTACTTCCTTAGTTGAACTGGTTTGTTCGAGCTGGTATGGATTTGCCATTGTTAAACAATCTTGTGTAGATTCATGACAGTTGTTGCGTGAAATTTTTCAAATCGAAGCTCACCGACCCACAAATATCTGGGGCGACTGATTGAGCATTGATTGGATGGTATTCCCATGAACTTTCGCAGCACGAACTTCTCCTATTTTAGTATTCATCGCCCAAGATATGAGAATTTATGTGCTTTAGTCTCAGAGTATTATGTTATCTGTTACAAATTTTAGATTAAAATTCCTATTGGAATTAATCTTATTTTTCTGTTGTGATTTGAAACTAAATGATAAGAAAAAGTGCAACTAAACAACACAAACATATTCCTCTATAGGATTTAGCCTGGGAGAGAGTGAGATAGAATACATTATATATTGTTTCTTATTATCTCGGTTTCCTTTTTGTGCGTTGCTTAGTTTTCTGATGGTTTCATTTCTACCACGTGTGAATTGCACGCATGTTTTTAACAGACGAGAAACTAAACTAAACATGCTTGTGATAGGAATAGGTTACATTGTATACATGTACATACATATAATTACGCATATTTCCCGCAGGAATAGGCAGAGACCACAGATCTCCATCTGCTACGATCCCAGTAACAGTTTTTTCTTCATCCAGACTCATAACTCAATTCATATGAGCCCGTCACATAAGGGTACTTTTGAACCGGCCTGAATAGGAAAGCGAGTGTGACTTAGCATGAGGACGGTTGCTAATAAGATGGTTCGACCAAGTGAAGGAAGCCACATCCTCTTCCACATTTCAATAGGTGGTTAGGGCTAGTCTGGATCGGAATTGATGAAGACAGATTGTTCATTTAAGAGGTTCTATTGATCACGATCATCAGTGATGAGGGATCGATTAATGAAGAAAACTTGTAAAAGTTAACAACAATATTGATGTTAATTAGGAAAAAGTTAACAACAATATTGATGTTAACTAGGAAAAAGTTAACAACAATATTGATGTTAACTAGGAAAAAATTAACAACAATATTGATGTTAACTAGGAAAAAGTTAACAACAATATTGATGTTAACTAGGAAAAAGTTAACAACAATATTGATGTTAACTTTTTCCTAGAGGATACGTACTCGTATTTGCCACCTTAGGTCGTAACCAATTGAGCTAATTCTTTTTAATTTAACCTTTTCAACTTGGAGATGATTTCGATTTTCAAATCTGATCTCACGCGTATCAACGTGTAGCAGATATACAAAAAGTTATGGCGCAATGTAGCTGTATGAAGCGCACATGCACTAATCATAAATGCCAATCGAACGCAATGTTGCTCAATTTGGACAATCATTACAATTACTGGAGGGTCATTGCGTCTCACATCTGTCTATTCATACCGTTTAATGAAGATAAGTGATCCATTATTGTGACAAATAAATATTTTTTAGACTAGCAATACATTTCTTTCGACAGCAACAAGAGAGCAGAGTGCTTTTAGTTTAGAGTCATGTTTTTTTTTATTAAACAGTGTGCTTATATCCTAAAACAACCTTTGTGTCTTTATTCAAATATTGGCATCTATAATAGGGTGTGTAGTAGTAGAATTAGGTATTCAAACCTAAATAATAAAAAAAAATACTACAAAGGATATAGATAATATTCAATAACTATTACGAAGAAAAGAAAGGCGGGTTTTAGTTTAAAAATTGTTTCGTTTAAATGTGGTCAACATTGAAATGAAAAAATTTGTCACGACGGGCACCGTCTTGGAATCTAGTCACTTTGTGCCAATAGCTGCAGTAGTGATGTCGGGATGCCTTTATATGTATATATATATATATATATATATATATATATATATATATATATATATATATATATATATATATATATATATATATATATATATATATATATATATATATATTATATATATATATATATATATATATATATATATATATCTTCTGGGAATCGAATTTTGAAATCGGTAACTTACCCACTGACACAATTAGGTATCACATATGAACGTCACATATTCTGGTGATAGTGCATATGGGTTTCTTTTAGTTGTAAGTTAGTCGCCATTTATATCAGAAAGATAATTGAACACAAAGCAAGTCTTATAGCACTTACCTGTCTCCAACATTTGACTTTTCATGTATACTTTTGTTTTCGCTATGGATTACTACAATAAATTGACTCTTATATTATTTATTTATTCATTAGGTATAAAATAAGTTACAGTTTGAAAGAATACAATATAATATAAACTTAACAACGTTCGGACTATAACTCTAAATTTGCGCACAGCATGGTTACATTTTGACAATAGGATTACTTATGTAATAATGAAATACTGTAAAATTGAATGGATCAAATTAAATTAAAAAATAAATAAATAAGGAATATAATAAAGAGGGATGCGAAAGCTATCGCGGAGAGATCGCTTTAATTGATGAATTTTGATATTGAAAATATCGAACGTTTCTGTACCGTAGGCAATAAATATATTATTGTATAGGTGACAAATGATAATTATACTATCTAATTGAATTTTTCTAGTTAGAAGTTCGGCTTTCCTAACAACTTTTGTTACTGGTTGCCTAGCAACGAAATCGGAATCTAAGCAGCACTTTCACCGACCTTGAGAGGAATAATTGTATGTCGTATAACTAATTGCGTGTTGTGTAACTCGTCATACGTGAACAATCAAAAGCTGTTTGCACAATTCATTAGACGCCCTCGTCTAGTCACCCATCCATTGAATTATATAATATTGTTTAAATTTTTTTATATCTTTAAAATATATTTTTTAAATATTTCGTCGATCGTTGTTCTTTATGCAAGCATCATAATTTATAATAAAAATACGGTTTTGGTTGTACGGTTTGTTTATCTTCGGCCTCACATATGCTGTTTCTGAAAAAATGTGACAAACAACATATTTATGCAATGTATGTAATTTTTTTTATGGGATAGGAGGGCAAACGAGCAAGCGTGTCGCCTGATGGAAAGCAATCAACGCCGCCCATGGACAACCGCGACACCGCAGCAGTCGCGGAAGCGTTTCCGGCCTTTTAGGTATGTATAAGCTTGTTTTTTGAAGGTTCCAATGTCGTAGCGGTTCGGAAAAACTGCCGAGTGTAGCTGATTCCACAAACTGGTGGTGCGTAAATTAATAATATAATAATAAGGGATAAAATAATAAAAAACCCTACATTTATCTTACTCTTGTTACTGCTTTCGTCAAATTCTCTCGAAGTTCTGATGGTATCATTTCCACCGCGTACTAACTGCTAACGTGTTTTTTTTTATTTTTATACTTATTATAGTATTTTTTTTTAAATATTAACACTTTTTTTATATAACACCTATTAATTTATTCTAAAATCTTATCTTAAAGAAATCATAAGTAAACTATTTCTTAAATCAATGGGAATTCTGCTCTTTCGAAAAACTTTTGAATGTCAAGCTATGGAGGAAATTTAAACCCGCTAATATTATAAATGCGAAAGTTTATGAGTATGTACAATGTTTGTTACTCTTTCACGAAAAAATTACTGGGCGGATTTGGATGAAACTTTAAAGTAATATAGATTATACACCGGAATAACATATAGGCTACAATTTGTAATGATTTTATGTAAATTTTTTGGCCGTAATACAATATAACGATACATGTCAATTAAGTCGGAAAAAAATCTAGCCACTGAGAGCTCTCTTGGCGTATGCTACCTAAACCATTGGAGTTACACAAAGATGATGTACCGTAGGATTGTTTGTTTTCAATAGTTCTAAATAAAAGTCCGTGACAGCACATAAGACGACACATTGTGAACCATAAATTTAGTAAAAAAATATATATATATATTTATTTAAAATGATCTGTCACGAAACTTAATGTGGCAGACCAAATTCTACGCGAGCGAAGCCGAGGGCAAAGACTAGTGTATAATATAAAAAATATTCGAATACTTTTTTCTTTTAGATTTGGTACGAATAAAAAATCCCTATTTTTTTATTTAATAGTAGACATCTCTGACTATTTTATTGTACAATCTTCACAATTAGTTGTATGTGATTTTTCTCCATATTTCGCAATGAGACGCTGCCAGATGCAAATCTTACTTTTTAATACCTGTTACACTTTATTTATGATTGTTTTATTTATAATGTAACGATAATTTATTGTTAGGTGCAATATTTAGACATAGAAATATACATTAATATTACTCTGTAATAATTTCCATCAGGTAAAACATCTATATTGCTCGATGGTTAGGAATGCTTCGTAGATTATTAACATCATCATAAAGTTAGACTGATTGTAAAGCACACACGCACATGTATTTTTAATCACACGTATTGATTAAAGTTATAAAAGTTTTATCTCATGAAATTAAAATTTAAAGTCAGTTATGTTTAGAATTTTAATGTAGCAACGTTTGAATAAGATGCTTATAAAGTTGTTAGTTGGGAGCTAATTGTATATTTTTTGCTCTAAGAACTTAAACAACAGATTAACATTATACGATTAGATCACAGTTGCCCTGTTCGGCAGAGATCGGATGGGAGACCGTTGAGTCATGTATCTTGGAATGGTAGGTCTGCTCTTCGTTTTGCATGTTTAGTGTTTTCAGCTTGATGTCAGATTTTCGTTTGTGAATTAGAAGGGTTTTAGTGTCTTCAGCTGGACGTCAGGTCGCATCTCGTTTGTGGATAGATCTCGTTAAAAGGATACACTACCTGTAACTGTAGTCCCAAATGTAGCTAGATATTCTTGCATTTATTTCAAGGGCAACAGAGTTAAAGGTACGATATTACTGTTTATCTACACGTATTTGCAATCATTGTCCTCTCTCTATCATAAAAAAATATATCAAAATAGCAGTAGTATGAATTGTTAATATTTATTTTGTAACATTTTTTTATTTTATTGTTTTTACTTTGGGAATGCTCGGAGGAATTGTTTGGAATAAGTCCTACCGAGATCCTAATCATTTCGATGAGCGGCGATTCTCCAGAAACTTTATGCTACGCACCAACACTGTGGAACCAACTGCCTTCAGCGGTATTTCCTAGTCGATACGATATCGGCACCTTCAAAAAACAAGTCTACTATAAATGATGTATGTGGTGTCGCGGAAGTTTATGAGTGGCGTTCATTGTATTACATCAGGCGACCCGCTTGCTCGTTTGCCTTCCTATCCCATATAAAAAAAATTACTAATCTTCGTTGTGAACGTCATTTGTACTTCATACAATGTCTTCGTCCTATCCATAAATAAACACCTTAATAAATATTGTAAAGTGACTTTTGTATGTCAATGTTGTTTATCCATCTCATGTTAATATCCTATCCTACTAATATTATAAATGCGAAAGTTTGTGAGTATGGATGTATGTTTGTTACTCTTTCACGAAAAAACTACTGGACGGATTTGGATGAAACTTTACAGTAATATAGGTTATACACCGGAATAACATATAGGCTACAATTTGTAATGATTTTATGTAATTTGGGTCGTAATATAATTTTACTATTAAGTAAAAAAAATATATTTATTTAAAATGATCTGTCACGAAACTTAATGTGGGAGACCAAATTCCAGGCGAGCGAAGCTGCAGGCAAAAGCTAGTATAATATGATATGATATTAGAATTGTTGAATTAAAAATATTTAAAGCGACATTGAGATAAAAGGATTCTTGCATTTTAAACGTTCGCGAAGAAATTGTGTATCGCGTACAATGGTAAAAAGACGAGAAATGTACATTCTGCCGTCTGACATTGCCCCGGTGAAATTACGTTTCGCGTTGACAATCCTCGCTCGCCGGACGGGGCCGAGCTGGAATAAACAGCGAGTAACAACTACATGCATATAAAATGCGCAGTGACGTCAAAGGGCTATTTGTCTTTTTCGAAATTGTAGCAACATATCAGGGCTGTGTACTAACATTTTATCTTGTCCCTGTTTTTCTATTTTTCTCACTTGATATATGGGACGCATTTCCGCACTTTCGAATAACACTCCCGTATTCCCTTTCATGTGCTTACCGCTTTAAATATATATTCACAGTGGGGTGGTTATTTTAGTAGGTACCTACGTGACTCCGGCGATTTCGGATTATGTTAAAGAATTTGCGACGCACATGTAATATTTTTTGTTCCACGATTTGTTTATTCTCTACTTTTACCATCAATCTTATTGACCGGTGATAATAAAGTAAAATAAAATTGTGTTTATTATAGATTGATAAGAGATATTGTGTTGGACGCTGTCAACGTTAGTGACCATGGCGATGTCTTGAAGAATTTGCTGACGGCCGTTTTTATGTCATTTATCTTTATCACAAATAGTTGGCCGCCTTGTGATGCCCATTTCCAGTATAAGGGCAATCCTTTTATTTCTGGGATGGTGACTGTCTTCTACAATTTTGCACGAGATTGAGATTTCAAATTTGCAAAAACTGTACGGCGCTATCGCACTCGTGTCAAATTTAGTTGGAGTGACTCTCAAATGAATATTCAACATATTTTTTACGAATTATGAGTCAGTTAGGTATCATTTTTAATATGTCTGTAGCGATTTAGGAAAGCAATATTAAATATGTTCTATTCAATTCATGTATACATTACTAGTATTTTAGCAGACTACAGGCTAATGGCTACAAAAACAATACTGAGTAGTTGAAGTTTTATTTCCAAAACCTCGAGTAGTGGCGATCTAATAGGGTGCGTCTTTCCCGAAATTTCTTTCCATGTACGACCACAAAACGTTTTATATTTGTATCATATTTGATTCGTACATTGGATTAAATTGGGATATACATAGCTTCACTTATACTGATCTTTACGTAAATATATCTTTATGAAAATACTTATCTCTATGCAATATATTGATTCTATATTTTTTTACTAAAATCTATGCAGATTTGTTTCTAAAGTTATCTATTGACGTAAAGTTTCTTCTAAAGTTCTTTCTACGCACTAGCCAATTTTTCCAGTTACATATATATGACATGACAACATTCAAAATACAACCATACACATTTCACATATGTATCTGCAAGGCTTTGATGTTTGGCAGATATCTATGGTGGCATTCATTGGTATTAGCGTGCATTTCATGTTTGGTTCGTTTGCTTTATAATCTCATAAAAAATATAAAAATATATAACATTTTTAAGATAACTCATAGTGGTTAGAAAAAATAAGCCCGACTCTTATAAGAAACCGTATAAGTTTTTAATTAATATAGATCAGTTATTATTAATCTTTATAACTGTATATATATGTCCTTCCATTGCGTATTCCTTGCTGTGAGTCAACAAAAATTACATCTCTAATATAATTTATAAAGAGCTTATTTCAATGGGCTCGATAACAATCGGATTGCATTTCATCAGGACGACGGTGGCGGTCCGGTATCGAGGTATAACGAGGAAGAGATCGCGTTTCTCGATCTATCTCTCTCGTATGCCAATTAGCCAATTAGAGAGCGAAAACAACGCCAGCCAGTTTAGATAAGGGGACGTATTTTGCGGCGCTCGCATGTGATGTGAGAATTAAAGCAGATAAATAGACTTTATATTTATATATGAAGAAATCCGCGAGGAGCAAAGTTACCAACACAGCTTTTGTGTTAAAAAACCTTGTGCTGGTCACAGGAGCTTCTAGTTGGACATTTTTGAATATGTTGTGAATATTTTTGCTTTCGTATATTGCTGTGTCATGCACTCAGCGATTTAATTAGAGAGAATATTGCCTACAGGATCTATAGCTATAAAGATGAATTTTAATTAGAATCAGGTAGACTTCGGTGTCTTTATATGGATTAACGTAAAATCGGTAAATGTAACATCAAACCCAATTTGGTACGTAATTAAATGTCTCCGACAAGTCGTGAGGAGACCGATTGACGGATAGCAAACGTCAACGGAGGTTAAACATTTGAACCTTGGCTATTAACGGGTCCTAGTCTACTAAATGATGTAAAGAACAACTACTTCAACTGATAGTATAGGAAGTCATTTTAATTAAGCTTTCAAGAACAGGAGTAAAACCGTTCCAGATATTATATTATTATATAAAACTGTTAAAAGAAATCTATGTTGCAGATGAGAATGGAAGTGTCGGTAAAGGAAAACCAAGGAGATCATACCTTGCCCAAATCGCTGAAGTTCTCAAGAAAAGTCAGATCAAAAGAACGCTTAACTGACGAGCTTGTATGAAGAGAGTGCTAATTGTGGACGAAACAAAAAATGTGTGCCGGAATCAAAGCAGATGGGGGTCTATGGTCGTTGCCTGACCCTACGGGAAACATGCCCGAACGTACATATCCGAAACATCCGAAATGGTTAATTAAATAGATAAATATATAGAAGTGGTAGAGCCATACTTTCATGATTAGGTTGGCTCAATTAAGGAAGTTTCATACTCTCACAGTGGCCCCATTTTTCATTGTTACCGCGTATTAAATAATGACATGACAATTATATAATGACGAATGCAGTGGACTGAGCTCTTTTCCTATCTCTTTACTTCTTTATTCTTTTTCTATTAAATCATATTTTTTTCTTTTCTTATTATTCACATCCTTGACCAAGGATAGTCACTAAAGACATTTGCTAAAGACATTAAATATCCATGGGCTACGGTGATTGCTTGTCATCATGTAATTTGCTTGTACATCTACCAACTTAACAAGAAATACAAATAGGCTGCTAGAAATAATATTAATATTTATTCTATTTATATGAAGTTTAACTACTTAAACTACGGAGGCAATGGTTGCGGGTTCGATCCCCGCATCGGAATAAACATATGTATGGATTATTATTATTTATTCCGAGTCTGGTAACCCCGTCATTCCGCATTGGACAAGCGTGGTGGGTAAACGTCCGTACCTCCAGAAATGGAGAGGCCCGTGCTCAGCAGTGGGACATATATGGGCTGTTAAAAAAACTATTTAAATAAAAATATATTCATTTTTATTTGATCTATTTATAGACCTTTTTAATTTGTGTTACAGATATGTGAATTTCCAAAAGCACAAAACAACTTACAACTGTATTAAGTACTTCCGGGTGTAACTGGTTTAGAAGCATCTCATCATTACCAACCGAAATGCTCGGAGCAGTGGGTTTTTAGAAAATATGTTCATGAGACGTGAATCCGTTAGAAATTAATTGACACATAAATTGGAAGAGAAATATTTGAAATGGGCATATAGATAATTTAAACACAAGGTTAACAAACCAATTGACCCTTTATTGGTGCTTAGAAGACGTATATTAGATGAATGTGAGCTAGAAAATACAAAGGTTGTACATGTGAAAGCTTGCCTGCGTGCAAACGGGCAAATCCCGTGTTAACGAACGTTGGGATTGTAATCCCGGCGCTGTTGTAGAGTTTCATCAGACACAATTAGCTAGCTGTACTAATACTGTCTAGCTAAAATCTCCTTTTACCAACTACCAACTTACTAAGGATTTTTGCAGGACGATATAGGGTATATATTTTTTAATTTAATCATTTAATTTGCTTTGCGTGTATTTTGATCATTACTGGTTTGAAACCTTCAAAAAACCTTTTTAAGCCTACACATTTCTTAAAGGCCGGAAACGCTTCTGCTAGGACTATGGCGAACAAGTACAGTAAAAAATTTATAATATCGTTCAAAAGTTGTCAATATATTTTTTATATATATATGTATATTTTTTTTAATAGGATAACAAGGCAAACTAGCAGGCGTGTTACTTGATGGAAAGCAATCAACGCCGCCCATAGACATCCGCAGCGCCATAGGCAGTGCGTAAGCGTTGCCGACCTTTAAGGAAAGTGTCATTATGGGAGTGGGAATGGGAAGGGGGTAGAAGGAGGGGGAGGATGTGGGGCCTCCGGAACTCGGCCGCTCACCGTATGAAGTGCAGTAGCTAAGCTACCACTAAGACGCCGGTTTTCTGCGGGAGTTCGGTACTTCCCTGGGCGAGCCGGCCCATTCATGCTACAGACACATATTATGCCATTCTTGACAAAGTATTCGTCTGCAGCGTGGCTCTACCACTATCAAGAGTTATTAGTATATACAGTACGTATTTTTCAATTTATATAATATGAGTAGTTGTTATTTCATTTTATTACGACCTGCATCACCTCCCAAGCATGTTTTTTAGTTTCGTCCGCAGGTTGACTGGAAAAAAATAATTAATGGCATTAAACAAATTACAAAAAAGTTTAAATAAACATATATGGCCATACAAATCATTCTATCTATACTTTTGTTTTCACAAAAAATTTATTTATACTTTCCGGTCATTGTTAAGCTTTTTATTATTTTGTCTACAGTGTATTTCTCTTTGGCTATCTCATCAATTTTTAACAACCTTTCATTTGAGGTTTTCTTTAAATCGCGATAACATATATGATGTAAATGAGTTCTGCCTCCCGGTTCTGATGCCGCCTCCATAATGATTTCAGCATCCAAGTCTGTGCGGTACCATTCACGCAGTACCTTTACTCTTTTAACTTATTGTGTGGTGTCAAAACAAAGAAAATCTGGTTGATATTTGAACTAAAGAATATATCAATCTATGTATATCTCATTAGATAAAAAGTTCAAATTATTTTGTGGACTCTGTAATGAGTTCACAAAATCATTTATCTCGTAACTTATAACGTATATCAAAAAATGTCACCAAATTGTCGGATTATCCGGGGAAGTATCGCAAATTCGCAAAAAAACAACTTAAGACTCTTAGTCTTAGTTAGTCTTAGTTTAACAAATCGACGATTAAATAAATCTATTGTAGACATTCAAATTATTCATGTAGCAGAACAAGCAAAAAAAACCCATGGTTCATCTCATGGTAAGTCATCACCGCTACCTATAGATTTCCGCAATGCCAAAAACTTTACAAATGCGTTACCGGCCTTTCGTGAAGATACGCTCGTCTCTTTAATAGCTCAGTATCGCAAATGTTCGGGAAAACCTTAGAAAGTATATTTTGTCACAGTTGCACCGTTTTTTGGTGAAAAATTCGACTAAGTCTCATGATGGCAGATAGCCAACCATCCAGATGGTAGGGATAGAATGTTGTTTTAATTATAACTACCAGCTAGTAGACTAATGTGTGGTTGATAAGAGAGTCCTGAAAATATTCGTAACATTAAAGATTATTTTCGAATCAATTTTTAGTATTTTATCATTATATGAATATATTTATATTGTGATAAGCTAAAAGAAGATGGAATAATAAATACCAAACAGACTCTTTCCGCCAACTTACATGAGTGACAATGTGTTTTTATTTCATTTTCATAATCTTGCAATATTATCAGTTATATTTTTTTAATTGTGGTGGTGTATTTTATAATACGGTTTGATTAAGGCGTATAAGTTAAGTGATATGAAATAAATGTTTGTATCGTGATTTTTTTAACTTGACTAAAAAAGTCCATAGAAGGTTTTAGTAAAATTGTTACCATTTTATCAAAACGTAATATGATATGCGGATTAGTTAAATTTCCAGACATTTGATGTTATTGTATTTTACTTGACAATGGTATAATAGTTATAACTAATCGTCATAAAGGGAAGGAAAAAAATACCAAACAGGCAAATAAATCTATTAGTTCCTTAAACGAACGATTAGATTCCAGTGGTGGCAGCAATAGTCGACGTGTTTGTGTGTAGTGAAGACATAAGCAAGTGAATCGTACAGAACTCGACTCCATTACTCGTATAAATTATCGAATACGTCACTGGACGGGCACAGTAACGTGTGTAAAACTTCATTTGAATAACTAACTCGACGACGTCAAGCCTTATATCGGAGCGCATTGGACCCGCGCGGCGGGCTTTGTATACTTTTTATCCATTATAACGTCCTTTAATACAAGTAGGTACTTCTACAACGTTTAAAATAGATAGCAGCCTAATGAAGCCACCAGTTCTATTCGTTTTTTAGTCTTTAGAATACACGCCACTAAATTGGTACAGAGCACAAGAGCGTTGGAGAAGAAATAACTGCTGTTTTAAATATGTGATCACATTTTTATTGCAAAATGTACTACCATTTTGCTGTCTTTGATAATATCAGCTTAACCATCTTTAGCGAAATGTATTGTTATTTTATTTTCAATATCAGTTTCGAATCATCAGTAAGATTCCATTTTTAAAACAACAAATTTTAAATTAATTCTTTCATTTTTCTGCTTTATGTCAAGTGTTTATTAGATCTTTATTTGCAATATGAATGGACCGGTTCCTTTAAGGAAGAATCACATTTCACAAAGTCAGAGAGTATCTTTGCCTAGCCGCCTGTCCGGTAGTTATGGTATTGGTACACGGGTACTCGACCCCGGCCTCCCGAGCTATTACTGTATCACTCCTTGTATCATTTTGTCTATTCCTATATCCTATCATTCTATCTAAATTCATCTTTCCTTTTCTCTGCCTTTTCCATTCCATCTACGGTCTACCGATTCCCACGAGGGCGAGAAGCGCCTAACGGAGGCTGTTTCGCTACCATGAATGTGAGAGGACGGGTGGATTACACACATACACACACACACACACACATATATATATATATATATATATATATATATATATATATATATATATATATATATATATATATATATATATATATATATATATATATATATATCGAATTTTATGGGAACAAATAGATAAAAACAATCTTATGACTGCGATGATTTCCTTTTTACGATATAAATATGTAAACGATGTTATTTGCGACTTTAAACATCGCTTACACGTTTGGAATATCTATATGAGATGAATTGTTGTACATCCGCTCTTTTAGTTAGAATACGAATTGGAGGTACGTGATAGAAATATAATCAAAACAAGTTGTTATTTCATTTATCACCTATAAAGGACGTTAGTTCTTTATACGACATGAACTCGTTGAAATTGAGTTTAAGTTCTATTTATTGTTAATCACCTCAAACTAATTTCCATCTGCTAGAGCTTAGAGAATATACATGTGAACTTAAAAATGGATCAATCGAATGGGATCAGGTGTTAAAAGCATAAATCAAAATAATAAAAATTATTTAAAATTATTATTTTGGCCCAACCAAAAGTGATGAGGGCAGTTGGCGAAATCGAAAAAATGTCGAAATTGAGCATCTAGTGGCCCAACCCCATGTAATAGGAGAGACTAAAGCTCAACGGCTTCGTTGGCTGGGCCGCGTTGGGAGGATGGGGGAGGATGGCGCAGTCAAGAGAGCGTATGTGGGTCGCCAAATTGGACGACGTCCTGTGGGACGCCCCAGATATCGCTGGAGAGACATGATCGAGGATAACTCGCGCAACCTTCAAATTTGCAACTGGCAGGAGGTGGCGCAGGACAGGATACGGTGGCGTAAAATCTGTTCGGAGGCCAAGATTCATTTTGGGTCGCTGCGCAAAAAAGTTAGTTTTTTTATTATTTAAAATAAAAAATAATAAATGAAACCACAAATAATTATACATTAAATGTATGGAGATCATAAAGAAACGATAAGTGTATATACCGCTATGTACGAGGGATTCTGTTTGCTAAATTCTTCAATAAATCATGCTTCAAAATTCAAGAATGAGATTACATTGTGTTTACGATGTAGTTCAGCCTTTACGGCTTATTGTTGCATGAAATTTCAATATCCTTTGAGACTTTGGCTTTATCTCCTTTGACGGAAAAAAATTAATCTTGCGGTTTTGCATTCAAATTCTTATTTTGTTCAGTATTATAAATTTACTATCCAAAATTATTCCTTGTGATAGAAACTAGTCTAGTAAAATATTATGATTTTCTTTATAATATATTTTAATATTTATAAATATTGTGTGCTTATTATAAAATTGTAATATTTTATTAATACCCTCAATCGATACTTTTTTAATAGGCAATATTTGTCTTAATATATATTTGGTATAAGTACCAAATTTATATTAAGAAAAAAATTTATATTAAGCAAAATACGAAAAAATTTCGTTGCATAAATCTTTTTTATTAATTGAACGATTTTATTTTTGATACGATTGAACGAGAAATTGTATGCAATATCGTACTATATTTATTATTATCGTACTATATTTATTATTATCATCCTATATTTATTATTATCGTATTATATTTGTTATTATCGTACTTTATTTATTGTTTTAACATAGTTTTGATTTATTATTCAAATGCATTTTTTGTAGTTTTTTGACATGAAAAATTGCATTTTTCTTGTCAATTGTTACTCCGCTAGTAGACTGAGTCTCTAGACGGAGAAGAAACGGCGAAAGAAACTTCGCAGTTATCCCCTTTTGTGTATTTTTTTCTTCCTTTTTTCACAATCTGCCAATGTATGGAAATAAAACTTTATAGATAATCAGGACAACATTGGGTTATAGTTTCACACTAACATTGTAATGTTTCCTAGGCAGAACCTTTGAATCCTTTAAAATCCTTTAAAATTTTGTTAAAAAAAGTTTAGCAAGTACCTCCGCTTGTTGTTCGGGAGGATAAGGATTGAGTGGTTGGTCCTTATTATCTGAGTATTTGTTTTCATTTATTATTCGCACCTGCTCCAATTGAAATTTGGGCAATGAAGCAACAGGTGTAATGCACTCTCTTCTTCTTCTTCATTGCATATACACGCTGTGTTCTCCTTAAGTCTGAACCGGTACAGGTCAGCCGAGAATTTACCATGTCCTCTCAGTATTGGGTTGGGTATTGAGCATCTTACAAATTGCATTTAGAGACCCAAAAATAAATTTTGTTTATAACAAATTACAATTTCGATCGCTATTTTAATGTAATATTTTTGGCTCACAAATAGGGTACCCTAATCACTATGACGAACGATCGTCCTTTATTATTTGCGTTTGTACCACGGCAGCTAATCGTCATAAGTTATCAGTAAATATTAGATAATTAACCTCATATTTACTAATGGAACGGTTTTAATTTTGATATTATAATTTTGACTGAAAAACTCATAACATTATCTTATAACACAAATTTATCATCAAAATTAATTCTATATATAACAGACTTTTGTAAACACAAAATATTACTTTTTCTGATTTATATTCACAAATATTATATCGCTTAGCTATATAAGCTTTGATTGTCAATTTTAAAGTTTATCGCTATTTATGTTTTTATTATATAACTTATATGTGAGGCTTATATGATGTGAGGCTTGGACGCTTAAAGAAGACCTCAGAAAACGTATAAAAGCGTTCGAAAGCTGGACTCAAAGGGTGGCTAATGACGAGGTTCTCCGACAAGTCAAGCAAAAACGTGAACTTTTGCAGAGTGTCAAAGGTAGAAAAGTTGTTGGTAGAAAAAACCCTGGGGCGTATCATGAGACATGACTTGTACAAATTGCTGCAACTGATCATAATGGGAAAAATCGCAGGCAAAAGACAAGTTAGTCGAAAAAGAAAGTCTTGGCTATGTAATATCAGGGAGTGTACCGGGATAGCGGGTGCTCCAGAACTGCTGCACCTCGCGAAGGAGGAGGAAAGTTGTGCTGAATTGGCTGCCAACCTTCGCAAGTCGGAGAGGCACTCTTAGAAGATGAAGAATTATATAACTTTGGAAATTCATATATTTATGGAAATTCATATATATTGGCCCGTCATAATATAATTTTAAAACTACTAGGTTTTCTTCAACTAATACCGATAGTAGTTTGAGTCAAAGGAAGTTCTGCCCTCGCTGATGTCAAAGGTTTCTTTAACATTTCACCGCTTACGTTTCGGACATAGAAAAGTTAACACTTTGAATAATTAGATGTATACAAAAAGTTATTTAGTATTAATATATTCTAAACATGGAGGACACCAAAGCGACAACCAGACCTCTTTTCAAAAGGAACACAAAAAAAAAATAATCCCAAGCTCTCGCCACAACAGTGGGTCTATTTTGAATATAAATTAGCAACCGAGTCACAGAACTAGAAAGGCAGGTTCGTTGTATGTCAAGATTAAAAAATGAAGTCCGACGGACAAGCGTATCTAATAACGAAATTTATTGCCTTATTACGGTTGTTTTCTATTAAGAAACAATAAAATCCAATTTGTATCACGAAGAGGGACGTATGAGTTATCACTTGTGTTAGATATGCATTCACTAACATACGTCGGTAAGGAAAATAAAAAAGGGGCGACGAGCGAAATGTTAATGGGGCCAATAATTAATGTAAATAAACCAAAAAAGTACGAGTATTCATAAATTAAACGTAGCGCGAAAGGGTTCGGCGCATATCGGGGGACCTTTTAAGAAACCTGTACACTCGGATGCCATTCCGTGGGCCATAGTTAAAATACTCAAAGAATAGCTAGCTATTCATTAGCGGGTGCGAGGATGAGAATTCTTGAGGCACTCTGAATATTCCAATGGCTGAGGGTCTTGTATTGTCTCTAGAAAAATGCCTTGGTGTTTCGCGCTGGGTGCTAAATAACGTCCGGTCAGTGCTGACAACACGGCTTCTAGACAAAGACAGGCCTGCGCGGGAGCTCGCATATTCATTATCCACTGATTTCATAGATTTTATTGCATCCGCTTAAGACAATGGCGTTTTAGCGTTGAAATGAATTCAAACTACTTGACGCATTTTAAAAATTAATTGCAATACGTTACGTTATTAATTGAATACAAGCTGTTTGCCTAATCGAATTTTTCATCAAATACACAACTACACCATCAATATCGATACAAATTTTTATGGTCAATGTTAATACCCTTAGATGATTTTGTCAAAAATATGTACTTAATGCTTGTCATTCATTCAAACATACATATACATATAATATATGATAGCCTGAATCCCGTAGGGGCAGACTCTACAGTTCTCTATATGCTACGATACCGGCACACTTTCTTTAGTTCATCCACACTCATCACCCTCTTCACAATGGCAAATTTTAAACAACTTTTTTTGCATAATAATAAGACGGCAAGGTGGTTCACCACCCGTTACGTCCGGGAAGTCTGTCATTTAGTCTAAAAAATGATTATTATATTTTTATTAGTTAGTTATGTTACTTGTAAGATATAAAATTATAACAGCATTATGGCCTGTTATCTTTTTATGAGGCTATTATAAGTGACGGGTGTGAATGAAAACATGTGAAAAACAAGCCTAATAACCAAGACATAGCTAGTCTAGATGCAAGTAGACCAACTGTCAGTTGGTCAATTCGCCTTACAGTGTGACGATTACGGCAAACACGTTTATCTTCTGAGAACCAGCAGTGGCGAGACTGAGAGGCAGCAGTCTGATGGTTTCAATTAATAAATGTAAAATAATTGGAATACTACAAAATAAAAGCGTCAAGTAAAAACGGTGTGAAAAGTTTTTTAAGATGCCGGAAAGGAGTGAAGCGATATAAATAGTCAATTTATCTTCGTTAATCCAAATTCTACAAATAATTAAAATTCGCTCTTAACTGTGTCAATGTAAATTACATAAATAAGCTACACGCATGGCTTAAGAGCGTGTAAAATTATTCAGTAACCTGTCGGAAGGCCGTACCACAAAGTTTGCACTTTGCATATTTAAACCAACTCTCGCCTTATCTGGCTCATCGGCGATTCTGTTCGCAGATACCCGAGAGAAAAAGCGTGCAAAATAAAGGGCAAGATTCTTAGTCGGCCTCACATTAGGGCAAAATTAAGTGCGGTTATATGTACACCCGTCACATTAAAATACCTTCGGCTACCTCACCGCTTCTGCAGCAACAAAGAGTGGAGGCGTAAAGCTATTGGCAATACAATTATTCAATGAATCCCTCCCCTTTGTTTTTAACAGAAAGTTTCGTTTTGTTGTTAACATATCTTCTTGTACTACGTATACCAATTTAGCTAAGACTTAGTGTTATAAGTCATGAGACAAATAAATGTTATTTTTTTTCTTAATTAAAATTTTTTTATTTATTTATTTCAACAATACATGTGTGCATAAATAAGCTACGCGTTGTTCTATACATTTGTAAACTTCGCGTAATAGCTAAATTATATAAAAATTCGCGACAGAATTTGGTTGACATATTTGATAAAATATATAATTTGAAGTTTTTATCCTCTATTGGCTTGGCTATATCTGTCATAAATATAAAATATTATGACGTGTTTATTTTGCATTACATGATTTACCTACACAAGCACTCTTTGTTTAGGCAATGTTTATTTCAAAGTATATTTTTATAGTGTATAGTGCCCAGCATAAGCGACCTAATTTACAGGAGATCTTTGTTATTATTAACATCTTTTTCAAATATAACCAATCTAGGAGAAAAGAATGCTTAGATGGTTTGGGCACATAGAGAGGATGGATGAAAGACGACTGGCAAAACAAAATGTACGTTTCGGATGTGGATGAAAGGGTCGGTAGGGGAAGACCACGGAAAACACATATACCTTGACCAAATTGCCGAAGTTTTTAAGAAAGGCCAGGTCAAAAGTACACTTATCCGGCGGGCGTGCATGAGGATAGTAAGTGTGGAGGAAGCAAGCTTTATAGTGGTAGAGCCACGCTGCAGACGACTACTTTGTCAAGAATGGCATATTATTTGTCTGTAGCATGAATGGGCCGGCTCGCCCGGGGAAGTACCACACTCCCGCAGAAAACCGGCGTCTGAGTGGTAGCTTAGCTACCGCGCTTCGAACGGTAAGCGGCCTGAGTTCCGGAGGAACTACTCCTATGGGAAACAGGCGTGACGATATGATATGTATAAATGTGGGATTTATTCATAAACGCTATCTTCACTATAATTTAGGATATCATTTTGATAATGTATTGTGAACATACACCGACGTCATTATGAAAAATAAAATGTCATTACGTACCTAAATCGGGATTACGGCGGGTTATTGGCACGATGAGTCAACCGAGTAAAAAGTCACTTCCGTGGCGAGTCGATTCGTCGCGAGCATTGAGATCAATTAAAACGAAACTGCGTCCGAGCGTGGAACGGTACGAGATGGAATCCCGCGGGAAACGGCAGTGCGATGTGCCAGCGCGCAAGGTTACACTTCTCGCTCCGAAACAATACTTAAAAAAAAATTCCGGTCAATACCTATCGTTCGACGCTGGATCCATTTAGAAATATTGATATCGATTCGATAATGACGACCGATTGGCTCAGTGGCGGGGCCCTCCGCCCGCAGTGTCAATGGTCGCGGGTTCGATCCCCGCATCGGAATAAATATATGTATGGATTTATAAATATTTATTCCAAGTCTGGTAATCCCCCCAATCCGCATTTTCTTTCCTGTCCTTTCCTTTCTTCTCTATCCTTTCCCTTCCTCTCCGCCAATCCACGGTCTGCCGTGCCAATGGATGCGTAGCTAAGGGCGAGCTTAGTCGCAAGCGTGCCGACCGTCCCGGTAACGCACCATAGTAACCGGGCTCCCTCAGATACTATGGTGCCTTATCTCAGCATGCAGAGCTCTGCTGGGGCTGACCTCCATCCTCCCTTGCGGCTAGTGGGATTCACTAAGACGAATTTAATATACCTAATTTGTTGAAAATGACAGCGACGTGGTTTGCCACTCGTCACGTCCTGTTTCTCACGAGGGCGAAACGCAACTAATGGAGAGCCGTTAGGCTGCGATGAATGGTAGCGGATGAAGCTCTGTGGTCTCTGCCAACCCCTGCGGGGGATAGGCGTGAATATAAAAAAAAATAATTTTCCTTTTAATGTGTCCAATCACAAAGAGAATCCTATAGGGCTATGATTTTGGTCTAGTTGGATTCTATTGGTCATTTATTCCATTCTTCTTTTGGAGTCATAGCTTATGTTATGACTTATGTTGAGTCATGTTTTAAATTTCATACAGGCAACATATATTTTTTGCGCATTACAAACCCACACAGGTGATTCCTTCATGCGATTTCATAGTTATAATGGCATCCATTCCCAAAAAAATCTAAAACTTGTTTTTGAGTAGTTTTTGGAGTCTCAAATATTTTTTTTCATAATGTATTTAAAATTGAATAGTAAAATATATAATTAACTGGACTAAATTTACAATATCCATTCACAATATAATTAAGTATATATATAGAAAGGCAAATAGGTACTAAATGTTATATAAAAAAAACAGAAACGATTCTTCAGTTCAAGCGATTTGTCATCAAAAGTTAAAATTTTCGAATATTCAAATAATAGAATAGTTAAATACGAAAGTAGCCTTTGCGTATTTAAATCAGATAGTTCTAAACAAATCTAACGCGGTAAATGTTGGACCAATGAGATTTTCTTCATAGTTAAGTTGCACATACACCGAGAAAATTAGTTTTTATCTATAGGCAAACGAGCAAGAAAATAGTTCAGCTGATGGTAAGTAATCGTCGCCCATGGATTTCTGCAACGCCAAGGACGCTAGACGGTCACAAGAATAAGATGAGAATAATGGGAGGGTATGAGGAAAGTCATAGGGTATGAATGGGCCTTCCCATTTCTGGAGCAACGGACGTTTAGCTAACTCGCTTGTACTATGCAAATTAGCTGTGTTACTAGGCTCGGAATAAATATGTGTAGGCCCTACATATATTTATTCCTATGCGAGGATGGCGACCCTTAACTCTCTGGGCGGGGGCAATACCACTGAGTGAATTGGTCGTCTTGAAAGAATTGACCGTCAAACGAAACTAAATAGTGATGCTACTTCTCAGAAGATTGGTTTTTGTGAAATTGTGGTGAATGTGTGAAAAGAGCCGGTCCTTACGTGCTAAAAAAAGAAATTGTAGCTAAATTTATATTTTGAAATATTACCTAAGACAGTTCTTTAGTCATTATGACCATTATCATCATATATCTGTAACAGTGTACTACTCGATATTGATCTTCATCAAAATTGATTTTTTTTATTGATTGGGTATTGCCGTACTCCTCATGCTTTGTAGGCTGTTTGGGAAATCGCTATTTGCTTTTGTTGGTATTCCACTGGTATTCGCTCAGTGGATGGGCAGCAAAACGAAATGGCGACATGAGCCTTAAATACAATAAATTATTTTAAATTAAATTATCGTACAAAATAAATTTAAAACGTAGCACTTGGTGTATCACCACCCCAATTTTAAAGGCGCGGCGGTCTTACGAGACTGGCTGTTTTCTAACAAACGGGGTGGAAAGAAATCTGGACGGCCGACGCGACAGCTACCGTTTACAAGTCAGGAGTTAATTGCTTTACCGTTATCACTGCACTTTCAGAAACCTATATATAGGGTTGGCGCTCTTTTCTTTCTTAGAGATTTAAGAAATATATTATTTATCTAGCAGAGGTTTGCTTCTCGCGGTCGACTACTGGTATTGTACCTTCTTCGTATTGATTAATAAAACAACATATTCATTTACCTACATACGTAAATTGGTATTCTTCTCAGTTTTCCTATCAGCCTATTGATCTTGTAATTTATTTGATTTTATTCACAATTGTCTAAATAGATGTACGGGGTACCAAAATATGAAATAAATACCTGTAGGTCATACATTTTTCCGAGAACCCGAAATCATTGATTCGGAGAGCGGTAGCAACGCCACTGAGCCTGGTGAACTGAGCAATAGGTTTGAGTTCATGTCATTAGTCTAATGGTAAACTAGAATCAAAACAAAGAAGTTAATTTTAAGACTTGCCATAATATTAATCAATTATTTGTAGGCCTGTACAAATAATAAATTATTTATAGGACAATTTAGACACGAACTTATGTCACACACATGTGTGAACACGAACCCGATCCTATAAGATTAAAAAAGAAAACCTGCTTTCATGTCTACTTCCTTGCCTCCCATACGGAAGTCAAACAAACATTCAGAAAATTTTAATCTTTTCAGAAAGCCATAGAAAAAGGTATGCTCAATCTGTGTGACAAAATACATAATACAGTAATAAGGTAAAGGACACATTGTCAGAAATTAAAATGGAAATGGATATACCATGTTGCATGTATGACAGTTGTAAAATGGACCAACAAAGTCGAAACGTAAAAGAGAGAGACCGCTCGATAGATGTACTAACGAAATTAAAAAGATTACAAGAGATATCCAGTCATCTCCTGTAATCTTTTTAATTTCGTTTGAAGAAGCCACAAGATAAAAAAAAATTGTGAATTAACAAGAATGAATAATCAGAAAATTCATAATTATAATGAAATATATTTAAATGTATGTTGAGGAATTAAAGGGGAATAAAAAATATAAACTGTTATGTGTACATGTAATCTAATGAAACACAAATGTGAAAGCACGTCTGAAGACTTCTCTCGGGTAAATCTTTTACGACCGCATTCTATTTTCATTGTTCCATTGTTACAAGCCAGGAATCTATTACATCTAAGATCATACTTATCAACGAGTTATAACAACAGGTATCGCCACAACCTATATTTTGACTTGAATACATCATACCCTGAGTGGGTTTTAACCTTGTAAATGCATGTTTTTTTATGGGATACGAGCTAGCGTGACTCCAGATGGAAAGCAATCAACGCCACCCATAGACATATGTAGCGCCATAGGCAGTACGGAAGCGTTGCTGACCTCTAAGAAGTGGGAGGTGGAGGGGTAGGGGGAGGGTGTTGGGCCTCCTGAACTCACCGTACGAAGCGCGGTAGCTAAACTATCACTCAGACGCCGGTTTTCTGCGGGAGTGTGGTACTTCCCCGGGCGAGCCAGCCCATCCATACTAAAGACAAATATTATGCCATTCTTGACAAAAGATTCATATGCAGCGTGGCTCTACCACCATCAGGTGCAACATGCTCAAACACAAAAGTGTAAACATCCGTTTGTCCTATTGCTTAAAGTTTCCATTAAAAATAGCTTTAGCATATTTTTCTTTAACGTCTCAATAAATCGCAATAATCAGTGGGTATTTCGCATCGCGCTTACAAGATACACGCTGCGATTATTTTAAGCCCCCCTGCCAAGGACTGTTCGCATTAAAATCGACAGTAAAGTCTCGGTGGAATTTAACGACCAACCTTATACAGTTTACAATCAATTACGGCGCAAAAATCGACATGGTGTACGATTGTTATTAATAAAAAAACAAACTTACCTACGTATTCATATTTTAATGAATGCATACTGAATTTACATCTCTTGCATGAGTTTTATTTATGAATATACAAAAACAGTCAAGTGAGCGTAAAAAAATATACATTTCATCATCATCATCATCATTATGATCATTCGTCTGCGGTAGTCCACTGCTTGATATAGGCCTTCTCCTAGACGCGCTACCTAACTCGATCTTCAACTACATATATTGAGCCTTTGCCATCCGTCATATACAATAAGTTATGATAGCTAGCTGGGTGCCACATAAACAGCAGTCTTCAATCCAATGTATGTCTTCTTGAAGAGTTACGTTAACGTGATCAACCCATTGTCAACTTTGCTAACTCAAAGGGCTATAATTTAGGTTGTCCGTCATATTTCTTCGTTCCTAATCAGATCTATTAGTCCTCCATTTCCCCATCCAGCATAGCCCTCTGAATAAGTTTGAGCGATTTTCATTAGGTTGACTGTCCAATCTATAAAAAACTTATCATATCTTGTTCCCTCCACTTATCGCAGCCAACAAGCTAGAAATACCTCTTAATATTAGGGATGGTAATTTGTCACTTTCAAAATTTTGTATTATTAATCTTTTGATTATTTGTCATAGTATTGTAGTTTTTTTTAATGGGATAGGAGGGCAAACGAGCATGCGTGCCGCCTGATGGAAAGCAATCAACGTCGGCCATAGACAATCGCAACACCGCAAGAACCGCAGGAGTCACAAAAGCGTGCGGGATGTGTCACCTCCAGTGCATGCAGTAGCAGAGACAGAGAATAGTGGGAGAGCTACGCTGCAGGGAAATCTTTTGTCAAGAACAATTGGCAAATCCTTTTTCAATGTTAATTTTTTGGCAGTATTTGTCTGTATCATGAATTCGCTGACTTTTCTGGGGAAGTACCGCACTCTCGCAGAAAACCGGCGTCCGAGTGGTAGTTTGGTTAACGCGCTTCGTCTGGTGAGTGGTTTGACACCCGGGGGCGCAGTACTCTAAGGCTGGCAACGCTTCCGCAATGCCTGTTGCACTGCGGATGTCTATAGGCGGCGTTAATTGCTTTCCATCGGGTAACACGCCTGCTCGTTTGCCTTTCTATCTCATAAAAGAAACTCAGTGCGGCAGGTCACATCTGCCCCTCTTACGTTAAGAAGTAATGGTCACAATCGCTCTGCCAACGGCGTATCGATTGAGAAGAAGAAATAAAATTAACCCATCAAAGCGACTTCGTCGGCTAATTTGAATAGTTTCAAACGTATGGTCAATTTTAAGCTTTGCTTTCGACTTGTCACATCGTATTTGTATTAGGAACGATGCAATGCGTAGAGCAAGGATTCTCAAAGTGATCGACGTCGACCGCTTGAGGTCGAAATTAGTTTCCCAAGGGCCGACATAAACGGAAATTGATTTTGGGGGCCGATGAGGTCTAAAAATCGATCCCTATTAATTAACACAAATTCTTATTTGAAAGTTTCAAGATGTATGACACAAGAATCACCAGGCATACCCATCTCATTGTTAAGAAGTGTTAAATCTGTTGTTACTTTGATTATTATTTTCACTTATTATTGAACAAATATTAAGATATTTAAATTTCAACAATAAGATATTTTTCATAAAACACACATTCGTTTTATGAAAAATATCTTAATGTTGAAATTTAACCAATGTAAAATTATTTTAATAAATGTTTAAAGTCATAAAATAAATGTACAAACGCAGCACCTAATAGATAGTTTTATTTTAATTCGTCGAGTCGATGGAGTTTTCGAAAAATTTTTCGAATTCGAAAAATTATATGGGGGTCGGTGATCAAAAACGTTTGGCAACCCCTGGCGTAGAGTCTATCGAATTAACCCATCATCCGGGCACGACATTATCGCGGCGCGACATCAGTAGCCGGCAAGTGGACGTACGATCTGTCGGCTGCATTTAATTCACGTCGCACCGTAACCGTGATGTGTGTCCGCCTGTCACCGGGCAGGATCCGCGGGATCTCTTATGAAGATGTTACGATTTGAGGTTTCATCGGAATTCATCAGTCAGTTATAATTTATTTATTTAAGAACACCAATAATTGATACATTGGGCGTAATATATAAAGATTTTTTTCTCTAGTGGTAGAGCCACGCTGCAAACGAATATTTTGTCAAGAATGGCATATTATTTGTCTGTAGCATGAATGGGCCGGCTCGCCCGGGGAAGTACCACACATCCGCAGAAAACCGGCGTCTGAGTTGTCTTGCTTGTCTACCGCGCTTCGTACGGTGAGCGGTCTGAGTTCCGGAGGCCCAACACTCTCCCCTTCTCACTCCCCCTCCGATTCTCATCCCCAATCCCCCTCCCACTTCCATAATATCACTTTCCTTAAAGGTCGGCAACGCTTCCTTGGCGAGTCACCTGATGGAGAGCAATCAACGCCGCCCATAGACATCCGCAGCGCCATAGGCAGTGCGGAAGCGTTGCCGACCTTTAAGGAAAGTGTCATTATGGGAGTGATGGTGAGGGAGGGGAGGGGAGGGGGAGGGGAAGGGGAGGTTGTTGAGTCTCCGGAACTAAGCGTAAGAAAGTACGAAGCGCGGTAGCTAAGCTATCACTCAGGCGTCTGTTTTCTGCGGGAGTGTGCTACTTCCCCGGACGAGCCGGCCCATTCACGCTACAGACAAATACTATGCCGTTCTTGGCAAAGTATTCGTCTGCAGTGTGGCTCTACTATAACCTTATAATATACATATATAGGTCGCGTTTAGTTTATACTATCTGTTATAAAAAGTTTAAACGTGGGTGGTACATATATCCGACTATGAACCTATAATATTTGTTCAGCCTGAGGCTACCGCGTTATCTAGTTTAGAACGATCTATACCGAAAATATTATTAAGCTGTCAAGTGATGTATAAATTTATTACAAAAAAGACCGCAAATCTTTAATAGATAACGTTATTATTTCGATCGTTTCTTTATACAATATTAAATATCAATATATATTTATATATATCGCAATCCCAATGTTATAGGAGAGACTAAGGCTCACCGACTTCGTTGGCTTAGCCACGTTGAGAGACAGGGGGAGGATTGCACAGTCAAGAGAGCGCATGTGAGTCGCCCAACTGGACGAGGTTCTGTGGGGCGCCCCAGAGCATGGTGGAGGATGACTTGCGCAACCTTTAAATTTGCAACTGGTAGGAGGTCAGCGCAGGACAGGGCGAGGTGGCATAAGATCTGTTCGGAGGTCAAGATCCATTTTAGATCGTTGCGCTAACAAAGTTAGTTATATATAGAGTCGATACTAAACCACTTTTTTAAACTAATACTCTCATCATCAGAATCAGATTCAAAAATACTTAACAGTAGAGAGTGAGTAACAAATGTCCGACAGTCAGAATCCATACTATCGCAGCTCATATTTGTCGTCCTTTTGTCCATCATCGGGGCAAAATTTATGGATAAGTTTATTTGATTATTTAAAAAAATCTCTGCACAAGAAGTATGTGTTGCTAGCGCATCGAAAATAAATAGTTTAATGGACATTGTGAGTGATGATACTGATAACAAGTAAACGGCGCGAAAAGGCGCTATTCACCGCGAATGGGTTAAAAAAAACATATTAAATGTTATTTTGTATACAAGTTACGTATTACGCAATAAAAATCACGTTAACAGAACTTTTTAGAACAGTTTAATTCATTATTCACTTAACATAATTATAATCGAGCATAAAGTTGGTTGTGATTATATTTAAATCGACCTATACTTTTTTTATTATTCAATTCCTTTTGATAGAAGGATACAAACACCGGGCAGTTCATATTGTGAGCATAAGAAGCATGTTCGTATTTTATGAGGGCATAAATATCCGGAGTAGGGTGACCACACTTTGCGCCACAATAATGCTACTAAAGTTTATAAAAGTATTAGTTTATTAGTAAGTAACTTATATCATTAAAATTGTACGATTTATTTGCCTTTAACATTTGTGCAAGTTTTAGGGATTTAATATTCATACTTATTACTGTTTTAATAAGTATAAAATTTAACAGCCACACTTTTGCACTTAAAAAACAATTAGGTAAAAACTCTAAAAGACTTGCATACCTACTTCATGTGCCTTTGAGTATGTAGTTCAGCAGCTTCAAGATTATTTTTGAGATAGCTTTGGTAAAATTAAAAAGAAAACACTTCGCCTTTATCAAATAGTATTCACTGAGAAAGTAATAACACAAGCGCATATTTGAAATATTTTTAGATAAGTGTCTATAAAATAAATTGTGTACGTATGAATTGTTTTTTATGCTTTAGGAAATAGAAATTGCCATTTGTATATAAATATTACAATTAATAATTTTATAACTTTATTTGTGGTGTACAATAAAGAATATATCTATCTATCTTGTTGGAAATGCGATATGAAGGTTTACTCTTAGAAGGGTTTTCAAAAATTTACAGAAGGAGCTTAAAATAATAGTATTATATAATTTATATAATTAAAATTTAAGTTTATCTTATTTAGCTATGTCCTATATTCTTCAGGAAGCAAGGGAGAAGTTTTTCGGTATTCTATCTAAAGAATTTTAAAACGAACGTAATAGATATTGTCATGAAATAAACGATAATTATTTTTTCAAATAAATATGTGGACAGTTAGAACGAAAACGTATAGAAGCGTTCGAAATGTGAGCATATAGACGGATGCTTGCTATCAGCTGGACTCAAAGGGTGGCTAATGAGGAAGTTCTCCGACAAGTCAAGCAAAAACGTGAACCTTTCAGACCGCAGACCGTCAAAGGTAGAAAAGTTGCTTACCTAGATCATATCATGAGACATGATAGGTATAAATTGCTGCAACTGATCATGATGGGAAAAGTCGTAGGGAAAAGACAAGTTAGTCGAAAAAGAAAGTCTTGGCTACGTAATAATAATAATAATAATAATAATATTCTTTATTCAAGTGACCAGTGACTCATTATGGTTAGTAAATAATATTTCTTATAGACTAGGTTAGTTACATGTTGTATGTTACAAATACGCACGAATCACCGCTGTACCGTCCCGTTTGCGACGGAACAACAATGATTCATGTATATGTAATATCATGGAGTGCACCGGGATAACGAGTGCTCCGGAACTATTGCACCTCGCGAAGGAGGAGGAAAGTTGTGCCGAATTGGCTGCCAACCTTCAGAAGTCGGAGAGGCACTCTTAGAAGAAGAAGAAGAAGTTCTTTCAAAATATTATATTTGTGATATTTAATTTTAAAGAGCATGGTCACCCTCTCCAGTTTGCCGTATAAGCCGCGTGAGTTCAGGCCCCCGGCACACACTTGCCATATAATTTTTATCCTCTGACCGGACGGTTTTTGGTAAATTTGTTTGCTCGCTCCAGGTCTCATTTGCGCATTACTGTCCGTGGAATTATGGACGTTGCATTAAATAATCGTTTTGCCTGTCAGTACAATCAATTCGGTATAAGCGAATTCATATTAACAGGACAAACTGATTTATTATTCAGCCAGTCATATTTATGTGTTTGTGTTTGCCGTGTATTTCCTTTTAATTTAATATCATAAACTCGTATTTCAATATCATAAAATCTACTTGTTTATTGATAAAGAGGATTAACAGAAATTATATACTTATACCTAACCTATAAAGAGAATTTTTGTCTATTCCTTTTAACAAAATTTACATACATATCGTCACGCCCGTCTCCCTTAAGGTGTAGGCAAAGACCACAGATCTCCATCTGCTACGACCTCGGCATACATTCCTCGCTTCCTCCGCACTTATTACTCTCCTCCTGTTTTAAATACAACTTGTTGCAGGAAATATATGTACAACATGCCTCTATAAAACAATTAAACCTATAGGATCAATAAGAACGCAAAACATACAGACACACACAGGAATTAGCGGGAAAGCGTTGAAAGTCAGCACTACTGGGGAATCCTTTTCTTCTCTTCTCTGTCCAACCCCAGAACAACTTTCATTAATCATTTTGCTAGTGGTAGAGCCACGCTGCAGGCGAATAATTTGTCAAGAATGGCATATTATTTGTCTGTAGCATGAATGGACTGGCTCGACCGGGGAAGTATTCCCCAGAAGAGGCTCCGCAGAAAACCGGTGTCTGAGTGGTAGCTTTGCTACCGCGCTTCGTACGGCGAGCGGCGAGAGTTCCGGAGGCCCAATATCCTCTCTCCTCCCACTCCCACACCCATAATGACACTTTCCTTAAAGGTCGGCAACGCTTCCGCACTGCCAATGGCACTGCGGATGTCTATGGGCGGCGTTGATTGATCTCCATCAGGTGATACGCCTGCTCGTTTGCCTTCCTCTCCCATAAAAAAAAAATTAAAAATTTAGTGTGAATTGCAGAACGTTTTCACCAATCCGGGGAAGTATCACATACTTACTTTTATTATTTATGGATTTGCTATCATCGACGCCTCGTATGACTCCCATGATAAGATATAGGGTGGTTTTATTTTATACAATAAACCACAGAGTATTATAGCAACACAAGTGTGCTATACTAGAGCTAAAGCGTTATCATTAAAGCATTTTACTTAATGGCTTCCGACTGACATTTGGCGGTCCATTAACTATCCGGTCTGAAGAAGTCTGATTCGCCATTGATACAGCTACTTGGTTTTAAATGATGCATTGTGAGTGTTGTCCCACGCATCTTTATACGGGCTAACATCAGATACGAGCGAGAATTAGCCATCCATCATTTAATGATAATGATATTCGATGGTCTCTAACGATCTTTGTTTCCGATAAACGGCAAATATCAATGTGTTATAACGCAATACACTGGACCCGCGGTAATACGACAGACGTTTTGCAGGGCGATGTCAGGTTATCGAATTTGGCGGATTATATTATAATATTATTATTATATATTCACGCCTATTCCCCGCAGGGGTTGGCAGAGACCACAGAGCTACATCCGCTGCCATTCATCGCAGCGAAACGGCTCGTCATTGGTCGCTTTTCGCCCTCGTGAGAATCAGGACGTGACGGGTGGCGAACCACGTCGCCGTCATTTTTCGACAAATTAGGTATATTAAATTCGTCTTAGTGAATGCCACGAGCCGCAAGGGAGGATGGAGGTCAGCCCCAGCAGAGCCCTGCATGCTGAGGTAAGGCACCATAGTCCCCGGGGGAGCCCGACCCCGGGACGATCGGCACGCTTTCGACTAGGCTCGCCCCTAGCCACGCATCCATTGGCACGGCAGACCGTGGATTGGAGAGGAAGGGAAAGGATAGAGAAGAAAGGAAGGGGCAGGAAAGGAAATGCGGATTGGGGGGGTTACCAGACGCGGAATAAACATTTATAAATTCATATAAATATTTATTCCGATGCGGGAATCGAACCCGCGACCATTGACTCCGCGGGCGGAGGGCCCCGCCACTGAGCCAATCGGTCGGATTA
The DNA here is from genome assembly GCA_031353405.1 of Baronia brevicornis. NCBI lineage: Eukaryota > Metazoa > Arthropoda > Insecta > Lepidoptera > Papilionidae > Baronia > Baronia brevicornis. Next base: position 235,955 of record JASFAT010001167.1, read on the forward strand.
TATGCAGTCTGGAATTTTTTGAATAAAGGTACATTGTAATCCGCAAAAGAATGTGTTTGATCTACCAATCATTCTACATAATTATGTACATTTATTATATAAAACGAATGTGGAATTTAATAAATTAAATATCATAATAGAGACCTAATATTTTATTATAAAAACAACATCATAAGTGTAGAACTTACAAAAACAATAAGATGCCATGTCAATAATATCTCGCTAATATATTAATATGTCAACTGGGGAGCTGATGGGATGGCATAGTATGCAAGCAAAACCGTGTGTCAACCTGATGCTGTATAAATCAACATTAACTTAACCTAGGCGTACATTTACGGTACAATAACGTTCTTGAGTTACAGTTAAATTTTTCGATCTTATATATTGAGATTTTGCGTCATAAACCATACTACATCTTTTTTTTTATGGGATAGGAAGGCAAACGAGCAGGCATGTCACCTGATGGAAAGCAATCAACGCCACCCATAGATATCCACACCGCCATAGGCAGTGCGGAAGCGTTGCCGACCTTTAAGGAAAGTGTCAATATGGGAGTGGGAAAGAGAGGAGGAGATCTATACTATCGCTTTCGATGGTCACGGGATTCCCGCACCGGGATAAATATCTGTATGACCTACAAATATGATCTGAATGCCTTGCTAATTCACCTTGGACAAGCGTGGTGGGTTTATATCCATTCTTCCAGAAATGAGCTGTAAAAAATACTTTTGATTTAATTTTTAACTGTTCAAATGAGTGTACTGCTGGTGTCTCTAAATCAAAATAAAAAAATAACATTTTGAGAATAAAAGTTTGAGTTGTTAATAAAAAGTTGAGCAAATAAAAATTTGACATTTAACATCTTATTATAATAAATAAAATGTCGGAATTACGAATAATTGCCTCAGTGGCGGGGCCCTCCGCCCGCTCTGTCAATGGTCGCGGGTTCGATCCCCGCATGGAATAAATATATGTATGGATTACAAATATTTATTTCGAGTCTGGTAACCCCGCCAATTCGCATTGAACTAGCGTGGTGGGTTACCGACCGTTCCTCTAGAAATGAAGAGGCCCATGCTCAACAGTGGGACATATATGGGCTGAAAAAATAGAATAGAATAGAATAGAAAAACTTTATTTATGACACCATTTTTTACAATTACTAAAATTAAATCCTTAATAATATTCTATATACAAATAAAAACACAAAACAAAAAGAAAATAATTTTAATCTAACGAGTGTCATAAAATGGTTCTTGCTCAGCATATGCCGGGCGCACTATCGGAGCACCCGGCGCTCGTTTTCAGCTGGTTTTCCGTAATACATTTTATTATTCATAAAAACATGAATAATAAAATGTATTATGGATTAAAAAGTGTACTACGTGCAATTTAACACGATCGCGGGCGGGAAGTGCTTAAAAAACAATCAATTCCATTAACACCCGCGAAAGTTTGATGGGCTCAATTGAAAACAATTACTGTAAATTGAAGCGATCCGATGTCCATCCACGTCGACCGTGGAATTATCGGCTATTCCTATATACTCTGTGGTAATTAATCTCTATATACGTATCATGAATTAATTTGTATCGGTATTTGTTTATTAGTGCATGTAATTGATGTGGACGGCTCTTAATCATTGTTTGCTTTTGAATAATGATATCATTAAAATTGGCATTTTTATCTGTTGGACTATGTTGCGCAGATAAGTTTATGCCAAAACTTGTTAAAATATATTTATTATTTATATATCTTTGAAAAATACATTTAAATAAGTAAACGTTATTATATGTTATTACAATATAACGATGCTGTGTCCAAAGATTAGGAAGTCTGTAATTGTTGTTTTCATATATTTTTTTTTTATATATTCACGCCTATCCCCCGCAGGGGTTGACAGAGACCACAGAGCTCCATCCGCTGCCATTCATCGCAGCGAAACGGCTCGTCATTGGTCGCTTTTCGCCCTCGTGAGAATCAGGCCGTGACGGGTGGCGAACCACGTCGCCGTCATTTTCAACAAATTAGGTATATTAAATTTGTCTTTAGTGAATCCCACGAGCCGCAAGGGAGGATGGAGAGGTCAGCCCCAGCAGAGCCCTGCATGCTGAGGTAAGGCACCATAGTCCCCGGGGGAGCCCGACCCCGGAACGATCGGCACGCTCGAGATCGCACGAGAAAGGAAGGGGCAGGAAAGGAAATGCGGATTGAGGGGGTTACCAGACTCGGAATAAACATTTAAAAACCATATAAATATTTATTCCGATGCGGGAATCGAACCCGCGACCATTGACTCCGCGGGCGGAGGACCCCGCCACTGAGCCAATCGTTGTCTTCATATTACGTATAATATTACTCCTTCCACGACTGTAATTTGTTTTTTGTTTCAAAAAAATAAAAGAAAAAACACTTTTCCCGCCAACTTATATAGAAGTTGTGTTTTTATTTCATTTTCATAATCTTATATTATATTATTATCAGTCATATTGTTTAATTATGGTGGTGTATTATATAATATAGTTCGATTATGGCGTATATGTGTATCGTGACTTTTTAAGTTGACTGAAAAAGTACATAGAAGGTTTTGGTAGAATACCCACCATTTTATCAAGACGTAACGTGATAAGTTGACTAGTTATATTTCAAGTGATCTGATGTTATCGTATTTTACTTGGCAGTGGTATAATAGTTATAACTAATTGCCATCAAAATAAAAAAATAAAAAAACAAATGATTAAAAAAAAATTGCAATTTCTTTCGGAAGAGATAGGCAAAAGAACAGGCGGGTCATTTGATGGTAACCTACCACTGCCGTCCAGGAACACCTGTAATACTAAGAATACAGCAGATGCATTGGTTTTAGGGCAACGATGTGTATAATTGGAGAGGAAGAAGGATTGTATAAGATGAGAAGGAGAAAGTATAATAATCAAATGAAGGAAGAGAAAATGAATCGGGCTTCCGCATCCCTTCACTTACCATATCTACGTAATGCGCTAATGCAGTAACATACTATCACGTGGCGTCGATATTCTGTGAGAATGTGGTCTTTCACTTTCGACATCTGCATAATAGTTTTTTGTTAGATTCTTTTCTCTCACCTTTGCAAAACATACCTTGACGAAATTGCCGAAGTTTTTTAGAAAGGCCAGGTCAAAAGTAACCTTAAAACATTATCTTTGTAGTTTTTTTATTATTTATGTTGGAAAGCCTATTTCTGAGACCGAACACCCTATATAAGTATTCTTGCTCTATGTTCTGTGACCGATCAAATTTAAGAATAAATTTATAAATATTGATTTAGACGAGGCACAGAGCTTCGTATAATAATAAGCTTCATTTATTGTTTCTATATTGAGAACTCTAGCGACCTTAGATTTGTACGCCCCACATCACAGATACGGCCAACGCCGTGCACCGGATCGAAACCAATTTGTATGGTACACTTCGAAATGCATTTGTCAAGTCTATTGATATGATGTAATTATTCATCGAGTCAGGTCAATTGATATTTTAACAAGAGATATTATTAGAGCGTAGAGTTCATCGTGAGACAATAAAATATTTATTTATACATATTTTATAATTCTTCAAAGATTTTTGAATCACAAATCTGTTTTGAAAATCACAAAAATTGGATAATTGAAAATCACAAATCTATATGATTTGTGTTAGAAACAAAAAAGTAGTATTTTTATCCTCAATTATTATCTATCGGATGTATTGAAAACAGCGCACTGCTGGAAGGTTTAGGTTCCCTTAAATTGAGAGGTATTACAAAATCCTACGTTTGGTGATGCATTTTGTGTTTTTTTGTAGTTGAGAAAAGGATAGTTTGTGCACATAAAGAGGATGGATGAAAGACGACTGGCAAAAGAAATCTACGTTGCGAATGTGGTTGGAAGGGTCGGTTAGAAAAGACCACGGTTAAACATATCTTGACCAAATTGCTGAAGTTTTTAAGAAAGTCCAGGTCAAGAGTACCCTTAAGCAGCGTGATTGCATGAGGAGAGTAATGAGTGTGGAGGAAGCAAGGAAAGTATGTCGAATTCATAGAAGATGGAGATCTATTGTCTCTGCCTACTCTTATGGGAAACAGGCATGACGATATATATGTATGTATACACTTTTGTGACTGGCTATTGCAGGTTGGTTTCAATTTTAAGGGTGCCGTAGTAGTACTAGTATTACGTCGACTTTTGTTCCGGAACAACTATAGTTTTCAGTTATCTGCGGATCACTTCATTGCGAGCAATCACTACCGCTTGTGTATATCTAAAATTTACCTGCCATAGGGTAAGGATCTGAACAATACGAGAGGTAGAAGGAAGAAAAAGAGAAATGAAGAAGTTAGTATTGGGTAGGGAAGAAGGAAATAAAGGAAGGGGAAACGAAATGAGACTCCACATCTCTGAAGTAACCGTACGAACGTACGTACGGTTTTTCCCTCCAGCCCTTCACACCGATTGTCCTGAGGTTGTTCTACCTAGCCATCTGAGTTTAGGCCTTCCGCGGCTTTTACGACGACGGGCCCAGCCCAACGAAGGAGTCCAATCTTAATGGTTTTGATGACGTTCGGCTCATTGTACAGCTCATATAGCTCGCGGTTGTAAAGAGTACGCCATCGCTCAGTTTCCAACATAGGACCAAAGATGCGCCTATATAGAATGTAAAAGTTATATAAAAGATACGCCTCATACCGGTGGCGGAATTGGGTTTTCAACCCTATATTCTACTTACACTTACTTTCGTAAGGTCGAAAAATCCTTGTTAGAAGGTAGTAGTTAAATTCTAAGTCTGCTGCCGGACAACCATTCTTTTTTTATAAGTAAATTGACTATATTATGCTCTGATTTTTATAGTATTATAAATATACTATATAATGAAGCTTATAAAAACGATCCCACGCAAGCAAAGCAAATACTCTAAGATAGTTTCAAAAACAAGGCGATCAAAATGGTACATTGAAACGTGACATAAAACATCTTTCACATGAGCGATACGAATCTTTTATAAATATAATACGACAATGATACATTAACAATGATGTAGACGAGACGGTAACGGACATGGATTTCGATAAGGATCGGTTCTGTTCATTCATCATTTGAAACCATGGTTGTTAGTTTGGTAGTGGCGACCTCATATCTAGGTTTATATTATTACATTGTATATGCCGAGTACATGTAATCGCTGAACGCGTCGATAACAGCTAAAACGATCGACTTATTCAGGCGTAATTTACTGACCAATGATACTGGCTCTTCATCACGGTATAATAATTCATTTCAAAACTTTATATGTGCGTTCGAATTTTGTCGATATTATTTCGATTCAATCTTTAGTGAACCTTTTTTTTTAAAAAAAGAAACTAACAATGTTTATCTACAAAAGAAGAAAACTACTATATAAAGAAGACTTAATAACTTTTAATGATTAACAAGTATTCTAGTGTTATCATTTACTAGAATACTTATAATTCATTATAAATTATATAATAACGTTTGTGCTAGAAAAATATGGTTCACGTCAATGAATCAATCAAAAAATAAAACTAAAAAAAGCTAAGAAAGTGTGAATGGATCGTAGAAGATAGAGGTCTGTGGTGTCTACCTACCCCAATGGGAAAAAGGCGTGATCGTATATATGTATGTATGTAGAATCAAACCCACGACCTTAATCGGCATAAAAAAGGCTTTATTAATGAGTTAATTAAAATCACTAAAATAAAATAGATATGCATAGTTATTTATTTTGATTGTACACTTAGTTACTTTTATATTTTACGGTTCTACTATACTATAGGATCATTTAAAGGTATATTCAAAATATTAATTCTAAATTTGAAAAGAAATATTATCTTTTTTATAATTATATTTATTTAACAATTTCTTTGTTAAATATAATAAACTGTATCTATGGCACCATATTAAAAAAATTTGTTCATATTCTGATATAGCTTTATTACTAGTACCTTTACTCAACTAATAAAAAAATACGTCATTTTTTAGAAATACCTAAATTTATTTTCTATTTTTATGTTATGAACATTCTAATAGAAGTTAGCAGAATGATCAGCGCTGTAATTAATCAACTACAGCATTAAAGCTGAGCCAACGCCTATTCTTTGGCACATTAATGTTAATTTTAAGTTATTTAGAAATTTGTGTAGTAGGTACTTTACTCTAATTTTTAGCGTTATTTTATTTTGATGTTGTTTGTATTATGCCTTGAATAAACATATTATCTATCTATCTAAAATTTAAAAAAACAATGCTTTTGCAAACCAAGTTTTGTTAACTAGTAGGTAAGTAATAATACTTATGTTATGAATATTATGTTTTAGTGAATAGTTTAACGTCTTTTAGAATCAAAGCCACATAAGATCGCAAACGCAACCGCTAACCAATTATACTATAATATACCTCCTTTGTTGGCGATCAATTGGCTGGCTTATATATATATATATATATATATATATATATATATATATATATATATATATATATATATATATATATATATATATATATATATATATATATATATATATATATATATATATATATATATATATATATATATATATATATATATATATATATATATATATATATATATTATAGATTCCAAATATTTATTCCGAGTGTGGTAACTCCGCCAATCCGCATCGGACAACGGTGGTGGGTTTAACGTTCGGTCCTCCAGAATTGGAGAGGCCCGTGCTCATCAGTGGGAGATATTTGGGTTGTTGTAAAAATATCTCCTTTTAAATTTTAATTATATAAGATAAGATAAATCACAAATACCATCTAAATTTAGATAACGGAATGAAAATCTATTAGCCTTATTATCTGATATCTGATATATATATATATATATATATATATATATATATATATATATATATATATATATATATATTATAGATTCCAAATATTTATTCCGAGTGTGGTAACTCCGCCAATCCGCATCGGACAACGGTGGTGGGTTTAACGTTCGGTCCTCCAGAATTGGAGAGGCCCGTGCTCATCAGTGGGAGATATTTGGGTTGTTGTAAAAATATCTCCTTTTAAATTTTAATTATATAAGATAAGATAAATCACAAATACCATCTAAATTTAGATAACGGAATGAAAATCTATTAGCCTTATTATCTGATATCCCTACAGGGTGACAAGATAATAGTATAATTAAAGCATATAAATTTGTTTAAAACATAATTATACATCCAACTCACCTTCATAGTATTATGATTAATTGTCTACTAATATTCGAACGGAACAAGGTTCTTTGAAACTCCTTCGTAAAAAAAACGAAATAATCCGGCAAATGTTCCCCAAAGGACAAATAAACATGTTCATCAGATAAAATTCCCGGTGTGTTGAGGAAACAAAAAGAGAATATCGTACCCTTCACCAGTCACAGTGTCCCGTCCAACGCGAGACTTGTATGCGATAAAAAATAGATATTAAACCACCCATTGTGTAACTCTATCACGCGTGTGATTATCAGGATCTCGAGAGTTAACCCTTAAGCAAACGGGCGATTCATTAGGGGCTGTTTGATCGATGCGGCCGATTATAAACTTAAGCGCGTTACAGACGATCAGGCGTTTTCGTTTACGTGCCATTCTTCAAGCGAATGTGTGTATTTATCAGCCATTTGATGCCTTTGGGAATGTTGTGAGAAAATAAATTTAAATAAAACAAAAACACACATCAGCTATAAAATTCGTAGTATTATAGATTAGTGACAAAATGAATTATCCTTGAAATTAAAATAATGAGACTCTTGGTATATTTTGCAAAAATTTATATTTACTATTTAAATTAGATATATTTTTTTAATGTGATAGGAAGGCAAACGAGCAGGAGTGTCACATTTTATTAGAATTTACGTTACGAAACAAACAGGCTTTTATTCAGGATTTATAAATCCCTGTATAACTTTCGGTATAGAATAGGTTCACTTAGTAGTAGTAGCGGTAGGCCTGTAGATGTCGAATAAGGCGGTTATGAGAGGAAATGCCAGTAAGTGGGACGCACTGTCCACCTTAAAATAAAAAGAGAGTCTGCAACTCCCAATCTGTATGACAAGCGTAATCCCCGCAGCAACATCTATCACTCACTCTTCACATCCTTTTATTCACATCTTACCCTAATGTAGGCAATACATTTGCTGTTGAAATTGTTGGTGATGATTACTTTTCATCAGTTGATCAGGTCCTATATTTTCCCACCGCTTATATAAAAAGAATATAATTTAAATAACCCTTGATTTAATAGATATATTAATATATTTAATAAATTAATGTGTAAGGACCCTTAGAATTCCGGTTCGCGGGTGCATCTCGAGATAGACCACAAGCTCGTGTGCTCGTGAATTAATAATTACCCCGTGTATAAAGCCGTCATGTACCAGCGGAACACAACAAAACAAGTGAGCATTTGATTTGTACAGGTGTAAGTAACATCTGTTCCTAAATTACTATTTTATTACTTGTGATAAAAAACGTCTGTGAAAACGATCAATTTCCTTCTGCGTTAAAAAAGGATGATAATATTTTTATATGCCATCAACATATATCCCACTACTGGGATCAGGGCCTCCCAATTTTTGAAAGTATGAATATTACTCATGATTGTCTAAGGTGAATTGGCGGGACATATCGGAATAAATACAACGTCACTAATGTAAGTTGGCAGGAAAAGGCCTAATAATCTTTGTAATACTAAACTAATTAATAATTAACGTGTATATAAAAAATCTGAATCACGTAATAAATAAAAGTTTTGTATTGTTAAAACTTTTATTTATTATGTGATTTTTACACAAATTATTATACATTCAAAGAAGAAAAAACTAATTTTCGTGTTTCAAAAATTAATTTTATCTTTAATCGGGATTACCCAGAAACTCTATCTTAGAAATTGCAGTCTAACCAGCGTACCAAACATGTAAAGGTGTGGTCTAGCATCAAAAATATCTTAAGAATTAAGCAACAAGACCGGTCGACGTACGTAATGACAATTTCATCTGTCTATAAGCTGAATCAAAGCCGTTGATTCGTGGCCAGTGTGGGAGCAATGTCACCATAAACCATTACTGTAGAGGCGACGCCTGCCTGCGAACATGATTGAATTTTATTGTGTACTTTAGCCTCACTTGTTATGCTCTGTTATGGGTATTTACGATGGAACCCATCTACGCGGCTCAATATAGCTTAACGTATTACTCCAGTAAGTCCGTTATTTTAAAAAGAGAATCGCGACCATTCCATTTTTGAACGGATTAATTAAAACACAATTTAAAAAAAATATATAGATATATAATATAAATTGCCTTATTACTTTCACGAAATAAAGCATAAGGATTTATTTTATTCTCTTAGACAGGCCATACATGTATGTATTTACTGTAGTGATACATTGATAAATGTATCACTAATGTATTAAAACTTTTATTTTTTAAATCGTAATTTTTAAATTTAAAAAAAAAAAGAAATTAATTGTATAACAACAAAAAAGATTAGTTCGACTAAAATCTTTCGATAAACATTTCACTTTTCCGGCATAAGAAATTTAGATTATATATATTCATAAGTTCATTTGGATGCGGTGTATTTAGTACATGGCTCAGTTGTTCTTTTTAATTCTATTGTACTGTATGTGTATTTATGTGTATGTGTATATGGGTATGAGTAGTTATATATATTTATATAGATGTATGTGTATGTACGAGTGTGTCAGTATGAATGTTGTCACTGTGGTCCGCGATCTGACGACGTTGGTTCTTGCTGAAAACCAGCGCCGGGTGCTCCAATAGTGCGCCCGGGATATGCTGAGCAAGAACCATTTTATGACACTCGTTAGATTAAAATTATTTTCTTTTTATGTTGTGTATTTATTTGTATATATAATATTATTAAGGATTTACTTTTAGTTATTGTAAAAAAAGGTGTCATAAATAAAGTTTTTCTATTCTATTCTATATTAAAATATAAAATGTAAATTGCTAAAGTGTGAATAAAGTATGAATAAGATATCAATGTACAGTGAATAGAAAAATAACTTAATTTGACCCGTGAATATTTGAATATCCCGTTGAATATCCCGTGTGTCGCTGTAAGCACGCTATAGTACACACATACATATCTTCTATTGCTAGGGTATTCAGTCTTCTCATTTTTAAAAGAATGAACATTAAACAATATTCTAGGTGGATTGGCGGAACATTCAAACTTGAAATAAATACCTATTGGCCGTAAATACATTTATCGTAATAGATTGAACCTAAGGTTATTGGCTTTCACAGCGATAATTTAATCCCGTAACTCAACACCGTAATCTTTCCGGTTGGCAGGTGGATTGTGGATAGCAGAATAGTTTTTATTATTTAGGTAGACGTTACTACTGTGCTTCCAGGGCGACAAATACTGGTAGTATTTGTCGCCCTGGAAGTAATGAAGGGAGGTATTTGTCCTGGCCACCTAAGCCGGTGGGTCTCACCGTATGGAATTTTATATGGGGGTACCTCAAAAGTAGTCTATGAAACAAACCCGACGACTGTCTTAGCACTAAAATAATATGTCGTTCGTGAAGTAAACGGCATCCCGACGTCACTACTTCAGCGAGTGGTACAGAATATTGTGGTTTGATTTCAAGAATATGCCCGACGTTTGGACGAAATAATATGTAAAAAATGAAATCAGCACTTCCCTTCTTAGAAAAAGTTATTGAATTTTCTTTATATCCTTTGTATTGTTTTTATTATTTATGTTTGAAAACCAAATTCAGCACCGGACACCCTGTATATGTACATATATTACGTATAATTAACTGGTAAAATAGTTCAAATAAGTTATTAAAACAATAATCAGATTGCATTAAATTGTAAGGCTATGAAATAGATGCTATATGACGCTGTGAAATATAGAGCCATCTAAATTGGAAAACAAAACATTCTTAACCAATAGATAACTCACGTTAGACATTATGCAATAGTATCGTAGGTAACAAAACTTTAAGCCGAAAATCCGATCATCCTGTATATGTACATATATTACGTATAATTAACTGGTAAAATAGTTCAAATAAGTTATTAAAACAATAATCAGATTGCATTAAATTGTAAGGCTATGAAATAGATGCTATGTGACGCTGTGAAATATAGAGCCATCTAAATTGGAAAACAAAACATTCTTAACCAATAGATAACTCACGTTAGACATTATGCAATAGTGTCGTAGGTAACAAAACTTTAAGCCGAAAATCCGATCTCTTTTAATGTCTTCCTAATTCATTCGAGACACCTGAGTACGTGGCTTTATTTACGTGCTTACAGCGGGAATTTGTAGCTCCGCGTACGGGAATGACCATCCGACTTTTACTATTGACTCCTCGACTATAAAAGAGGTGCTATAAATTCGACCCTTGTGGCATATAAACCTCCATCCTGTCCGCATGATGATACTATAATATGCATAGGGACCGTTTTATGCCTGCTTTAAAAAGACGTGCAAACGCAATCATTTGTAGGCATGTCAAGTTAACAAATGACAATAGAGATTTATTTATATATATATATATATATATATATATATATATATATATATATATATATATATATATATATATATATATATATATATATATATATATATATATATATATATATATATATATATATATATATATATATATATATATTTATGTTAGCACTTTACAATAAATAATCAATCAATCACGTGAACATTGTTACTTACCTGTTTAAGCCCATCACTGCGTAAAGGATTTGATCTATTTGCCAGGCTTGGAAGATAATTTAAAGACTATAATATATCCACAATTTTTTATATAGCAAATGGGCAGATGGGAAAGTGGATAGTAAGATATTACGGCTGCTTAGTGAAAAGAAATATAAGCAAATATCAAAAAGACATCTGTAATAGCTTGCGTATATATAGTAATACATACATACATATATTGTGGACGTAACATTTTTTTGGTACAGGGACTTCTCAATTTTCATTCTGTATTTTCCTGTCCCCTTTCGTTATTCACGACTCACCCAAAGGTTGACGAAGTATGTGCAGTGTGATTCCCTAATGTACTTCTGCCAAGCTTTCCAAAGCAAGGCCAAATAGCCCAATATTTGGCTTAAAGTTTGTTAAATTAGGTTAATTAGGTTGTTTAGACCTCATTCAATTCAAACATGGTATTATATAATATTGTTTTAGGTAAATATTTTAATATTAAATGCATAACAAGTGACTAAAATGCATCTTGTAATTCATTAATTTATTTATCACAGTCAAACTGTATTAAAGATAAATATTATTTTTATACATTACTAATAATGTATAAAATAAGATTAAAATATAATAATATGTATACATACAAAAATATTTACAAGGAGATCAAATATATTTTTTGAAGATCTTTATATTTTTCGTGTTCGACCACCTTTATTTCTGTAAAATGTATCAAACGTTTGAAGCCAACATATCCGTATTGCACAAACATTGACAATTTGGGAGCCCAAATTCGTTTTCCCGTATTTTACACAGAATGAATAATATATTAAAGTGAGGTAGGTGTGAGGGCACGATTTACGTAGGGTGGCCAGGGTTTTAATCTTCCCGAACGACCATAACAAGACGTATAGGCAAATTACTGAATGCGTTATTAGACAACTCTGGCGATTTAATAGAGAGAATTTTGGATGAGTAAGTACTTTTTAATAATTTATTGGTTGAAATGGGTTAATGCGTGATTTCCGCTCGTCCATTTTATGGATTACTTAATTGATAACGGAAAGATAAATAATATTTATGAGAAGGTTATTTTGTATTAAACACTCTACAGGTGTTTATTTTTAAAGTTCCGGGCCGGCAACTCTTCTGCAATGCCTATGGCTTGTGGATATCTATGGGTAACGTTGATTGTTTTCCATCAAGTGACACGCTTGCTCGTTTTCTTTCCTATCTCATAAAAAAAGGAAAAATACGGTTTTGAGAAGCATTTAATTGTTTTAACCGTGGTTGTCATCTTTCTGATATACTATTTGAAAAGACAGAAGTTACTGAATAGTTTATAAGATATTTAAAAATATCTACTAATTATATTTGCGTGAATTGTAAAAATCGTTTCGCTAGAATGTGTTAATATTTTGATATTTTTATTAAATGGTAGGTAAACGTATGTGATAAAATGCTTAAAAACCACGATGTTTTAAGGTAGAGCCGTGGAAAAGAATCGGGACAATGTCTACTATAAAAGAAAAATTCAAAAATGTTCAAAATCCGGTTATCTACATTAAGCCCATTGTCTGCATCAGATCTTGAGCTGTAATGATCACATAGGAATGTGACGAATAGGATGTATTTTTACAAGACTATTTTTGTTATCTTTAAAGATAATCAAAGCATGTTATTACTTGCTTTAAAAAATATCGATACATCAAAAAAAAAATTAATCTTCTAAAAGTAAAGGACTGCTCCTAGGATACTTATTTTCCTCTGAAGTGTGCTATTTGACTTCAGTTAGGGCCATTTATTTGCTTAATGTAAAAATAATTACATTTATTTCATTTTCCATGGAAATTGCTCCGAGAAATTCTATATGGACAGTCAAAAGTTTTACTTAGCTTAGATCCGCGACAAGCAAAACAATAACAGAAAATTAATAATGTGTATTTTTCTGTTGGATTATGTGGATTTATTTGGAACTTTAACCAAAAACTTACCGAAAATCGACCATCAATTCTCCACCCACCAACCACTATACACAACACCAAACACACATTATCACTTTTCCATCTTGTAAACGACACGAGGCATCTTCAGGTATAGTAGACTCTACGGAAGACAACCGAATATTTTTTTTTCTTTTCGGTTGTCTAAGTTTCTTTCTTCTCGAGTTTTTGGTTTAAGTTCCAAATAAATCCACTTAATCTAACAGAAGAACACACATTATTAATTTTCTGTTATTGTTTTGCTTGTCGCGGATCTTAGCTAAGTAAAACTTTTGACTGTCCATATAGTGATGGATTTCCGCAAAGTAACGCCTGACTCCATCAATAATCCGAGAAATTCGTTAAATAGAAAAGTTTCAACTCCACCATCTGGATAGTAGCGATCCTGTACGGTGCTTTTTGATTGCAAGTGAGACGCTTGCTTGATTGCATTCTTATCTCATAAAAAAGTGAAGTACCATAGGATGCTTGATAGATGTGAAACATTAAAATTATATTTGTTTGTGAAAAATTTTGAATAAGCGCCGAATAATGTAGCGTCGTCTAAAAAGTGTTGTCTTACTGTGCAAGGCCACGTATAAGTGATCCTGTAATAGAGTCGAATAGAAGGGAGTGTAGCTTGAATTGAGACGACATCTTGCACCCACCCTTGCAAATATTTGTGTATAATATTATTAATATGGCTAAGTATTATCTAGTTTTGCACGCGTAGATTTTCCTTTGTTATTTAACACGAACACTGAGTCAGAACTCACGCATTTAATCCAACGTTCCAGAGAAACAAATGCTCTGCTCCTTGAAGAATATGTTCATGTGAAATAAATTAATGGCCACACCTAATTCACCGCAGGGCAGTAACGAGATGGGTGCCGGGTTGTGCGGATTCCCCGCTTGGCGTGTACTAATAGGCCTCATTTGCTTTCTCCTGGCAGTCATGACGGCTCATGGGTGTTCAAGCCGGTACATGACGTGGTGATCTCATGTCGTGCCTACATTAATTAGCTTTGAACTTGGGACACATCGCGATCCAGTTTGCGCGAATTTGAATAAAGTTAAACGTCGCTCGGTTGACTTCTCTATGTCGGTTGCTCTTTTTCGTCGTTTCGCTTTTGTTTCGCTTCGTGTGGGTCATGTGAAAGGTGTCCTGGGTTTTCCTGTTTCTTTTTTCTATAATTTTATTATGCTAATGAGATTATATATGGATATTATAACTTTGGAACTTAAGCTTAGAAACGTATTGAGTTATTCTTACTGATATTTAACTTGAAAAAAAAAACTATATAATTAATATAAAAATAATATTTTTTGCAAGCGTATATTAAAAGAGAAGTGTGAGATTAGACGTAATTAAAATTCATAAGGAGAAAGAGTGCAGAAAGAGAAGAAGAAAATTAGAATTTAAATGAATTACGGTTCAATGTTGATCACGGGTAAGCCATTTTTACTAATTAATTAGATGTATAATAAGTAAGTATTACTAATTTGATTATTTTTTTCCACACCCCATATATGTCCCACTGCTGAGCACGGGCCTCTTCATTTCTGGATTAAAGGACATTACCCCCCACGCTTGTCCAATGCAGATCTGCTGGGAAGGGAACTGTTGCTGAATGCGGGAATTGAACTCGCAACTATTGACTCCGTGGGCGGGGGGCTGCGCCACTGAGCCAATTGGTCGTCATTTGATTATTTAATCATAAGTAATAACAGTTCGATGGGGTAAGGATAACGCTTATTATCTGTGGTCGTAGGTTTGATGATATTTTTTTTAAATTGGATTTTATTTCAAAGACATCAGGGAAAATAGAAAAAAAAAAATACAAAAAAATACTAAGTTGGCGTACGTATAAAAAAATTGATGATATTTTCACAATAATTCAACCTCAACATGTATTTATTGTTGTTTATACATCATTGTACGGCTCATAAAATCCTAACCACCAGGTACTTTAACTGTAACGGCGTATTGAGTAAGATAACTAGTGGTAATGTCTGCAATTACTTCCCATACTTGAATTGGTGCATTAAAAAAAAAAAAAAAAAACAAGAGACGATCGTGATCGAACCGGCGATAAAGACGCTCAAATAGGTATACCTGTGTAAATACCAATATAAGAGCATTATAATTTGTGATACGATCTTAATCTCAATATTTGGGTTGAAGTATCGCCGTGATCCGTGGAACAATGCGCACCGAAGCGTTGCCCACGCGCGGATTCCGCCTCTATGGGATCACACTTATTAAACTTTAAGGTACCGCTTCTGCCGATGATATCTCATCATCAATGGCTCATAGAATATTTATGCACGTAACGAATGCAACGTGAGAGCTTTATTTGATAGGAGAATGTCCCGCCATATCACTAGGATGTAATTTTTATAGATTTTTTGTGCGATCGTGCGATCACTAATCCGCCCACCAAGCGTGGGTTATTTATTATTCATCGTCAACAATCCTTAATTTTGAGTCCAATGTCTAAGTGTCAATGAACAAAGATGAATGAGAGTAAGATAGAACATTTTATTCGAGAAATAGTACAGATAAACTAAACTAAAAATTGAGGGAAAAGTAGAGTTAAAAACAAAACAAAAAATATCATAGTGGTTAAAATTATAACAAAAAAAAAAAATACAATAATAATTGTTCAGGATGAAGCTGGCAGCTAAGAAAACCTATGTTTTATTTTCTATTTTTTTTCTCGTCGACAAGTTTGCTGTCAAATAACTTAATACGCAATCAGCCAATCAAAAAAAAACATGTTTTTTTTTCACGTTAAAGATATATGTAAAAGATTATCTTTATGAACCCGTAGGAGGCTTCGCATATAATAGTAGTAAACATAACATCATTTATATTACATATACAATAGTATGAGTCACAAAAAAGTAATACTCTAAGCAAAAAGCTTTGACAAGCCACAGCGCTGTTACAATGTAACCATTTTGTTTAAAAAAAAAATAATTTTTTTAATATTACATGAATTCATGTAAAGTCTTATAACCAAGGAGAATATACCGTATATTAAACCAAGCTTGTCCAAGGCGGATAAATAATATCGCTATTAATTTATATCTAATAATTTATATCGCTATTATGTTATAATTGAATTCAGACCTTATATTTTAACCAAAATTCTAATGAAATAAGTTATAACTCATTTTCGGTTGTATTGCTGATAATGAAAGGAAAACTTAAAAGAGATCATATGTTATATTGTAAAAAAACTAATTAATTATATATTGAATTGAAATAAATAAATTGTATATATGTATGTACGGTATGCTATGACATTACCGGAATATTTCAAAAACCGGAATGATTGTCATGGACATTTTGTATTCGACTATTGTTTCGAAAGGGGTTCCAATTATGCGTAAAAGCATCGGCCACTTTAAGTTCATGCTGTTACTTTAGCCTTTATAATAAATCGTTTTGAAAAGTAATTGTGGAAAAAAATGTGCCTCGAGAAAAATTGAGAAAACGTATCGTCTTATGGATTATAATTTATAACTAACGATTAAGAATATTTTCGACTAAAATATTTTAACTTAGAATATTTTCCATGATATAAATATGATTTATGTATATTACCTAGCTTATTGTCCGAAATACATTGAATATAGTATAGACTTTAATACCTGCGTACGCTCCTAACATCAAACGAAACTTGCTTCATATGTCATTGTGTCAAGCAAGCCCAATAATGCATTATGCATTGTTTTCATTACACTACAAAACTTAACATAAAACCGATGTTAAAGTTTCTGCCATGAATAAAATTCAATTTTTTAGTCGCCGGTCGACTTGTACTAAAGCCTGCAAGAGCGTCGAGTGGGACTGCTTTTTGTACAGTAAAATTTTACAACAACCAGCTTTGATCGTAATAAATATAACAATGAACAAGTAAGGTACAAAAACGTTTGCGGGGAATTTCCTTTTACGTCGTCTGGTGATTCGGACACCTTGAAATATACCTTTTGTACAACAAAATATGTTCAAACCTTGATATATTTAATTTTTTTTATGGCATAGGAAGACAAACGAGCAGGCGTGTCACCTGATGGAAAGCAACCAACGCCGCCCATAGACATCCGCAACGCTATAGGCAGTGTGGAAGCGTTGCCGACCTTAAAGGAAAATGAAATTATGGGAGTGGGAGTGGGAATCGGAGGGGGAATGGGAGGGAGATTGGGAGTGGGTATCGGAGGGGGAGTGGGAATGGGAAGGGGAGGGGTTTGGGCCTCCGGAACTCAAACCGCTCACCGTACGAAGCGCGGTAGCTAAGCAACAACTCAGACGCCGGTTTTCTGAGGGAGTGTGGTACTTCCCCAGGCTAGCCGGCCCATTTATGCTACAGACAAATAATATGCCATTCTTGACAAAGTATTCGTCTGCAGCGTGGCTCTACCACTTTAAAATTCACTTCTTTATTTCACCATAAATTGCGACGACGTAAGTACGAATTCACCAGAAGGAACTACTAATATATATAGATATACTATAGATGTACTAAGAAAGTACATCTTAGTTTATATTCTGGTGAAAACTAAGGTCATTATTTTAAGTACCACGACAGTTTTAAGAAAAGTCAGTCACCATTTCTTTGCTCGGACACTTGATTCGTACCGAGAACTAAAATAAAAACATCCTTGTTACGTTCTCCTTTGGTCTGCGCAGACTTACTTCATTGAAGTATAAAGTACATATTTTTGAAATAAATACATATTTCTATTTCAAATTAAATTTATTATAATTTCTATCTCTAAAACCATTTTAAACCATGTAAAAACCAAAATTTTAATTTTTCAGTAGAGTAGCACTTGATACCCTCGTTCGATGGTGAATGAATAATTTTTTTGCTCCTTATAAACAAAAAGTTTAACCATTCGCCTGAGCTGAAATTGCTGAATTTTTGTTGATATTATAATATTTGGATATTTCTAGGTTTTGTTGTTTTTTAATTTTTTTATTTATTTTGACAGAAAGAACAAATTAGAGTTGTGTATCGAAAAAATATATAGTATGTGAAAAATCATCTACAATATAATTCTGAATATTTGCTCACAGAATGGTTATTATATCAACAAAAAAGGGCTACTACATATATATGTATTTAATTTATTTAGGTACAAAAACGCGAATAAATAAATAAAAGAAATTGTTTTTATGTGATTTATGAAATTCTAAAGATGTCTTGAAGCGATAATTTCAATTGATGTATTGTAATACTAAATATTGAATGTTAACCATTCGAAGCTAATAGTCGTAGTGCTTGAAAACAAAAATTCTCATCAATATTACAATGGAAAATATGAACCTAAGTTCTCTTATTGACTGTGCAATCCCTAAAAACTGGGCATTTACTGCTCAATCTCATGTGTTCCGGGGAAACATGGAAAAGAAAATCAAATATTAAAAATACAGTTAGATTCCGACATTCCTCCGTCATTGACAACTAACTGTACGTATCGAGAACTTCACTGCTCTGTTTACAAAATATAAACCCGCCTCAAAGTGTGCTTCTTAAACAAATACACCGATTTGCTATTCCGTCCCGTTGCTTGTTCGTATCTAATATTTGTGTTTGTCGTCTTATACAAACGACGCATGCGTCGTCTCTTGTTTTCGGCCATATCCGTACCATTACTCTGTTAATATCGTGAACCTCTTTAATTTAATTTCATTATCATTGTCATCTCACAATCATCATCATAACCAACAGCATGCAGCATTCCCCTGCTGGTCAAAGACGTCCCTGAGATGTGTCAGCTTCGCGCATTCAATTAGTCACTCGATCTAACGGAGGAGCGTCCCACACTAGGTTTGTCAAGTTGGATCTCCCTTCAGCACTCGTCTACAATTTTACTATAGTAGGTCTACATCAGCGGTCGCAAAACTTTTTGACCTCAAGGACCAGTAAATTCATAATTTAAATCCTACCGACAACTAATAGGATTTTTAAGTGTTAAATATATTTATAACCTTTGTGTTTACAAATACCTACAAAATTCGTAATTAAATCCAATTTTAATTTTTATCTATATTATCTATGACCATAGAGCCACCGCATTTTCATTCCCGTGGTTGCCTACGAGACCATTATGGGATAAAAAGATGTGAAGAGTCTCTATTTGAGTAAAAGAGCAATCTGTACTTCCCAGACGTCGCAAGCGTCGTTTGTTTAAGATGACAAACACAATAATAAAACAGCTTTATGATGAATACTTTAATGTTATAATGAACACGCATTTTATATCTAATATGTAAAAATCTCGTATAACAGTGTTTGTTATATTTTAGAATTCCTCCGAAACGAAATCAATTAAATTTCTTAAGAGGGCAATACAGAGTTTTAATATATATATATATATATATATATATATATATATATATATATATATATATATATATATATATATATATATATATATATATATTCACGCCTATCCCCCGCAGGGGTTGGCAGAGACCACAGAGCTCAATCCGTTACCATTCATCGCAGCAAAACGGCTAGCCATTGGTCGCTTTTCGCCCTCGTGAGAATCAGGACGTGATGGGTGGCGAACCACGTCGCTGTCAATTTCGACAAATTAGGTATATTAAATTCGTCTTTGTGAATCCCACGACCCACAAGGGAGGATGGAGGTCAGCCCCAGCAGAGCCCTGCATGCTGAAGTAAAGCACCATAATACCCGGGGGAGCCCGATCCCGGGACGATTGGCACGCTTGCGACTGGGCTCGCCCCTAGCCAAGCATCCATAGGTACGGCAGACCGTGGATTGGCGGCGAGCAAGGGAAAGGATAGAGAAGAAAGGAAGGGGCAGGAAAGAAAATGCGGATTGGGAGAGTAAACATTTATAAATCCATATAAATATTTACTCCGATGCGGGAATCGAACCCGCGACCATTGACTCCGTGGCGAAAGGCCCTGCCACTGAGCCAATCGGTCGATATATTCATTTAAAATTCCACATAATTCAAATAGAAATAAAAAGACCACCAGCGCTGTGGCCAAGAGCATCTAAGCGAACATAGCATTATAATTACCGTCGTCAACCCGTTATTGTTGAATGCTTTGAAACTGGCAAGATCGTCCCACAATATTATAAATTACGTATCGCGCTTGATTATATAGTGCCGACATTTCAATTTGATAGTTCCCATTGGTTTCCTTATCATATTCTAGTATTATTGATCGATTTAGTTATTCATATCGTTGCGATCGCCCTTATAAATAATCATTTGCACCGGCCGGCGGCCGGTCGATTCTCCCTCGACTATTGTCAAAGGAAGTGCATCAGTTATTGTTCCCGTCGCCTTGCGTTTTATCTATAGCATTCAATCGCTTTGACCACGGCGTAGACTGCAATTTACTCCTTACCCCGTCTTCTATTGTTTGCCTTATTTTACTATTGACGATCATCTTGTAATTGAGGAACCATAGTAATTTGTATCAAATTGATCACTTGCCAATGACGTAATTGGCTTGTGAATTTTGATCCTATAGTTACCCTATTGTGTACATTATAGTCATGGCCAATAATTTGAAAATAAGTTAATGTTACAATATTCAACATACGTATGGAAATACAAATTGAAACTAGTTTAGACTTTGAGAGAAGTGTTTCTTATTACATTCGAGGATTCAAATTGTATAACGACACGACTGTGGTTTGCTGTTTCAATAACAAACATTTTGGTTTTGATATTAATATTTTTACCGGATGTAAATACATTAGCATTATTTTATATTAATTTAATTGAATGTTAGAATAAGAAATGAAGATATAAGAGAGCGATGTGGAGTAAAAGGTGTTGTGACAAAAGTTGAGAAAGGGATGCTTATCTAAGCATCCTTTTGTTTGGTTTGTACACATAGATAGGATGGATGAAAGATCATTGGCAAAAGAAATTTACGTTGCGAACGTTGATGGAAGGGTCGGTAGGGGAAGACCACGAAAAAGATACCTTGACCAAATTGCGGAACTTTTTAAGAAAGGCCAGGTCAAGAGTATCCTTAACGGGCGGGCTTGCATGAGGAGAGTAATAATGGTGGAGGAAGCAACGAAAATATGCTGAGTTCGCAGAAGATGAAGATCTGTGGTCTCTGCCTACCCCCACAGCAGACAGGCGTGACGATATGTATGTATGTATGAATATAAATACACATTCTTAGTCGTTATATTTGTCCCTATAATTTTGTCGAGTGAGTTGTAAGACTTGGGAAACTAAGGAACGTTTGAAATTGTTCGATTAACTAATTTACGTAATTTATGTAATATGTATGTCTATCTATATGAGTATCTATAGTATGTATGTAGTATATATTTATACTACTATCATGGATATACTGTAAGATCTTCAAATTTGCAATAACATGATTCATATAAAGGAATGGTACAATTTCATATCCATTTAATTTTACTAGATTTAAGATTATAAAAATAAAAACAAACCTACATACCTAAAAGGCCGGCAACGCTTCCGCGACTCGTGCGGTCTCGCGGTAGTCCATGGGCGGCGTTGATTGCTTTCCATCAGGCGACACGCTTGCTCGTTTGCCCTCCTATCCCATAAAAACATATATATATATATATATATATATATATATATATATATATATATATATATATATATATATATATATATATATATATATATATATATATATATATATCAATAGCAATAAACAAGAAAAAAATATTTGTTATTAACTACTGTCGTAAGTGTCCATCGATTAATACCACAATACAAATGAGTACCGTTCGATAGAAATCTGTACATCGATATCTTGCTCATGAATCCGTTGCAATCGATTGTGTGTTCGTCAAATTGACTGACGACCCATCAGCATAATCGGTTTACAGTCTTCCTGTCCCAATTGTTATTGTAATACTTATTGTACTACCAGTTATTAATGTCTCACGTGAGACACGAGATGTCACGGATAATTTATTTATACGACATCTAAGTAACAAATGTAATAATGATGACTAGTGGTCTCCCGACAACATCGCGAGCGAAAGTTTACACATTAATTAAGATTCCCATTTTGCGCTATGCTTGTATCTAAGACGCTAAGTTTCGCAGTTTGTACGCCTCGCGGCAAATCAGTACAGTAACACGTAAAGCAAAACACGCGAATTTACTTCAACTGAGAGAAAGTGAAGAAATGTCTTATGTACTTTGTCAACTTAAATATTCCTAAGAAGTTTCCGTCCCAGTTATATGTCGTCTTATACCACCTACTGAAACTTTCATTTTAATATGTCGCGGTTTAGTAATACATTGTGTTCGTTGACATAGTTTAGATTAAAAAAGTTTGTTAAATCCTTGAGTTTTTTAAAACTTTAAAATTAACTAATATTTAGAACTTTTCCCGCCAACTTACATCAGTGACGTTGTGTTTTTATTTCTTTATATTTCTTATATTATATCAGTTATATTGTTTAAGTATGGTGGTGTATTATACAATATAGTTCGATTAAGGCGTATAAGTGAAGTGATATGAAATAAATTCGTGTATCGTGAATTTTTAAGTTGACTGAAAAAGTCCATAGGTTTTGGTAGAATAGCCACAATTAACAAGACGTAACGTGATAAGTTGACTAGTTGTATTATATTTAAAGGGATTTGTTGTTATCGTATTTTACTTGAAACTGGCATAATAGTAACTAATTGTCATCAAAGAAAAGAAAAGAAAAATCAATAGTTAGTTTAGCAGCTTTCAGTTATATATTGTGACTTTTGGTCCTCAGGTGCGCAAGTCCATTCAACCAAGTTGATACAAATTAGTCTCTAATTACTTGTATACAGTTAAAAAATAAAGATAACATATCCCATTCGGTTATCGTATGTATTTAGGTGCGTTGTATATTATGAATGTTAAAAAATTAAGATATATATCTATTTACCTTTTTGTATGCTAGGTTGTGACGTATGTTGAAAAATTATTTATATAATTGTTAAGAATAAAATATCACAGTTTCCTCAAATAAATGATTAAGAAAAACCATATATATTTGAAACTTATATATTACATAATAACCAGCGGACTCGGCAGACTTTATAATGCCCTGAAAATAAACAATCCTAAATTCCAATTGCATCACCACCTATCGGGTGTGAATCTAAACCATCCAGAGACCAATTCAAATACCTAAATCAGTTCAGTTAGGAGGTTAGTGACAAATACACGTACAGAAGAATTATATACTTAATAATATGCTCAGAAAAATACACCGTATATTAAAAAGGTATATGAAATAAATGCGTGTATCGTATTCTTTTCTTCTATTTATTTCTCCATAAATAAAAGTAATAAGCAGTAAGAAGTATCAACTAGAAATAAGGGTTTGAAGATTAGTGACCTGAGATACAGGCTCATTCGTAATTTAGGCACTAGCCCGCCACATAAATTTTTTTTTCAAATTGTACCCCAAATAATGTACAATGCTATAACTTATGGTGTCTAAATAGTAAGTTAATGGTTTTTTTGTAGTAAATAATAAAAGAAGAGAGACAAAAATAAGCTTGAAATTAATATACAAATAATTTTGTATTGATATTGACATGGTTTGTATTGATGAATATTTTCTATTAATATTAATAACGTATGTATCATAACTGTTTTTTTGCTATAACATTCAATCGTTAATATTAATATTTTGAACTCCGTAGTCACATATCATTTAAATAATTCGGCGATTTATTTAAGTCTGATATGATTGGATGTGGACTTACACCTACTTTAACGGATTGTGATGGTCGTGACGAAATACTTATATGATTAGAAACCGTTTACGGTTGACTTTGAGAACCTTTAGTTGAAATGATTGATAACGAGTATTATACATCGAGAGATAGAATCATAGAATTATTTATTAGCAATACATCACAAGTAAACGAATTAGCCTTAATATAATATCAAAATGTTCTCTTCTCTTTTTTTATGAGATATGAAGACAAAAGAGCAGGCGTGTCACCTGATGGAAAGCAACCAAAGCCGCCCATAGACATCCACAGCGCTATAAACAGTGCGGAAGCGTTGCTGACCGTTAAGAAAAGTGTCATTATGGGAGTGGGAGTGGAAGGGAGAGGGGGAGGGAGAAGTTGTTGGGCCTCCGGAACTCAACCGCTCACCGTACGAAGCGTGATAGGTAAAGTACCACTCAAACGCCGGTTTTCTGCGGGAGTGTGGTACCTTCCGGGCGAGACAGTTTTTGTAGATATCCGCGTATTTAAGTAAAAATAAAAAAAAATTATGTTGTGTGTAGATGTCATTTCACTCCACGTATTCGTCTTACGCCTATGCCGAATCTTAAAAGTATATTGGCTGGATAGCATGGTCTCCAACGAGGAGCTGTGGAGAATCAGCAAAGAGGATTGGGTCCTCTTGTCTGGTCCTCGATGTCCAGATACGTTGACAAAAATGGAGATGGATAGGGCATACTATCCGGCGCTACGCCACTCATATCCCCAAACAAGCCTTAGAATGGAATCCGCAGGGGAAAAGAAAATGTGGGCGCCCAAAACAAACTTGGTGGCGTATTGTGACGGTCGAAGTAAAAGATGGGCCTATCCTGGAGCGAAGTAAAGCATATTGCCTCCGACTCGTGTCTGCCCTATGCCCTATATCAGGGGGACTTAGAAACCGGGTGAGAGTGTAGATGTATTCTGTTGATGTTTAGAGTATAAATTACAAATTGCAGAAGTATTTCATTAAATTTTTAATGCCAATAATATCGTGAAAATATTTACTAAAACTTTTAACGACTTTCTTGGTACGATGTAACCAACCCCCATTTTACTTTTTGATTTACGACTATTTCCGAGATCACCTATCGGTTGTGAAAACAATTTATAATCTTGATTTATTGATATGTTAAAACTTTTATCTTCTATCTCGTAAAATTTACTACAATTTTTTCGCATTGTTTTTTTTTTAGGTTTTATTAGCAGACGTTAATAAAAACCTATAAATAGAAATATAATATCTTATATTAAAAGAGTCGAATTGGCTAAGCGGCGGGGCTGTCTACGGATCCAATGCTCGCCAGTTCAATTTCCGCATCAAGATAAATATAAGTACCTATTGCCTACAAATATTTACTCTAAATCAGATTTAGAGTATTTTAATTAATTATCCCACCAATTTCAAAAGTTTCATCCTCACCGTCTGAATGAGTGGCAATCTACTACGGTGCGCTTCTCTCGAAACTTCTTTCCCTTCAACAAACAACAAACCTTCAGCGGTCTTTCTGAACCGATACGACATTGGCACTACACATACTTAGAAGACCGGCAACGCTTCCGCGACTCCTGTGGTGTCGCGGTTGTCTATGGGCGGCGTTGATTGCTTACCATCGGGCGACAGGCCATACCCAGTAGAGGGACATATACTGGCTGCAAAAAAATTAAAACAGACAACATCATTGTCTCAGTGGCGAAACTACCACTTTTCAAGTCATAAGGTACAGCGTGTTTATTAAAATAAAACCAAATCGACCAATTTCATGGTCGAATATCTTCATTTGTGAATGGTACGTCAAGTCGGAGTGGTGTATCAAGCCACGCGATCCCCAATTGGAGATTTCGCAGATTACTCCTGCATGAGGTCCCATTGAGATGCTTGTTTAACTTGAGCGGGCTATCATTAACCGTTCATTGCTGGCGGATTTATCCCGTCGCCGTCACGGACGGTTCTCGTACGCAATTATCCGAACTGCGATCTCCCCATTGTTGTCGAAATTTAAAACAAATTTCCTGTACAAGGGAGGTCGAGTTTTTCTGTCCCGCCAAATTGGATAAGCACTGTAATTACTCGCTTAAATTCGGTGCACTCGACGGTTGCTTTGTGGGTATTTTGAATCGTCCAGTATGCGAATCTTTTTTTGCAAGCTTGAGGTTATTTTTATGAGGCGGCAAGGTACGGCTAATTTTGAATACCTTTCGGATAAGATTTTTAATTTAATTTTACATTACCTATATTTAATAACCAGTTTTTAAAATGAAAATTTAATTTAAATTAACTACTCTGACAAGTCGTCGATAAAAACAACTTCGTGATTGTTTTTAAAGGTATAATAATATATTTATAAAAATTTTAGTATAGGTATTTAGGCAGTAAGTACTATACAAATCTGTCTTTCTAGCTCTAATATCAAATAACTATACTGAGAAACCTTTATAAATATATTTTTTGCAATTGCTAATGAACTTCTTTAAATAGACAGTCATCTGTAATTATTTCTGTAAAGTACAAACCTTCTAGAAAAATAGATCGACGATAAAAAGTAGCCTCAAAGTTTGATAATTTATAAATTTGTCATTTGTTTGTTTGTATCTCTTTTGGGCTGTTATTGTATGAAATATTGTTAAATTATGCTTTAAGTAAAAAGAGCGTTGTTTTGTAAACTAAACTGAAATATAATATATTATATATTTTTCTGATAATACAAGATTTTCGGCAAGATATATATGTTTTCTTTTATTTATTACCTTTCCGACTAAGTCTTGAAGGTTAACATCCATTTCAACATATTTATCTCCAACTTTAATGAGGCGAAACATTTTGTTAGCACTGGCCATCTCTCCCCACTTCCTGATGTTACGTAGTCAAGGTTTTCTTCTCCAACCAATCCGCCTTTTGACCACGACTGTTCCCATCATGATTAGTTAAAGAAAAAACACAATATATTATATATACGAGTATACTATAATATAGCACAAAAAAATACACATTTTTTAATCCAAACAATTCTATTTTTATTGTACTTTAATTTTTGTTCATCAAACATTATTTTCTTCAAAAGTTATGTTGTAAGTTAGTTTTGTGTGGCCAAAACTGAGTTAAGTTTGTTATACACCGATATATTATGTCGCGGTGATAGTGAGGGCTCAAATAATGTTAAATTTCCCCAGAGATTGAGTGAGGTTTATTGTTCACGGCGAACAACCGTACACTGATACATTTGTTTGCACTGAAGTTGGATACAGGCTGTTATTAGTCATGAAGTTAGAAATAAAGGTATATTATAATAAAGATACCTACACATATTTTTGAATTAAATATTAAGATCTTAATTTTTTTATACATGATTACAAAAAATTATGAAAAACAAAAAAAAGAAACAACATGGTTATAGACAAAATATTAAATTATACCTTGTAGATGTAGCCTAATAGCCGATTCAACTACGGCAAGCTTTTCTAGAAACTCCAGAAGCAGATTCGGCAATAAAGTCATTTAATGTATCTTCTTCTAAGAGTGCCTCTCCGACTTGCGAAGGTTGGCAACCAATTCAGCACAACTTTCCTCCTCTTTCGTGAGGTGCTGCAGTTCTGAAGCGCATGCTATCCCGGTCCACTCCCTGATATTACGTAGCTAAGATTTCCTATTTCGACCAACATGTCTTTTGCCCGCGACTTTTTCCACCATGATCAGTTGCAGCAACTTGTACCTGTCATGTCTGATCATGAGGAACCTTTGGCTTATCATATATATTCAATGTATATGTATATAATATTTCCATAAATAAACGATTAAATAATTATTTATATACATATGTTAAAAGTGTAAATGTGAATGTGTGTGTGTGTGTGTAATGTAATGCAATCATTAAGCCGGTAAGTATGCTCAATCATAATTTGTCAACGCTAATTATCCAGCTCAATTAAATTCCGTACATTTTAACGTATAAGTCATCTGCTTGCCGTTATCTCGGAGTATTCCAGTGATAATTCATCGAGAAACCGCAACCCCATCGGTCAAGCGACGTCACTTGACTACCGAACACGGCTAACCACTTGCGGCAGTATCGCAGTGCTTCCGATATTATCCGCTTCTTCACATTTATCTCCTATCTTAGCTACTCCTTTTCCTCCTGCACTTGTTAAAGCTACTGAGAAAGTTGTGGTATTATTTAATTAAGTTTAATGTTAATTAACTTATATTTTCTTGCAAAGTTTATTTATTTATTTTATTTTCTTTGTGACAATTTACAGTGAAGTTGGATGGTGCATAGTAGGTCTCACTAGGCAAGTCCGTGCTGAGCAACCTTCCGATTCGGTCATTATTCAAATTAGGAATACATATATAAATACACATAAATATGTACATACATAAATAACATATATATTTATACATACCCATGAAATATAGATATCTATACATATATACACGAAATATAATAACATTTGCCAGCGAGTGATATTACTGGCTTGGCAAAAACATGACAATTTGGTTCTTACTAAGTAATTGTAACCATTTTTTTTACTTCTTCTTTTTTATTTAGGCCAAAGAACACTGCAGATGTGCATAATAGAAGGGGAAGAACGTATTTATGGGAAGCATAGATGGATTTAAAAAGGAAAATGAACGAAAGAATCGATCCTCTGGAACACTTTACTCACGATACGAAGTTTTACTGTAACATAGTAAAATACTATCACTTTCGGCGGATATTATGTGAGACTGTCCCACTTCTCCTGTCGAGTTGACCTATTCGTGCTATCATTTTTTTATAGCAGAATAGGCAAACCAGCGTGCCACTTGGTGGTAAGAGATCACCGTCGACCATAGATAGACATTCACAACGCCAGACGCGTCTCAGATGCTTTGTCGGCTTTTTGTGAGCACATACACTCGTCTCTTGAATGCCACTATGTCGTATTTAGTTGCGAACACTGAAGCTGGTTAATAATTCCACAGTTCACGGCAGAAAGGTGTACTGTCAGCCATATAGGAATATATGGAACTTATTCTTATGGCGTGTAGTCCGATGGTGGGGCTGTGCGTTTATAAGGAGATTAAACAACTTGTAAGAACATCGATAGTGAGACTGTGCGGCTAGAAGATGATTAAACAACTCCTCGGAACATTCGTCGTGATAAATTCAATATAGTATGCAGAGAGATGAAAATCATGGTTCTAATACTATGCAAATAATATATAATCTTACTTAATATACTAAGGTAAGGACGTATGTGCCTTATAACATCTCGATCGAGCATTGCAATCATAAGTGAACGTCAAAATTTCAAGTGCTCTTAGATGCTTATCATAACACCCCACGCTTACATTTGACAGATGAGATGTCAGTGGAAAATTGGATTTCGCAAAATAAACATGTCGCATTTCTTCGTGATGTTCACATCCAATGTAAAATGCACCTTTCACGTAATGCGGTAAGTCGAAGTTACTAAAGCAGTTGTATTTGTTGCATTCACGGCCGACGCTTCTTTATATAAAGGTTCCGGTCAAAGATTGGCTTCCCTGCAGATGTTTGAACAAGGAAACATATTCTTTATTTGCTTAAGGCTGATTGACGTTACGTTGATTAAGCAAATGTTGGATATAAGATAACGAGCTTGATCAAGATTTGATGAGTTTATTAAATTCAGACAACTTTATAATTTTACTTAAAATTGCAAAACCATTTATCTTTCTTTTTTATATATTTACTTTGATATACGAAGTATAATTGTAGTGGCAGAGCCACGCTGCAGACGAATACTTTGTCAAGAATGGCGTATTTGTCTGTAGAATGAATGGGCCGGCTCGCTCGGGGAAGTACCACACTCCCTCAGAAAACTAGCGTCTTAGTGGTAGCTTAGATGCCGCGCTTCGTACCGGGAGCCGCCGAGTTCCGAAGACTAAACACCTTCCCCCTCCCTCTTCCCCTCCCCAACCCATTCCCACTCTCATAATGACACTTTCCTTAAAGGTCGGCAACGCTTCCGCACTGCCTACGGCGCTGTGGAAGTCTATGGGCGGTGTTGATTGCTTTCCATCAGGTGACACGCCTCATCGTTTGCCTTCAAAAAAAAGAGAGACAATGGCTTGACTCATTAGTTAGAGTATGTATCTGAATTGTGAACCAAGCATTCTGATTCCAATATCACTCTAAATTAAAGTTGGTGTTAAAAAGAAAAAATACTTCTCCGGGTCCTGGACGTAATTTACGTATCTCTTCCACCATTTTAATGATCAGACTAAGGCAACTCACTTCTGAACAAAGCATCTACCAAGCTGCACCTCTTGACTTGATCTTCGGCTACATGCATGCAGTTTTTGTCAACTGGTCTACGCAGGTCGTCACTCTATCTATCTAGCAGCATCTCACACTCCGTTGGGCGATGCGTTCTCTATTCCACTCCACTCATCTACTCCAATGGTTGTCAATTCTCTAACAATGGTGACCAGTCCATTGCCATTTTATTTAGCCAATTCGAAGAACTATGTTAGTTACTTTCATGGGTTAGAGAAAGAACTTTATTCACAAAGTTTTTATTTGATTTGTGATAATGTCATTATTTATTATAGAAACTGGGTTGCAGATATTTAATATTTAAAAGTCTATTGTACTGTGTTCAGGTAAATGATCGATTGTATGTAATAACTTATTAAAGATAAAAAAAAATGCTGACCGAGTAGTTACAACTCAATGGCAATATAGGGGAATAATAGAATGCTGATTTGAACTTATAAGGGAACTATATACGTACATACATATTGTCAGGCCTGTCTCCCGTAGGGGTAGGCAGAGACCACAGATCACCATTTGCTACGATCTCGGCATACTTTTCTTGCTTCCTCCACACTCATTACTCTCCTCATGCAAACCCGCCGGTTAAGGGTGCTCTTGATCTGGCCTTTCTTAAAAACTTCAGCAATTTGATCAAGGTAATAAATACGAGATATCGAGAATAACGAGAATAGATACAGGCGTCTATATATCGATTCCAAATCACTTTCGTTTGCAAAGTGGAAAGTAATACATCACTATTTTACATACAAAATATTTGGCACATAGTCGATATATTCAATATATGCATGCCTCACCGAGCGTGTCTGACGTGTGACGTTAACGTCAACATGGCACAATTGACGTGTGACTGGCCACGTCGCGTCAGTTGTGACTGACTGACGCGTGAATGACGCTCAACGTGACGTCCACAGTTCGGTATTGATATTCAAGACTCTTTTACAGTAAATATGCTTTTGTTTCGACCTTTTAAGTGAAAATATTACAATACTGGTGTGAATAGTGGGTATTTTATTTGCATTCTGGCCATTTCGGTGTACGACTCATCAAAGTAGGGAGGTACTATCATAGACAGATTTTATAAATACAAAAATGAAAGCAATAAAATATACCCACATCTAGAGTATATGCCATTTAACTATACAAACAATCTTGATCTAGAAAATCGAAACTGTGATCCTTAGCTTTAAAAAGCGTACATTTCTTATTCTATTGGGCTCTCAATTTAAAGTTGTGTTTCCCTTATTCTTCTTTTTTTCTTTTATGGCAATTAGTTATAATTATTATGCCAGTCTCAAGTAAAATATAATAACATCCATTATCTTGAAATGTACTAGTCAGCCTATTTTGTTCTCATCATCATCAAGGGATTAGAAACGCGGGGCTTTAGCATGGTTCAGTAATTTTTTCCAGTTGGATCTTCGTTTAGCTTTTTCCCTCCAGCCCCTCACATCGTTTGCAGCTTATTATGTTACATCTTGATAAAATGGTGGCCATTCTACGAAAAACTTCTATGGATTTTTGTAATCAACTTAAAAAGTCACGATACACACATTTATTTCATATCAATCCGCTTATACGCCTTAATAGAACTATAATGTATCGCTACCAAAATTAAACAATGTAATTGATAATATAATATTATAAGATTATGAAAATGAAATAAAAATACAACGTCACTAATGTAAGTTGGTGGGAAAAGTCTTACTTAAAATATAGATTGTCATTCTTATAATTTTTTTAATAGTCCATACATGTCCCACTGCTGAGCCGGTTCTCCATTTTCGGAGAAATAAACGTTGAACTCTCCACACTTTTCTAAGCGAAATGTGTAGAGTAATAAGAGTCTGCGACACTTAATGGGGTGACTTCACCACTGATCCAATTAAATCGTCTATTATTATTGTATAAGCATTTACAATATTAATTATTATAGGGACAGTCAAAAGTTTTACTTAGCTAAGATCCGCGACAAGCAAACAATAACAGAAAATTAATAATGTGTGTTTTGCTGCTGAACGAAGTGGATTTATTTGGAACCTAAACCAAAAACTTACCGAAAAACGACCAGCAACTCTCCACCCACCCACCACTATATACAACACCAAACACACACTACCACTTTTCCACCTTGCAAACATTGTGTAGTGTGTGTGTAAACAAAAGTGAAAACACACATTATTGATTTTCTGTTATTGTTTGCTTGTCGCGGATCTTAGCTAAGTAAAAACTTTTGACTGTCCACATAGTGATGGATTTCCGCAAAGGAACGCTGGACTCCATAAATCATATTAATTATTGCTGATTAAGATATTTAATTTTGCGAATATGTACTTTAATTACAAATACAAAATGTAAGTACTTTTACATTATTTTTTTGAGCTGTTTCTGAAATGTGTTAAGATAATTTTAATACCTCAGTAAAGAATAGATGGAATTTTGTTCGACGTAGTTTCTTTGAAGTATTCATATGGTCGTTAAATGATTTTTATAGCAATAGGATAGTAAGTGGTGTCCGAAAATACGATAACTACATTAAGCATAATATTGTTGGAGCCAAACTGTGTCGAAGCGCGTGAGGCATTTATTATTGAGTATAACCTGATATTAATATGGAGTCGGTTAGAAGCTGGGGCTTCCTGCTGTGTGTACAATCAATTTATGGTGCTGGAGGAGACAAATTACGTCGCTCGATATATTTGTCACTAGCCCACACGGCTATACAGATAGCCTTAACTTTATTATCATATTATGTCTTAAAGTGTTGTTTATAAAGATTTAAGCAGCGATAGCTAAGTTGGTAAGGATCGGACTTACCATCTGAGGTCTTGAGTTCGTTTCGTTCATTGGACTATTATTAATGGAGTCAGGCGTTACTTTGCGGAAATCCATCACTATATGGACAATCAAAAGTTTTACTTAGCTAAGATCCGCGACAAGCAAAACAATAACAGAAAATTAATAATGTGTGTTTTTCCGTTGCGTTTAGTGGATTTATTTGGAACTTAAACCAAAAACTTACCGAAAATCGGCCATCAACTCTCCACCCACCAACCACTATACACAACGCCAAACACACACTATCACTTTTTTTTTCCATCTTGTACACGACACGTGTTTCGCCCCAACACGAGGCATCTTCAGGTATAGTAGACTCTACGGAAGACAACCGAAAAGTGACACTTTGGTTTAAGTTCCAAATAAATCCACTAAACGCAACGGAAAAACACACATTATTAATTTTCTGTTATTGTTTTGCTTGTCGCGGATCTTAGCTAAGTAAAACTTTTGATTGTCCATACATTGGACTATTGTTGTGAATCATATCCTAACATAAGCAATAAACTTAGTTGGAAAGACTTAGAGTATTCTAGCAATATTATAACTTTGCTAGTTTCCTTTTTTTAAAAAATAACACATTTATATTAACTTTAAATTAAAACCAACAAAGAACAACCTATAGAAATATAAATATATATTTTTTTTTTATTTTATATATTCACGCCTATCCCCGGCAAGGGTTGGCAGAGACCACAGAGCTCTATCCACTACTATTCATCGCAGCGAAACTCTCCATTAGTCGCTTTTCGCCCTCGTGAGAACCGACGACCGATTGGCTGTGGCGCGGCCCTCCGCCCACGGAGTCAATGGTCGCTGGTTCGATTCCCGCATCGGAATAAATATATATATATGGATTTATAAATATTTATTCCAAGTCTGTCGTGCCAATGGATGCATGGTTAGGGGCGAGCCTAGTCGCAAGCGTGCCGACTGTCCCGGGATCGGGCTCCCCCGGGTACTATGGTGCCTTACCTCAGCATGCAGGGCTCTGATGGGGCTAACCTCCATCACTAAGACGAATTCAAATATATGTCGTATGCTGTTAAAGATAGAAAAGTGATGAAAATGAAGGTGTGCGATAAAAATGACTAAAAACCAAATGAAGAATACAGAAATATAACTATTAAATATGTTATACATTTTTATGATCCATATATGTATGTCCCTGTTGATCATGGATTCTTTCTATTTCTGGAGAACTATCTCGCTTATCCATGGCAGATTGGCGAGACAATCAGACTTGGAATAAATACTCTAAATGGATTGTGGCTTTTTTATTACTGAAAGTAATTTTCAATAATATGCATATAGTTAAAGGAATTGATAACAAAAAAGATTTAATAATGAAATAGGTAAAAGATTTAATAATGAAATATTTAAGAATTTACAAAGCTGACCGATCAAAGGTGCGGTTGGAATTAAAACGAATGCCTTTGACCAGCCGCTCGACAAAGGTTATTAAAAACGTTTAGTGCGCGAACAAATAGTTTCGAAAATGTGCAAAATCATATTAGAATTGTTTAATTAAAATATTGGAATGTTGATCCCCTATAAAGTGTAAATGTAATTCGATAAAGCTAAAAATATAATTCGAATTATTTTTTCATGGCTATAAAATAACTAAAAAAGATACCCATCCCACTTTTCTTCCTATTATATAATTCATACAAGTTTTTAAGAAGTTTACATAAATCTATTTTGAAACAACTTTTTTGACGATCTAAACGCCTGAGTTGAGAAGTGATCGCTTTCTCAGCGGCTTGAATATTTTTATAGCCTACAAGAATTTATTCAGAGTCTGTGTATTTCTTTATGTCATCTGCGACACAAGGAATCCTAGAGTAAGGTTACGAAGTTTAGCTTTTTAGTAAATATTATACTAACTACTATGAAAACGCATAAATATGACTAAAAGTTTCATAGAATGACTGACGGCATAGTACGGTGTGTCTGCCATAAAATTTCCATACAACACCTTCAGTGGTATATCCGAATCAATACTACATATTTTTCCATGTATATCCCATAGCTGGGCATGGGCCTGCCGATTTCCAGAGGAACGGACATAAATCATCCACTTGTCCAGTGCGGATAAGCGGGGTGACTACACTTAAAATAAATGTCTGTAGGCCATATATATGTATACGGAGATCGAACCCACAATTATTCGTAGCTACACTTCGCTGCTTTTCCAATTGGTCATAGTCGATCGTTACAACACTTATAAACTTAAAAAAAAAATAAAGGTGTTGTTGAATGTTTTCCACCAGACGACACGCTTGCCTAACTATCCTATACAATAAAATTTTGCATTGAAACTAATGAAAATAATTGAAACTAACACTTTAAAACTTAGGTTAGTAATTGTATATTTCAAAAACTGTTCCAATTTGTAATAGTTTGAATTCACCCTTTTGTCGTTAGGGAAAGACACAAACAGTGCAGTAGTGTCGTGTTTGTTTTCTAAACTAAGTCACGAGTTTGGTCCCGCATTTGAATAACTATTTGTATGCCACCTACAAAGTAATGGTTGTTATGACATAGGGAACCGTATTGAAAATAATTTTAATTTTTGTAAATTTAATATATAATTAAAATGTGAATAACACTATTCATCTATTTGTGCATATGGTAAAATTTTTGTAGAATGTAAATCCATAAATAATATTAGTAAATTTTTTACATTAAAAAGAAATACATGAGAAGTGATGCTACCTGCTGGTGTATTAGCCGTTTATATGGTAATGACTTATAAGCTAATATAAATATTGATTCTTACGGCAACGTAGACGATCTACCTATTTATCTCACTCAAATACATGATGTCCTATCAGTATAAAAAAATACCTACTTTTATATTGTACGAAATTTTTTATTTTACAAAATATCGGTTTAAACATTTTTTTTTATACAACAACAGAAACATTATTCCATAAAATTAAAAATGTGTTTGTCCACACATTTTTAATTTTATCATATGGACACATGTCATTGAACCGTACCATGCTGCTGTTTTTAAAGAGGTCATTGATCTCTTTACTTTTAAAGATTCATTTAGTTTTAAAGAGATTTACCTTACGTCATATGTTCGTACTATTCCTTTACCTTACGTCATATGTTCGAGCTATTAGGTTCAATGTTAGACCTTTACTTTTTATGAATGAATTTTTAATATAAAAATACGAGGAAAAGAATATCTGTATAATAGAATAATATATAATAAATTTGATACACAAAATACGAAATTGTGTATCAAATTTGCCACAAAATATTTCAATTGTATGGTATAATTGCATTTCATTAAAATTCCACGGTCCCCTTTGTCTGCGTATACGCTTAATTCAATTAGACCTGCTCATATCGGTTAGAGGACAGACGAGCGATTTCGGGTGTGTTCAATATAGGAGAATTTTATGAAAGGGTATCGGCCAATTGGTTCCGAGCCCGCTTTTATTCGTGTTTATGTCTATGATCTTATCTGCGGTCTGTCTATCCGACATACGGGCGTATGCCCTTTCATTAAACTTCGACGTTAAAATGTATCACAGAAAAAATTATGGAGATGCCAATTAGTGCAGAAAGAAAAATTATTATTTTCAGTATTATTAATTATATTATTACAGAGTGCTTTTTAAAATTTATTATTATTTACCGTTTATTATTGAATGAGATTATTTTTAACGCGACCGATTGGCTCAGTGGCGGGGCCCTCCGCCCACGAAGTATATATATATATATATATATATATATATATATATATATATATATATATATATATATATATATATATAAACTTAATCTAAAACTGATAATGTAAAATTCGTATCAAATTTAAGTAAAAAATTGTTATACACACTAACTTAGAATGGGTTTATTTAATACCACATTATTATGAGCGAACTCCAGACCTAAACGTTACACAGGTCTAACGTAAAAGTTTCGCGATGCGTAGTTCGTCATTGCCCAGACGCGGTTTCCACAACCCTCGTCTATTCCAGTGATGTCATGTATTTATATAATAATACAAAAAATATTGATAGTAGAATCTCTATTCTTTTTTCTATTCTGGTTACGTATAGGGAATTGCGTTAAATGAAAACAAGATATAAATACGAATTTAATGTTTGTGCATATTTCTCGTAACGGTTTTGTGATACGGTTGCATATCATTATTAGTATATTGGGTAATAATGTACCATCCCCTATACGGACACGTGTGAAGACGTCCAGAAGATCATATAATGATACCTGCCCTAGACTTACCTATATCGAATGTTCCCGTAGAAGACCACCCATCACGTGGTTGACGACAGTCAAAAAAAACCTGAAAGAAAAAATTCTGACTATCCACATAGTAATGTATTTCCGCAAAGTAACGCCTGACTCCATTAATCATCCAACTATAAATAGTTAAATTAATTTTACATACTTGTTTATTATATCGTAGTTGATATTTGGATGAATAAAAGACGTTACTATATCATTATGATAGGAAATGACTGCTGAAACACATTCGCATGCAAATGTAAGAGCAAACAGACTTCATACTCGAGTGATCTCCAGATTCAATGTAGCTTGTAAAACATAATACAGATTGTATCTACAAACCACAGTCTAGACTTAAGTACTCACTTAGTGAACTATAGGCAACGTTTATTTGATTAAATTAAGTGAACAAATGTTATGTATTCATAGCTTTACGGTGAAATCGTTTATTGTAATAGGGATTCTGTTTCAAAATAATCTAAAAATATATAAGGGGTTATGAAAGTAACTGACATGCGAAATAGATTTTTCAAAAATGTTTTACTTGACAAAATGAGTGTCACCTGGTATTTTTAATCATTCAATCAAAAATCAATAACATTCATTCAACACCCTGCGGTAGTTCACTGCTGGATATAGGCCATGAAACGCCACCTAGCCCAATCTTCGGCTTCATGCATCCAGTTTCTGCTAGCTGCCTTGCGTAGATCGTAGTATCATCTGATTGGGAGGCGTCCCACACTACGTTTACTGAGACGCGGTCTTCACTCCAGCACTCATCTGCTCTAACGATTGTCGGATTTCCAAAAAACGTGCCCAGCCCATTGTCACTTTAGTTTGTTAATTCGAAAGGCTATATCGGTGACTTTAGTTCTCTGGCGGATTTGTTCATTAATAAATTAAATAAATAAGGAAAAATAATTCAAAAGTTAAACAGCTATCAAGTTGTATTCCAAAGAAGAATTTAGCATGTAACAGACGAACCTCTTGTATTCGAGGTAAAACATGGATCTACTTGAATTTTTAACGGATTACATGCAGCGAAAACTAGCTGCGAAGTTGGTTGGATAAAGCCACTGTCCCGGGCCGTGGAAATATTAAAATCCTTCACGGAGGCATTGCCTCTGGTACTGAAGCGCAATGTACATTGTCAACGCATATAAAGATACAGTGTTGCCTTTATAACACCATTGTGTTGCACCCTAAGCAGTTTCTTTAGTGTTTCACGGCGTATTCTAGTATTTTATTATTCATGTAACAACAGCTTTTTGCGTACCTTCTGTAATATTAATAATTGAGGACTTCCGCGACAAGGTACCGCGGAGGCGAGGGAAAGAGCGCGAAATAATATATAATTTACTGTCAGAACTTTTTTCGTGTATTTCACGAGTCTTGAGGTGTGTAGCAATATAGAATTCTTTTTATCTCGCTAAAAAACGATGTAAACATCATAGCAACTCCTTTCCACTTGTAACATTTTTAATAAAAAATAAACTTCACCAATATTATAAACATTTTACAGCATTAACTTTTATTTTATATATTTAATTTTTTTACTTAAAATTTTCTGGTATCAGATTTGAATATCATGTAAATCTATAATTAATAATACAATTTTATACACAATATTTTTTGTTATTTTTTTTTCTTTTTCTTTCTTTGATGGCAATTAGTTATAACTATTATGCCAGTGACAAGTAAAATACGATAACATCAAATCTCTTTAAATATAACTAGTTAGCTTATCACGTTACGTCTTGATAAAATGGTCGCTATTCTACCAAATCTTTTAATGGACTTTTTCAGTCAACTTAGAATCACGATACATGTATTTATTTCATATCACTTCACTTATACGCGTTAATTGAACTATATTGTATAATACACCACCACAATTAAACAATATATGATTATGAAAATGGAATAAAAACAACTTCACTTATGTGAGTTGGCGGGGAAAGTTTATTATGTTAATTATTATTAAATTCTGTTTATTTTTAGAGAAGCCTTGAGACAATGGCATACCTTGAAATGCCATTGTTATTGTATATAATTTAATAATGGTCTTTTAAATTTCGTGGAAGAATAAAGCTGGCAGTAGAATTAAAAACAAGTTCTGAAAGCTTATTGACCATCTAAAAACCGACGCAGAATAGTAAATAAAATATTATAATTGTGTAAAAAATAAATGCAAATAATTTAAAATATAGACAAGTATTCGTGAAAGAACTTTTTATAAACTCTTTATCTCTATAATACCTCTACAATACCCCTTATAATACCAGTTGTATTATTCAAGACGATTTGTTAAATTTTCAAGCTATAAATTCAAGCTATAAATTATTTTCAAGCTATAAATAATTTGCGACGTAATTGTCAGTAAATGATTGATAATCAAATCTGATATTTTTTTAAACATGAATCACTATCAAACATTCATACAAATAATGCAGTCCTTCTCCTTACTTAAAAATTTAATCCATGACGATGAAATGTGACTATAGTGCCACAAAATTTAATAAAATAATATTCGAAAAACACAATACACAACTAATGTAGGAGAAACTAAATCAAACAATCTCCAGAACAACATTATTTTATAGGCTATTGTTCGCAATAAAGTTATAGATTGCGATATTTTTTACTAACTTGCGAACAAAATAAACCCCGTAATACTACACCAGTGCTTTTGAATTGCATATTATTGAATTTAAAAAGGTTCATTTCATCGTTTTGGTACTGCATTATGCGTTGATACCGAAGCTTGTTTATGGTGTATTGTTCTCGTCCGATATTACACTTAGCACTGCATTAAAACATTTCCATTGAGTAACGCTTGCTTGATAAAATTGAAGACAAAAGGTCAAGTGCATAAATATGTTTTAAAATGACAGCAAATGCTGGCGGAGAGATTTATAGCCATGTAAAAATACATGCACACATAGGTATCATTACGCCATTTTCCCGTAGGGGTAGGCAGAGACCACACATGTCCATCTGCTACTATTTCGACACATTTTCTTTGTTTCATTGGCACTCATCATTCTCTTCATACAAACTCGCCGGTTAAGCGTCAAAAGTGACCTGGTCTTTCTTAAGTACTTTGACAATTTGGTAGGTAGGTATGTTCTTCTTGGTCTTCCCCTATCGACCATTCTACCCACATCTGCGACTTAAATTTATTTTATCAGCAATGTATAAATCTAAATCTAAGCATCTTTTTCTCAACTTTTGTGACGACACTCCACGCCACGCAATTAAAAAAAAAACTATGGCAATATTGAGAATCAAAACACATATAGCCCAATCTTTTTTTAGTCACAATTTTAGCTTGTGTATCAGAAAATTCCTTGATTCCAGATTCATTCTTTTCTAACATTATTTATTCATATCGAAAATGTAAGTAACATTGATCTCTCCTTTTCTTCGTATCATTTCCGTGTATAAAACACTCGAGATATCTTTACGTGAGATTATCACTATATACATAATTTCGAAGTTGTTTACACATGTTTCGGCTTTTAATTTTTCGATCTTATCTTAGACCAGTCCATTCTCTATCAGTTTAGTGTTGTATAATAATTTTTCGATATCTCAACTAATATAGCTATCAAATTTGAAGCTTCTACCTTCGCATTGCCTATGATAAGTTTGTAAGCATAAGATATTATTACAGCATCATAATAATTTAAAGATTTGCAGTGGTATTTAAAGCGCCATTTAATATTATTTGAATTTGAAATTGAGCCTTAATGGAATAATATTCAATATATTATCTTTTATCTTTATATTATTTGGTATATTTATTAGGATTATTAATGGAGTCATGGACAGTTACTTTGCGGAAATCCATCACTATGCGGACAGTCAAAAGTTTTACTTAGCTAAGTCTACTATACCTGAAAATGTCTCGTGTTGGGGCGAAACACGTGTCGTTTACAAGGTGGAAAAGTGGTAGTGTGTGTTTGGTGTTGTGTGTAGTGGTTGGTGGGTGGAGAATTGATACCAATTTTCGGTAAGTTTTTGGTTTAAGTTCCAAATTAATCCACTTCATCCAGCAGAAAAAACACACATTATTAATTTTCTGTTATTGTTTTGCTTCTCGCGGATCTTAGCTAAGTAAAATTTTTAACTGTCCACATATTTATTAGGGCCGTATAAATTTAAATTTTGATTCTTTTCGTGTTGTCAGTCATAAGTTTTAAACTAATTATCTCCAGAAATAGCCTCTGTAGCTATTTCAATACACTCATCGAAACATCACCCTGCTCGTAAGGACAAAAAAATTCCTGTCTATCAAAGAAACGAAAAGGATTGAACTCTGCGGTTGCAAATTTCTATTATAGGAATAAATATTAGTACGAAATGAAGCTGTTTTTTTACTAACTTGAAAACCTAAGTTTAATAACATGTGAACTTTTATTAAAACGTGTACTTTGATGGTAAAAATGGAAAAAGATATAAACGAAAAGATCCTGCTCTTATCTATTCTTTACAAAAAGTTTAGTTTTATGTTCTTAACTTTTAAGACTAGGTTGGGTCAAAACTTAAATTTTCATTCCAAGAAGCTTTAATAAGTTATAACAAAAGTATCAAGTAAACAATAATATTGTATGATATTACAATGTAAGACGCACATATATGGAACTTGACAGAAACTTGTCACTATTGTGTCCAGCGCAATACAACGTTTTGCACTCACTGGAGCGTGCGGCGGTGATCTCTAGTTACTGTTCTTGTTGTGCTCTACGTAGTAGACTAGAATATAACTTGGAGACTCAAGTATACATTGTATTACAACTGCGTTATTATTGTTGAGGAAATTCGTCTTGTATTGTTAAGGATAGTTAATTAATTACTACAGCTATGACTAAGGATGCAACTAAGTGTATTAATTGAATGTTGTTCAGTTGTTTTTCCGAATCGATGTTTTCAAAGACCGGTAATACTCTTGTAATGCCTGTAGTATTGTAAATATCCATGAGTGGCGTTGTTTGTTTGTTTGGCTTCCTATATCACATAAAAAAATACTACCTAATTTGTTGAAAATGACGGCGACGTGTTTCGCCACCCGTCACGTCCTGATTCTCACGAGGGCAAAATGCGACCAACGAAGAGCCGTTTCGCTGCGATGAATGATAGCGGATGGAGCTCTGTGGTCTCTGCCAAGATAGGCTATATAATAAAAATATAGAAAGGATATATAAAAAAAATATTTAGTTTCATCAGAGTGCACGAAGCTATTATTATAATACGCGAAATTGTGGTATTATAGCTGTTGGAATCTAAAATATACACACACAAGGA
The DNA here is from genome assembly GCA_031353405.1 of Baronia brevicornis. Classification (NCBI taxonomy): domain Eukaryota; kingdom Metazoa; phylum Arthropoda; class Insecta; order Lepidoptera; family Papilionidae; genus Baronia; species Baronia brevicornis. Next base: position 279,182 of record JASFAT010001167.1, read on the forward strand.
AAGTAACACACGTTTGCTGAATATTGGACTAAAGTAGCAGCGTTTTCTATATTACTACGTGTTTTGGCGTTCCGGTACACTTTGTGGACAGATCGAGAACCAACCACAGGTTGGCTTTTTATTACTCGAGTAATTGCTGCTTCTTATGCAGTAGTTTAATCGCCTCTTCCGACACCCGCAGGAAGAAATAGGGTGGCCCTATTCAATACCTTAAAATCACAAAGCAAACACAGCATTTTATATACTGATTCACAAATACAGCATTTTATATACTGAGATATGTCCCACTGCTGAGCACGAGCCTCTCTATTTCGGGAGGAACGAACGTTCCCCACCACGCTTGTCCAATGCGGATTGGCAGGGTTACTAGACTCGGAATAAATATGTGTAATACATACATATATTTATTCCGATGCGGGGATCGAACCCGCGACCATTGACTCCGCGTGCCAATTTTATATACTGGTTCATAAATACAATATTTTATATTCTGATACATAAATACGGAATTTTATATATTAGTTCACAAATACAGAATTTTCCAGTTTGGATACGCGGTTATTAACAAATATTAGAATTAACTAACTAACCTTGTTGGCGCAGCGATCCAAAATGGATCTTGGCCTCCGAACAGATCTTATGCCACTTTACCCTGTCCTGCGCTACCTCCTGCCAGTTACAGACTTGAAAACCTTCAAGTCATTTTCAATCATGTCTCTTCAGCGGTACCTGGGGCGCCCCACAGGACGTCGTCTAGTTGGGCGACCCACATACGCTCTCTTGACTGCGCGATCCTCCCCCATTCTCTCAACGTGGCCCAGCCAACGAAGTCAGTGAGCCTTAGTCACTCCTATTACATTAGGTTCGGCCACCAGATGCTCGATTTCGGCATTTTTTCTACATCGCCAACTGCCATCATCACTTTTGTTTGGGCCCAGGATCTTTCGGAAGACTTTTCGTTCTGCAACTAGAAGTTTCTTTTCTTCCTTTAGCGTCAGTGTTCAAGCCTCACAGCCATACGTTAGAATAGGCCGAACAATCGTATATAGATTTGGAATTTCGTTTTTATACTGAGAAGTTTGGACACTAACACCTTGTGAAGAGCTGCGCTGCAAATTAAGTATTAGTATAATGCTGTAAATATTAGAATTACTATCTTTAAAAAATCATGTGAATTCCGTTTATAGATTATTATTATATATATATATATATATATGTATACCGGATACAAGAGTATCTAAGTTGTATTCAAAGTTATGGCCCGTTGCACACTGCCTTCCAAGTCTAACAAGGCAAGACATTACAACCGCAAACCTTTCTCCTGTTATCTAAAACGCTAAGTGCTTATAAGGCATCAACTTTATCACGAAATACCTCAAAGATCTAAGCAAATGGAACAATTAACGATGAAAGCCACGATCACCGTGTTGTGCATGGCAACTTGTAGATTCGGCAACGTTGAACTCATTGGACTTTAAGTTAAATTTACAATTAATTAATATGTGGACAGTTGGAACTTTTACTTAGCTAAAATCCGCGACAAGCAAACAAAAATAGAAAATTAATAATGTTTGTTTTCTTCCTTCCTTCTTTCTACGTTACGTGTGGTTGTCTTTCGTAGAGTCTATATATATATATATATATATATATATATATATATATATATATATATATATATATATATATATATATATATATATATATATATATATATATATATATATATATATATATATATATATATATATATATATATCCACTTCATCCAGTGGAAAAACGCACATTATTAATTTTCTGTTTTTGTTTGCTTGTTGCGGATCTTAGTTAAGAAAAAGTTCTATCTGTACACATAGTAATGGATTTCTGTAAAGTAACGCCTGACTCTATTAATCAAATTGATTACTATGCAAACACCGGTCTTAATTCACCTTTGTAACCTTTGAGTGCGGATATTTGCATACCAGATAGTATTAATGGGCTAGTCCCCATCATTGCGTGGGGGATCGTCGGGGAGACACAGACCACTACTGTTGTTAATTGCAAATACTGTGCGTAGTTTGCAGGGTGTAATAGCTTTCATATATTATCCAATCTATAATGTCGTTAACACTGACGTTGTATATATGTATGTATGTGCTTAATTACATTTCGAGCGATTGATTATCTTCATTCGGTTATATCCCTAATATGTAAATTAACATCTAATTCGATAAATGTTTTAAATACAAATATATGTAGGGAGATATATTTAGATAGTTTTAAGAGTCAGGGAGTATCTTTGTCTAGCCGCCTGTCCCGTAGTTATGCTATTGGTACACGGGTATACGACCCGAGCTTTCCGAGCTACTACCGTATCACTCCTTGCCTTCCGTTGCGGCAGTATCATATCTCCATCTTCCTATCTAAATGCATCTTCTCTTTCCTCTGCCTTTTCTTTTTCTTTCTATCCTTTTCTCTTCCTCTCCACAAATCGTGTCTAGGGGCAAGCTTAGTTGCAAGCGTACCGACCGTCCCGGGATCGGGCTTCCCCAGGTACTATAGTGCTCCTGAGGTAAGCTCAGGAGGTCGGGCTCTTCTGGGGCTGACCTCCATCCTCCCTTGCGGCTCGTGTGATTCACTATGACGAATTCTAATAAATCTAATTTGTTAAAAATGCCGGCGACGTGGTTCACCACCTAACAGAGAGCCGCTTTGCTGCGATGAATGAGAGAGAAAGGATGGATGAAAATATAGATGAGTGTCAAGGAAGCAAGGAAGGTGTGCCGGGATCGTAGCGGACGGAGATCTATTGTCTTGGCCTACCCCTACAGGAAACAGGCGTGACGATATGTATGTATGTTTTAAGAGTCATATAAATTATTCTATATTTTTGAAATTAAAACGCTGTCTTATTTTTAATCGATACTATAGACAAATGAACAAGCGAGACATCTGATAGCACCTAAGTGTATTTGTTCATGGATATCTGTAATACTAAACTGCACTGCAGTAATCTCAGGGCGTGAATAATAGGTCAATAAAGATTTAACGGATAATAGAAATAGGAATAAACAGGTAATAGAAGAAGGCAATGGAGGGGTAAGAATAGGTAGAGGAAAGGAAAAGGATTAAGCTTCTGGATCTCTCTATTGACCGTACAAAACACGGTAACAGAGAAACTTTACTATTATACTGTGATTATACAGCATATTTTGTGATTTAATTCTGTGTTATCTTTTAGTTTTTTTATGCGATAGGAAGACAAATGAATAACGTGACACCTATAAGAAAGTAATTAACATCACCCATACATATCTGCAAAAATGCTGAAGATTTGCCGGCTTTTAACGTTTTTGCCACAAGATTTAAAAAAAAAATATAACTTTTTTAAAATGGGCGATGCTGTGCGTCACATGATGCAATGATGGATCACATATACATATATTTATATGATATACGTATTATATTTATATCTTTATTCATTCGTAAATATGATTAGACCACACGCGTTTATTCGAGGAGATAAAAGAAATTAAGTTCCACTCGTTCGCGGAAAAAATTCATGTCGACCTCGTTGCGATACTTTGGGAAAAAATGTCTTTGAACGGCATGCGGTGGTATATTCTCGGAAGATTTCGAGTTAGTCCAAGCGTGGGCACGCGGAGACAACTACAAGCAATTTGCGATGTGTGACATCAAATTCACGTTTCAAAATCTCGACTACTTGGGTGGCCCCGTTTGACCATTAGGTTTTTGTGGCCGTTTAATGTTCACTGTTAAACTCGAGTAAGAGCGTTTTCGCTTTCTTGTTTGTTGTTTCCACTATTGGACCGAACGTCTCGAATCGTCAAATAGGCAATAAACTGTAAGACGATTGTTTTATCTAAGCACTTATATTTATCTCATCTTGTTTAAGATACGTACGTAACATTTTTACGTGTATATATTATATATACCATTTTAGAAAATAGTAATAAACATTTTCATATTTTCACGTACTCAGACACACACACACACACACACACACACACATATTCATACGTACACACGCACATACACTGCTATATGTAACGTCTGCTTTAGGTTAATGTCCAACTTAACTTTTGATAAAATTTAAATAATATTTGTATTAATTACGTAAATCCATTAGATCCTTTTGATCCAATGGTAAAATCAATCCACGGCCTTTATCGTAACCGTAACTCTAACTACCGTTTAGCTTTAAGAGTAATCCTACTAATATTATAAATGCGAATGTTGTGAAGTTTGTGTATGTTTGTTACTCTTTCACGAAAAAAACTACTGGACGGATTTGGATGAAATTTACAGTAATATAGGTTATACATCCGAATAACAAACATATAGGCTACAATTTGTAATGATTTTATTTTATTTTTTGGTCGTAATATCGAGAAGTTATATATATGTCAATTAAGTCGGAAAAAAATCTGGCCTCTGAGAGCTATCTTGGCGTACGCTGCCTAAACCATTGGAATTACACAAAGATGATGTACCGTAGAATTGTTTGTCTTGAATAGTTCTGTTTGTTAAACCTTTTATGTGGAAGCCACTATGATCAAAATTGAGAACTATAAATTAAGTAAAAATGCATTTATTTAAAATGATCTGTCACGAAACTTAATGTGGCAGACCAAATTCCACGCGAGGGAAGCCGCGGGCAAAAGCTAATATATTATATATGAATTACATTATTCCACCAAACTTCACGTAATATCTTCTTTGCCCCAACTTGAGTTGCAACTTTCGAGTTATGTTTCGTAACGTTATCCGTTGTCTCAAAGCTTCCAGCAAATAATGCTCCACAGTTTCCAAATGCCACACAGAACTGTCACAAAGCGTGTTGCATCTCCAGCCGAGTGTGAATTCAGACAACCAGTAGCAATGGGGAATATAGGAATACATTCCGAATAACTAACATTTCCATAAACAAATTGTAAAGTATATTCGGAGAATATTGTATATATGTTTCTTGAATCGTAGGTACTTTATCTCCTGTTCTTTCCATAGGTGTTGTAAGAAGAGAGTAAGAAGAGAGCATCTCCTTGAGTAAATAAAAAACAATTCGTCATCCCAAATCCACCCGCCAAGTGTGGGGATTACATGATATTATGACACCATACGTGTTATTATGACACCCCTGTAACGGGAAATTCTAGTGCGAGAGATGTATGATTGTAAACTAATTACAGATTTATTGTATAAAGGTTAAATTTAATTAAAGATCCGAAAAGGTCCGAAAGCAGTAACTTCGTCCCTAAACCAATTCTTACAGAAAATTATCACTATTAGCCCTGGGGCAGTTAATGCTGATTATAGCCCCCCATGTGCAACCCAGCTTGATCTTCGGCTTCATGCATCTATTTTCTATCAGAAATCTTTCTGTCGCAGATCTTCGCACTATTTAGCTGCGAAGCATTCTACACTACGTTTGCCAAGACACAGTCTTCACTCCATACGTTGTTGGTTCTCTGAAAAACGTGACCAGCCCATTACTACTTCCGTTTGTTACTCGGAGAACTATGTTAGTAACTTTGGTACTCCGGGACATTTCTTCAAGCCTACACATACCTTAAAGGCCGGGAACGCTTCCGTAATACCTATGGTGTTGCGGTTGTTTATGGCCGGCGTTGATTGTTGTCCATCAGGTCACACGCTTGCTTTGCCCTCCTATTCCATAAAAAAACACAGAATATTTTCCATTAATTATTGGCGATATTTATTAACTTGGTTGTATTTGTATCTTTTTCCGTTTTGTTTTTAATTTAAATTCTTGTGCGAACTAAAACAGTAATAAAATAGTCTAGTTGACAGCGGTACACGCAACTTCACTTACCTGCGCAAGAGTGCCGTGTCGGCCCACAACCTGCAATCCCACTTATTTCAATCCTTTGCCGAATATTCCACTCGCGTATATTTATAACGTTTTTAAATACTTTACTGAATAAGTAAAACCGCGGTTGGATATTTTAAAAGGTAGGAATTACAGATCGAGTTTATACCATTTTTGTAATTGGCATCAAATCATAAAGCGATGTTATTAGTGTTTTCTTTTTAACAAGTTTATTATTCTACGACCGAGTGGTTCAGTGGTGGGGCCCTCCACCCGTGGAGTCAATGGTCGCGGGTTCGATTCCCGCATCTGAATAAATATATGTATGGATTTATAAATATTTATTTCGAGTGTAGTAATCTCCCAATCCGCATTTCCTTTCCTTCTGTTTTCTTTCTTTTCTATTTTTTTCCTTCCTCTCCGCCAATAACGCAAAAAACGCAAAAAACGGTCTGCCGTGCCAATGGATGCGTGGCTAAGGATGAGCTTAGTCGCAAGCGTGCAGACCGTCCCGGAATCGGGCTCCCCCGGGTACTATGGTGCCTTACCTCAGCATGCAGGGCTCTGCTGGGGCTGACCTCCATCTTCCCTTGTGGCTCGTAGGATTCACTAAAACGAATTTAATATTACACGAGGGCGAGAAGCGACCAATGGAGAGCCGTTTCGCTACGTTGAATGGTAGCGGATGGAGCTCTGTGGTCCCTGCCAACCCCTGCGGGGGGATAGGCGTGAATATATAAATAAAAAAAAAATATTATCCACTTTTATAATAGTTCAAAGAAACAAGATAAAGTGAGTGCCAAAGTGTAGCACTTTTCTGAACGAGGCAAAAAAGAAATAATAATGTGAACAATTTTTTTAACAAATATTTGCTTACGGCTCGGCATTACTATATTAAAGCTTACAGCTAGGTTCTACTATATAAAAGCATACAGCTAGGCTCTACTACATGGAAGAGGAAGGGAAAATACAGTTTTCCGATAAAATTGATTCACTAATAAGTGTTTTTCCTGAAGAATTACTTTTATACAATCAAGGCGTATTAAAAAAAGTTTTAAGTATAAATATTTTTGCAAATTAAAACTCGTAATAGGATTATTTTTTTTAATTAATTGCATTAATAATTGAATACCAAATTACATATTTATTAAAATAATTTTTTTTCTGGTTAATTACGTATTTCATAGTACCACCAAGCGATAATTGGTCACTTCCTTTCCTTTACCTTTTTTCCTCTTATAATTCTCCTTTTCCTCCAGTTATTCACATCCGTAAACTAAAATAGTATAATAAAAATGCATGTCAGCAGGGCCTTTAGTATTACCGACATCCATGTATGATGCTTCGAAAAAGGTAATTCTAGTTTTTTAGTTTGCTCGCGTCAAGTCAAATGTAATGATACTAGCGGAACAGGCAGACGTTGTCTTGCCCTGAAAATAATACAACCTCAAACCTGGTTGCAGCGCTGCCTATCAGGTCCAATTGTGAATCTAAACTTTTCATGGACCCACTTAAATACATAAATCACTCCAGTCGTTTAAGATATGGGTGACCAAGATCTCACCGAACGGCGAAAGAATGTTCTTTAGCACTAAAGAGGGATATCTAATCTGCCAGCACCTTTAATTGATGTTACCATGGGGAATGCTCCGAGGAATTGTTTGGGATAATTCCGGCCGTTGAATTCCACTACCGTACAAATCGTCACAAGGAAAGGTCCAGTACGGTTTGTTTTTCCAGAAACTTCTTTCCACGCACCACTACCCTGTGGAACGAGATACTTCTAACGGTGTTCCCATTCCGAATATCGAATAATAACTGATACGATATTAGAAGCTTTAAAAACAAGTCTAAACATTTTTAATAGGCTAGCGACGCTTAGCAGATGCTGGCACGCAGGCTAGCAAGGCATTGCAGATGTCTAAGGGCGGTGTTGATTGATTTTCATCAGGTAACATGCTTGCTAGTTTGCCTTCCTACCCCATTAAAAATAGTTCAATGAAAAAACACACACACAGAATATTTATATATAAAGATGTGTTGTACATTCTATAATAAATTACAAGAACTATTCCAATTAGCCTTAATTACAATAAGTCGTGAGAACACGCCTTCTTAATCCGACTCCATAAGCACAAATCTGGATGCCGGAGCGTTTGGCAAAGTGCTGCAGCGCCTCCACTCGACTCCCCGCAGTCGACCGCCATTTTGTACGTCTTAGAACAGCATTTTGCACTCTGTGATCAGGACACGCTTGGCTCCTCTATGTGGTCATTGTAAACGTAAAAAGTACTAAAAATGCTTGATTTATTTTGTGCCCGATCGCCCATTCCTCTTGGAACGATAATATGCGACATTGTTTTTTTATATGTACTTATTATACCCATAGAGAAACAGTTTCTTAAATGAATAAATGTATTTAGGTACAAGATATTATTAAACTGTGAGAATAACATTTGTATGTTTTCCATAAAAAATATAAGAATAAATATAAAAAGTAATTATAATATTCTATTCTTCTTTTTCTTCATATGCTATCTCCATTCCGGAGGTCGGCGGTTATTTGTCTGTATTTATTTCTGTGCTTTCCACAACTAGTCTTTTATATTTTTAGTTCATGAAATTCTTCTTCTACCACGATCTCTTTCACCTTCAATTTTGCTATCAATGATGACATTTAATAACTTGTATCTCTCGTTTCGATAAATATGTCCAAAATATGTTGTTTTTTCTTCTTTTATCGTTGTAACCTCAAATGTTATTTTGTTATTTCCAAAACTCTTTCATTTATAATTCTATATGTCCATTTAATTTTAAGCATTCTCCAGTATATCCACATTTCAAAAGCTTTCAATTTACTACTTAGATATTGTTTAATTGTTCAACTTTCCGAACCATACATTAGAATGGGAAGAATGTGACATTTCACCATTTCTCTACCTTAGTTTAGATTGATGTCGCTATTTGTAAACAGTTTCTATTAAAATATTTATAACGAAAGCATGTTTAATTAGTCAGTGATTTAGTAAATATTATATAATAACGTTTCTAACCTTACAATTTAACTAAGTTTACTCTAGGAATTATTAGATGGTTTTGCACTCTGTTATAAAGTTATTTCCTGTGGCTTATCGCAGAGAGTGAGAAAACTTTTTTAGTCGCCACACCGAAAAATGATCTCGTAAGAGATGTTTTAGATGCCCTGACGCAGTGAACGTGTGAATGTGAAGCAATAAGATATTGAATTCTAAATAGCTATCTTTAGAACGTATTAGTTTTAGATCAAATAGTTTAAGACAACGTCGACGCGTTCGCAGTGAATTGATATAAATCGAGCTCGCTCTATCTATCTTCTTTAGGTTTATCGAGCGTACGTGGGTAATGGCCGAATGACATCTATCTTTATCCGGTACCAAATAGAAGATAATTCAATTCAATCACTTTATTTATTTATTAAGTTTCTATCGCTTATGTACAAACTATAGATTAAAACTTAAATTTTAAATTTCTGTCCTGATCAGCGTATCTCAGGCTTCTCTTCTCTCCGAGCTGTTTCCGTTCTATGCTTTTTTTACAGTCCACATATAGGCACTGCTGGGCACTGAGCCACATTTCTGAAGAATTGGATATTATTTGCCACATTTCTCCAAGGCGGATTGATTGATAAATCACACAAACATGGCGAAAAATAAATAAATACATCTAAATCATATAATAATAATGTATATTTATGCCCATGTGGAATGTTAATTCGCGACCATTGTCTTCGAAATGGTAATTACTTTACTGGTACTTCTTTCCACGCACCACCACTCCGTGGAATCAGCTACCTTCGGCGGTCTTTCCCAACCGATACGACATTAGCACCTTCTAAAATCAAGCCTACACATATCTAAAAGGCCAGAGACGCTTCCGTGACTCCTGCGGTGTTGCGGTTGTCAATGGGCGGCGTTGATTGCTTTCCATCAGGCGGGACACTTGCTTGTTTGCCCTCCTATTCCATAAAAAAAAAACTACGTCACTGAAACATTTAATGTTGCCAAGTTATCCACTTTTATTGGAACATTCTATTATTTCTAAGAAAATTTTTAACTTCCTTTAATAAAAATAATTGTAACATTTCTACCCGTTAAACTAAACGGACGGAGTAAATATTTGTTTAAAGTTAACGAAGTCTGTGCTTTCTTTAGTCAAACAAACTACTTTAGTGGATTATCTACGCGGCGACAAACTTTTGCCGGCCGTGCCTTCACAGATAAGAAAAGTTTGTGCAGATTCAGTTACAAATTTAGTTATTTATTAAAAAAAAAGTTCAAAAGTTAGCCTGAAAAGATTTTTATACGTTTATTTGAATTTTAATTTAAATTTTTATTTTTAAACTGAAAATAAGCATTTTTAGCTTTTGAGCATTACTTATTCAAGTATTCATATACTTGGTATTCATATTTATAAGAGTTTGATACTCCACTGCTGGACATAGTTTTTATCAAAAATTTACAAATTATAAATTTTTTTGACAATCGATTGGCTCAGTGGCGGGACTCTCCGTCCGCGGAGTCAATGGTCGCGGGTTCGATCCCCGTATCGAAATATAAATATATATATATATATATATATATATATATATATATATATATATATATATATATATATATATATATATATATATATATATATATATATATATATATATATATATATATATATATATATATATATATATATATATATATATATATATATATATATATATATATATATATATATATGAATATATATGAATTTATATTAAAAAATATATATGAATATTTATAATATTTATTCCGAGTTTGATAACCCCCCCCCCAATCCACATTTCCTTTTCTGCGGGAATGGGTAGCAGATGGAGTTCTGTGGCCTCTGCCAACTCCTGCGGGGGATAGGCGTGAATATATAAATAATTTTCAGTATTGTCATTATATTTCAGTACTATATATCTTTTTTACTATCATTATAACGATAATATATCACCAACCGAGATCAAATTATTTTTTTAACATTGTGTCCACCCTACGGTAGTCTGGAAGAAATCACTATTAGTGTTAAACCGGTATTTGTATATAAATTTTAAAATCAATGATTGTATAACTTTGTTTTTGGTGTACAATAAAGAATATAACTATCTTTTTTTTATAAGATAGGAGGGCAAACGAGCAAGCGTGCAGCCTGATGGAAAGCAATCAACGCCGCCCATAGACAACCGCGATATAATAATAATAATAGATATTACAATTGGGACTTACTACGTTCTCGTAATAAGTCCCGATTGTAATATCTATCCTATAAATATTACAATCGAAACTTATTACGGGAACGTAAGGAGCAAATACTCGTTTAATAAGCCGGTACACGTTAAAACCACTTATTGCGCCTATACACTAGTAATACGTGCATAGAGTAGATGCATGCTGTCCGTACGTAATGTATGATTAAATTTTAAATTGCTCAGCCCACACAAGCAGTGGCCGGTCGCCTATCGCGTCGTGATGTGCTCCAGGCTTAAATAATCCACTATCTTTGAAAAAAAAAATATGTTCGCAAACAGAGGTGTTCCACTGAATAAGTTGTTAAGCAACTTTAATAGAGACATTACTTGCCAAGAAATGGATATGTAACTTCTTTATAATATAACTTAAAATAACTTACATCGGTGACTTTGTGTTTTTATTTCATTTTTATAATCTTATATTATTATCAGTTATATTGTATAATTGTGGTGGCCTATTCTACAATATAGTTCGATTAAGGCGTATAAGTGAAGTGGTATGAAAATAATGCGTATAGGTACCGTGACTTTTTTACTGAAAAAGTCCATAGAAGGTTTTGGTAGGATAGCCACCATTTTATAAAGACGTAATGTGACTAGTTAGATTTCAAAAGATTTGATATCATATTTTACTTGACACTGGCATAATAGTTACAACTAATCGCTATCAAAGTAAAAGAAAAAAATATTAAAGTAATTTTTAGCCTTTTGTATCATTTTTTATGAAAGCAAGCGAAGCAAGCGTAGCTATTATAGATATCTGTATTACTAAGGTTATAAATACATGTATAATACTACCTTAGTGTATATGAATAATGGAAGGGTAGAAGAATTGGAAGGGAGAGATAGAACTAAATCTATCACTATTGTTATAAGTTTATTAATAAAATTGTTGAATCTATAATCAGTCAATCATTTTGATGTTCTGAATGTCGTATTTGACCATTATGGAGCAATTTATAGCAGAAATATAGATCAATTCATTTGTCAAGCGTGAGAATTTCAGAAAAAAAACCCTCAATTTGTGGAAAGGTATTATCCAGCCTTGAACATTCATGCTATAAATAGAATACTTATCCTTAAGCACTTACATACTTTGGCGGGTGCAATGAGCCAAGATGATGTCTTGGCCTCCACCAATAAGAGTAATACCACTTAGATCGATCTTGCACCACTGTCTACCAGTTCTCGACTTGGAGCTCTTTCAGGAACCTAAGATGATCGTCCAGGCGATGGCCCTTGGGCCGCCCCAGCTGCTTTCCGTTTCACGGGTCGATCCTCTCCTATGCGCGTAATGTGGCCCAGACATCGTGTCCGTGTCTTAATCTCGCGTATGATGTTGGGTTCGGCCACTAAGTCTTCGATTTCCTGATTCTTAAAGACTCTCCGAAATTCCCAGTATTTTCCTGAAAGTCTAGCGCTCTGTGAGCTTTGTTTCCTGTTTTAAGATCAGTGTCTAGGCCTCTCAGCCGTTTATTAGTGTCGGCCTAATGACCGTTTTGTATATGCGGATCTTTATCCATAAGTAACTATAACGTAACAGATAAGGAATTGTGCTTACAATCGAAGGTTGGGGGTTCGATTTTTGGATGGAACTATTGATATGAACCGTATTTTTATTTACTTAATGTGGTCAACAAAAGTTTTTTTAACATCAGAGCGTTGCTAGTCTTTTGATAAATAAATAAAAATATGTGTTTTGTGTAGAAATATATACTTATTTATATATTTGTATTGTTATTACATAAATGAACCAAATATTATTTTAAAAAGCATTATTATCAGTACATCATTCAATATAAAATAATTACTGTTGGTGCTTAAAAGCTTCTTCGTTCCGTTTTAACCTAAGAACTGTTTATCATCATTCTGCATACATTTAAATATGTAGATTTACAAAGCATAATGTATATTATATCATTCGCTTTAGGGTATAAATTTGTTCTGCTGATGATTGAGAAAACTTTTAATATAATATTAAAATGACATACCACACTAAATTAAGACAATGCGAAGTGAAAATTACTGTTGTAAATTTAGAGTTGAAATTTGTTTGTTATTTGATTATAGATCTAATGAGCTTATTTCTGCAATACAATGAGTTGCAATCTCACCACCCACGTGCAGCAGTCGGCAGTCACAAGCGATTTGTCACTCGTCGATTGGCACGTGCCTCTGAGTAATTGATGCAACAAATCGACACTCTACCGTCGTATTACGAATGCGAACAGTGATATAGTAAAATATTTTATCGTATATAAAAAATATATAAAAATTTACACTCAATACATATTTCTCTTTTTACAGCCATTATATGTCCTACATTAACCAACCACGTTTGTCCATGGCAAATTAGTGTGGCTTCACCTTTAGGATACATAAATGTAGGCCGTATAATATCAGGATGCGGGAATCGAACCCGCGACTATTGAGCTGACTTGAGCTTGTTGTAAAACATATTAAACAATATTTCTATACATAGACAACATACTTAAAATGTTTCCAAGTATATATGTACATTATATGTATGACATATGTGTATAGCGTTACAGGCGTACTCACACGCAAAAACACACACAAAAACGCATACGCCCATCTTACTTATACATATAATACACATATTAAGGGAAGAGCTAAGTTTTTCAAAATACAGAGAATCTTATTGTGAAAACTAAAGTGCTCTATAATTTCTTGTGTTTTTTTTATGGGATAGGAGGTCAAACGAACAAGCGTGCCGCCTGATGGAAAGCAATCAACGCCGCCCATACAAAACGTGTAATTCTTTTGAAAAATCTTTAAAATCGCTAAATGTAAATAACGTTCCATATGTTTTTAAAAGTCTAGTTTAATGCAAATCAATCAACGAGACCCATAGACATCTGCATCTAACAACGCTTTTGCAATGACTGTGGGGCATTAGAAAATTTTTTACTGACCGTGGTTATATGTGTATGATTGTCTTGATGAAGTTCCAATATATCGGCTCGGAAATATCTCTGAAGGTAATTGGTTTCACAAAGTACCAGTGGTACGTGGAAAGAAGTTTCGATAGGGCAAGACAACGGTAAACATACCTTGTCCAAATTGCTGAAGTTTCTAAGAAAGAGCAGGTCAAGAGTACCCTTAACCGGCGGGCTTGCATGAGGAGAGTAATAAGTGTGGAGGAAGCAAGGAACTTATGCCAAGATCGTAGCACATAGAGATATGTATTCTATGCCTACCCCTACGGGACACAGGCGTGACGAAAAACACACTGTACTGGATCGCTAATTATCCAGATGGTTGGGATGGAAACTTTTAGAAACAAACAGCCGCTTTTATTATGATTGACTTTAATAAATAGCTTCATTCATTTCATCCGTTATTAACAATATTCTCATTAAAGGTTGTGTGGGCGAGACTTGACTGTTTAGATTAAGTATTGAGCTGTTCAAGGCGTTATTCATTATAGTTGCTAATCAACTGAACATTAATCGCACAGCTCAGTGAAATGAATAGGATACGTGTTACCTTAATACGTCTGTATACCATAACTGCTCTATGTGGACAGTCAAAAGTTTTACTTAGCTAAGATCCGCGGCAAGTAAAACAGTAACAGAAAATTAATAATATGTGTTTTTCTGCTGGATAAAGTGGATTTATTTAGAACTTAAACCAAAAACTTACCGAAAATCGGCTATCAATTCCACACACACACATTACCACTTTTCCATCTTGTAAACGACACGTGTTTCGCCCCAACACGAGGCATCTTCAGATATAGTACACTCCACGGAAGACAACCGAAAAGTTATTCATTTTCTGTTATTGTTTTGCTTGTCGCGGATCTTAGCTAAGTAAAACTTTTGACTGTCCACATAGAGATGGATTTCCGCAAAGTAACGCCTGACTCCATTAATAATCATAACTGCTCTCTCAATTTCAATGTGCTAACTTGAAGAGCTATCTTGGTGGCTCTGGTTCTCCGGCGAACTTCGTCATTACGAATTCTATCCACCGGAGAAACTCCGAATATAGCCCTCTCCATAGCCCACTGAGCGACTTTGAGCTTGTGAAGGAGACGGACCGTCAGTGTTCAAGTTTCGGCGCCATAAGAGAGTACAGGAAGGATGCACTGGTTGAAGACTTTTGTCTTCAGGCTTTGTGGTATGGGCAACGAAAAGACTTGATGAAGTTCCCTAAATGTTGCCCAGCCCAACTGAATCCTTCTCTCGGCTTGTATGTACTATGCTTTGACACAATTTTCGTTTATCAAATAACAGGATATATATAATATGCAACCGTCCACTGGATCATATTGAAGATATTTAGAAATATTTACAAAATAAGCCTCTTCAAGCAAAATTGAAAGCTAATTCAGTAAAAGGATTTCTTTCTTTAGCGAAGTTAAAAAATTCGGCAGCAATAGTTCTTCTGACCAACCCTAATACTCCGTTCTGACCAACTCTATTTTTACCCGTGACTTTTTCCGTCATGATTAATTGCAAACATACGTTTAATGCACAAAGCATGTCATAATGCTTAAGTAATATATGGACAGTCAGAACTGTAACTTCGCTAAGATCCGGGACAAGTAAACAAAAACAGAAAAATAATAATGTGTTTTCTACTGGAAGAAGTGGATTTACGTTACGTGTGGTTGTGTTCCGGAGAGTCTACTACACCTGATGATGCCTCGAGTTGAGGCCAAACACGTGTCGTGTGCAATGTGGAAAAGTGGTATCGCGTATTAAAAGTAACTTTCCACCAAACACACATTGTTTGGTGGAAAGTTACTTTTAATACGCGTATCTTAGCTAAGTAAAAAAGGATCCACATAGTAATGGATTTCAAAGTAAAGTAACGCCTGACTCCATTAATCATCGTAGGTAATAATTGATCTAAATAATCGGCAAGCGCATTCAATCATGAGTCAGGAAACTAATACCAATCTAGAACGATGTCTTGGCTGAAATGGATTAATATCGACATTTAGACAAGCGTTCGGCGTATATGTATGTATATATATCGGAGCTTACAAAGGAATCCTAGAAGGGAGCTTGAAACTATTATTGTCGTTCATTAATACGACCAGCTATATCGCATACTACTAGCGTATCGCATAATTCTAGTTACCTTCAAATATCATCGTATATTAGATAAGAAATTTTAAATATAAATTGGTCGTGTGTGATCGAGAAAAAATTATAAAGTTTATTTTGTGACATGACCTTTAATCTTGTAATAAATTTCCTTCTCTCTTTAGAAATAATAAATATAATATTTATTCAAATCACTTAGGTAAAGCAGACTAGACTAGTCTGCTTTACCTAAGTAGTTTGCGTAAATATTATATTTATTATGCGTAAGATTACATAATTCTATGATTTTTCCAAGAATTTTTATCTATTTGAATACAGATGATGTCATGCGTGGAATCATAATTGTAATACATAAGATTAATTTGAATATAGTTCGTTAAAAACGAAAAAAGTAATTGAATTGTAATTGTGATTCTTGGTACCACAAGGAAATATAGGAGGCAATACAAATATTAAAATATGTGCAAAATAATAAGGTAAAATTAAAATGCCATCAAATTAAATATTAATTCATTACTGTAGTTCTTTGCAAAATTGTTCAATCTCCAAAATCATTTTGCAATCAACATAACAAGAAGCTTTGAAGTAACAATGAGATAAATAAAACTAAATCGAAATTTAATATCTGCTGGTAAATGTATGCAATCCAATTAGAGAAACAAATTTGAAACTTATTATACTCACAGTTTTAAAGTGATGATATTGCAAACTTAAAGAAATAGATATTGAAAAAACATCCAACATCACTAATAATCAATAGCCACAGGAAATACATGAATAGTTCTGAGAATTAACATTATTTATTTTCATATAAGAGATAAGCGAACAAGTTAATGGATCACCGAATAGTTAAGTCAAGGCAACTGCCTTGGCCTGCGTAGTAATACATGTCTGACCAAGGATATCGAATAGAGATTTAAAAGGTCTAACTAAGGAGATAGAAACAAAGAGAATTAAAAAAAGCGAAGTAATGACAGGAAGAGGAAAGAAACGGAGAAAAGCTGTGGGTCTCTAAATGTACTCACATCATAAATTGTGATAACATAGAAAAATTCTACCGCTTTACATACTTTTTTTGAACTTCATAAAATATTTTTTAAACTTAATTGGAAATATTTAATTCCATAAAATATTTGCATACGCATATTACCATAAGCAATTTAAGTAAGTAGAAAATATAAGCTTATTCAAGTTACTCAGGATAATATTGGTCCCTAGACAGAAATATGAACGGCTTTCTTGAACATAAGACAGGAGGGTAATGCAATCCTCCACTCGGCGTAACTCGCTTAGCCGACATCGTCCATGCGTGAAGGTAAATCTGCCTGTGTGCTCTGTACTGGTCAGTGATATGATTATAATTAAGATTAGCAATTTTAATTGAATGCGGAATAGCTCATTTATGGAGAATATATAGGTTATTTCGAATCATACTTCTTCTATTCATGCAAGTGACATTTAATTTAATTTTACACAAGTCACCTCGGTTTCAGTAGTAAACACAATTGTACAATGATTTGGATTAACAATAAACAAGTTTGATAGTGAACTTAGTGGAGGTCTTGAGTTATGAATCATTTTCTGCTATTTCGACGAATCTTTCATCATTCCAGCGGTCTTCAGAATTTTTCGCAGTTCTTAGTTGCCGTCTACTTCAACGTGCGAGTCTTTCACTCGTGAGTACGTTTGAGGAATTTGTCAAAAGTTCATTACATTTATATACATACATATCATCACGCCTGTCTCTCTTAGGGGTAGGTAGAGACCACATATCTTCATCTGCTATGATCTCGGCATATTTCACTTATTATTCTCTTCATGCTAGCCGGCCGGTTAAGGATACTCTTGACCTGGCCTTTCTTTAAGAAAGGTCATTAAATTTATTCATTCATTAACTTAATTTTCTTCATTGATTCATTTCCTTCATTTATTCATTAACTTCATCAAAAACTTATGGCCAACAGAGTCAGATCGCATAGAAATATAAGAATTATAATAAATTTAAGGCTATTATTTGATTGAGTAAAATGTTTTTACATATAACTGATTGAAATTAAACTCTAAATCAAATTTGAATCTACTAATCATCCCATTTTAATTCAACATATTCTAAAAATTGCAAATTAACATAAAGCGTATCCTAATCATCATCCATTTATAACAAAACGTAAATTAGTCCTAGTTTGGAAGAGATTTTTGAAAGTCATTAGTAAGAAGCGACTTGGCGATTGCACTCGAAACGACACGAAAAAAAATAAGGAAAAATAAAACAAGAAAAAACTTATTTCAATATTAAACAAAAAAAATAATAAATAGAATAACTGGCTTAGCAAAGGGAATAAAATGCATGTTAGCATATTAAAGCCTGAAATTAAAAGCTTAAATACAAATGATAAAGATTAAAACGCCGTTGCCAAACATCATTTAAATCCATTTGACTGCCTTCAAATAAGCACCGTGTGATTACACTCCGAAACAAACTCCATAATTACTATTGAAACTATACATAAATAGATCGTTTAAAAGGAAAGTTGTCTATACAACGATTTGTTCATTAAATCAGTGGTTCTTTAAAAGCTTGCGATAAGGCGTAATCCCTTCACACGTCACATCGACGAAGTCACAGAAGTTGGGAATTCCATCGCACCGAGCGTCCACAATGTAAATGCGGCCTTATCTTTGTCCGGAGCCACTCATCAAGGAGAAATATTTACTAAATACAAAATTACGAGCACCTCGGTAGACGTTTGTTGAGATAACGGGCGAGATTAAGCATAATGTACTGGCGCAATATACAGAGTGATTAAATGAGGAGAGACTTAATGAATAATGTGTGAATAAGTAAAATAATTTATTTAAATTTATTATCTGTATCTAATAATACTTTAACCAGGTGATAGTTTAAAAATATCGCTAGTAATGGTTTTAATATTACGAAAATTCTTATTTACCATTGCAACTAACGGTGAATATAATCGAATGTAATTCTAACGATCACAAAATTGGGTACTTATTAAATACTTTATTGTACACATAAAGACGACATACAAGAATTAAAAGGAAAGAAGATGTACAAAGGCGAGCTTAAATCAAAATTAAGTTTTCTTCCAGCAAACCTAGGAGTGAAAGAGAAATAAGATAAGCTGTGAGGATTGAAATAAGTGTACAACAACAAAAATAATAATAATATACATAACAATACATACTATATAAAACCATATATATATAATATACATATAAACATATACATATATAAATATTTTATACTAAAAGGGAATGTTCTTTAATTCTTCTCTTAAATACATCCAGTGAGATTTACAATTTAATAACTAGTAACTACAATTGATAATAACTTGTAAATACTTTATTATCATTAGAATAATCTTGTAACGGTAAGGCTGTTGTCACTTTCGAAATTTAAGCATTTAAAAATCTAAATTCTCTTCGATCGAAATATTATTAAATTTGATTGGAAAAGCTGCAATAACAACGTATTAGTTTCACGGAGTAAAGCCTTGTAATCATGTACACGTCATTACTAATGAGCCCATTACAGACTATAACGGTATGGAAATAGTCAGCTGGTCTACGCGTTGATATCGATCGTTAAAAAATGTTTAAATATGATTCGATTCCCGCATTGAGATAAATAGATGTATGTATGTACATATACCAACGGATATTCATTCTATACTATGTAGGTATAAGATTTTGAATTACTATGGTGTTTCATCTCATTTACGTTATTACGAGTACGTGGTTAAAGACCTTGAAAATATTTTTAAACCGGACGATCGATTGACTCAGCTTGGCGGGGCCCTCCGCCTGCGGAGTCAATGGTCGCCGGTTCGATCCCCGTATCGGAATATATATATATATATATATATATATATATATATATATATATATATATATATATATATATATATATATATATATATATATATTCCCACGAGAGTGTGAGAGGAAGAATGGATGAAAGGATGGATGATTGTGTAGGAGGCGGGGAGGGTATGCCGGGATCGTAGCTGATAGAGCGCTGTGTGCCAACCCCTGTGAGGGATAGGCGTGAATATATAAAAAAAGCATATTTTTGAAACACAATAAATATTCATGGACATTTTATTCTATTTTAATTATTTATTATAAAATATGTATTGTAGCTACATTTTACACAATTTCGTTACGAAATGAAATTAAACTATATTATATAAAAAAAGTTAAGGTAAAAAAAATAAGGCATAATTGAGGACCTAATGTCACTCACTGGCGAAGCTATCTCTTTCAGAGTCAATAATAGTTCCGATTCTCGCATAAATATATGTATGTATGACTTACTGGAGATATTTTTAATGTCCACTATATGACGACGCCGTATCCTCAGTAATTTCGGACACATTATACGTTGCCAAGATGAAAACTTGGAGAAATTGATCATCTGTGCGCTAATTAAGGGTATAAATCCCATCATCCCACAATTCCCGATGAGATGGTCTGACCAACTGAAGCAGAATAGGTCCTCCGGGTTCGTGGAAGTGGTCCGATTGACCACCGACCGCAACAAATGGTAGATCCTAGCGAATCACAGCGTGAAGTCTGGTGATCGCGATTTTCAGTCATGAAGGACCGAATTGAGAGACATCATATTCAGACAGAGACAACGAGATACAGGTAGATATTTATTACGATTGTGGTGTTCTATACGACAAGATTTAGTGGACTCATATATCTAGAAATGGAACCTCGCCCAGTAGTGAGGCATGAAATCGGCTGTGGAAAATATGAACCAGTTTAAAAGTAAAAAATACAGCCGCATTCACATGACGCCGAGCGCTGGGGAAATTAATTTCGAATTCAGCGAATTTCGAAGATCACATGGCGAATCTTAAGTCGCTTACCGGCCTTATTGTTAACAATAGCAAAACAATTCCCGGGAACAAACTAACGAAGCCAGTTAGCATAACAATATTCGTGTCTTGTTCGTGTTTGCTGGCACACGAATATGCGCACCGGATTGTTCTTAAATAACAACGTGGCTTTTATGTAAATAGCCCTTTCCTGCCGCGGGGCGTGCGCTCATATTAAAACCTTTGTTGGGAATGGAACCTTGGACGGTCTTATCTTGTGTATGCGACACACATTCGCTTATGAACGTCAGGAGTCTACATTTCGAAAGTTTTTATGCTAAAATTACATTCCTCAAATTTAGGTTATGCGGTACGAAATGTTGAAACTGTGTTTTGAATGTTTTACATTTCGTATCTTCATTGTAGTACTTTTAATCCGTTAAACATAATCTTCAACGGATAAAAATTACTACAACGAAGATTATTTAACGTAATCTGACGACCGATTGGCTCAGTGGCGGTGCCCTCCGCCCGCGGAGTCAATGGATGCGGGTTCGATCCCCGCATCGGAATAAATATGTGTATGGATTACAAATATGTAATCCGAGTGTGGTAACCCCGCTAATCCGCATTCGATAAGCGAGGTGGGTTAACGTCCGTTCCTCCAGAAATGGAGAGGCCTGTGCTCAGCAGTGGGCTGTTAAAAAAAAAATCTGTAAATATATGAAACATTCAATTCTAGCAACTATTTTTAGTATCGTTGCGGGTCACCTGAAAGCATGTAATTACTGCCTTCGATGGACACTTGAAATAAAAAGACTACAGAATCCTTGCTTGGTATGCCTAGAATAAAGAGAGATGGATTCTTTAAAGAGAGGTTGCTTAAATCTTGTTTACGGCTAGCGAATCGAGCTTTAATTCTGAAATTCGAAACTTGATAATAAGCATTGACAAAAGGGACACTAAAGTAATAGTCTTGCCTGCCCAAAATAGAATGGTCACTTAAAATAGTACGCTTAAATTCTGCCCAGAGCAAGAAAATTGTGTTTTAATCCCCAAGCTTTTAACTTAATGAATAGTAAAATCTTTCGAAAAATTAACATTTATTATTTATTTATTAATGAATAGTAAAATCCTTCGAAAAATTAACATTGATTATTTATCATTTATATATAAATTTAGGCAACCGAAATAAAGAAAAGTGCTTTTGAAAGGATATAATGTCCACTAATCCGGAGTCGGTAAATTATTCTTATAAATTTGGTTTTATACCATCTTGTAGATTATAAAACGGAACATTTGGCACAACATTGAATAATAATATAATACATATATGGCTTTAATTAATAATTGAATATACTTTTAAGACTTCAGTTATTAACAATTTAAAGTACAAATAACAAATTTTATATAATTACATGTAATATACAATTATCATATCTTAATACAAACTCATTACAGATGAATTAAAAAGGACGAAACTTAACGAACTTAATTTGCATTAAGTAAAAGCTTCTGTAATCATTTGCTCGATGACTCGAAAAGGCAATATTGAAAGAACATTTGTGTAGTAATGCAGAAGATATGCAAATGAAGGTCTGGCGCGTACAACTTTTTGTAGATTTAAGTCAACGTTACACCAATTGTATATGAATGTTGTTATGCATATGTACGTATATATGTTATTTTATTTCTTCTTTTTATTTCTTAGCAAGAGAGTAAATCAAGAGAATGGTATATATTTCAAAGAGTGAAAGAAGAGATTATAAATACAAGAAAGCAATAACTGATATATTTAAAATAAATAAATATATATATATATATATATATATATATATATATATATATATATATATATATATATATATATATATATATATATATATATATATATGTTATGTAAATGTAAGAAATTTTCAGTCTTTTAAGGTGCCACTACAGCCGTTAAATATATGACAATAATTATTAAGAGTAATAAATACCATATTTATATCACTACTAATATTATATTTACAAAAAAAAACGAATTACAATATAAAAAAATATCAATCAAAATAAAAACATTTTTTTTAAGATTACTATATATATTTTTAATTACAATCTAGATAAGGACTAATGAGTAATTTATTTTAAACTTAATTTACTAAGTAGAATATAACTAAGAATGTGTCCATTTACACCTTTCTTGTAGTCTTAAGGGGAAGACACTGTGTTCTTGTGTTCTTTAAGCTAGTAAAAAATTCATTTCACTTCGCTACACAAGGATATCGATAAACAAACTCAAAAGGTTTAGTTCTCTTGAGTCTGAGAAAAACGAAATTGAATCAAGTTTTCGTGCTCTTAGCAATCTCAGAACAGTCTTTTTGAATTTATGTAGTTTGGCATTAAATAAGTGTATCAAGCGTAGTAAGGCAATATATGTAACAACATGTGTTTTTTTATTAAATAGAAAGAAAAACGAGCAGGCGTGTCACTTGATGGAAAGCAATCAACGAAATAGACATCCGCAGTGCAGAAGCGTTGCCGGCCTTTAAGGACAGTGTCATTATGGGAGGGGGGAGGGTGTATGGGCCACCGGAACTCACCGGACGAAGCGCGGTAGCTAAGCTTTCCTCTCACACACTGATTTTCTACCGGAGTGTGATACTTCCTCGGACGAGCCGGTCCATTTAAGCTACAGACAAATAAAATGCCATTCCTGACAAAGCATTCGTCTGCAGCGTGGCTCTACCAGTACTTAACATAATATGTTTTATGTAGCCTTTAGAACCATTTCAGATTAGTTCTCAAGATAAGTTGGTATAAAAGATCAGAAGAACATATGCTTCCGGAAATGTTAGTTAGTCGAATACATGGTATGTATGTTGTTCAAGATTCAGAATAATTGCTTTAATCTTGTGCGGTCTTCAACTTAAAGTTGCTTTACTAGATGATGAACGCGATCAAAATAAAGCTAATGTTACACTAGTTTTGAATGACTAAACCTTTCGAGATCATCTACGTCAGATATACTCAACATTTTTATACTTTCTTTTCTTTGATGGCAATTAGTTACAACTATGATGCCAGTGTCAAGTAAAATACAATAATATCCAATCTCTTGAAATGTTCCAAGTCAGCTTATTACGTTACGTCTTGATAAAATAGTGGCCATTTTACCAAAAACTTCTATGGACTTTTTCAGTCAACTTAAAAAGTTACGATACATGTATTTATCACTGTATACTTATCACTTCACTTATACACATAAATCGAACTATATTGCATAATACGCCACCACAATTAAACAATATAACTGATAATAATATAAGATTATGAAAATGAAATAAAAACACGACGTCACTTATGTGTTGGCAGGAAAAAGTCTTTTTATACTTAATGCCCACTTTCGTATCTCTGTTAGTATTTTAGTATAATTTTCTAATTTCCCGCCCATTCCACGACAATGGTACTTTATAAACTATGAAATTAAATTTGCTTTAGGAAAATTATAGAACAGAGACTAGACTTACAACAAATTAAAGTATTACTTTATTAACCTTAAAATCTTGTTTTTTCAAGATTCCAATGTATTTTCTACTTGTTTTTCGTCCTATTCAAAGACAGGCAGTATAATACGATAGAAAGTGTTGTATCAGTCTTCATTTGCCTTACTTACCAAGTGCTTTATGTCTATTTTCATTAATTTTGACAGAATACATTTTTATTAAAAATCCTCTGAGATTTATTCCGCCAAACTCCCGTTAAATGAAAGCATAAATGCCCACAAGTGGGCGTTAGTCACCGGGTTGACTACCACAGATCTACACGGAACGATTTACTGCAATAAAACGACACCAGAGTTAGTACATTGTTAGTGCGTTCATTGTTACCTAGTCTTTTGTCTGTAGAGACGAAAGAGCGATTTGAGGCAATTTGTTTACAGATGCTAATTTTGAAATTAGCCTCGTGAAATACAACAAACGTGCTCAGCGCCGGACCACCGGGGCGTTGAGAACACAAACTTGTTACATTCACGGCAGTTATTTATAATTTGAGAAATTGGAAATAATAACAACGGCTGAATTCATTTATAACTGTAATGAATTTAGCCGTCGTTATTCTCGATGAAAAACAATAAATGTTTGTTTATTTAAATAATAACAACGGCTGAATTCATTTATAACTGTAATGAATTTAGCCGTCGTTATTCTCGATGAATAATAATAAATGTTTGTTTATTTAAAAAATAAAGTAGTTACAAACAATTTATATGTATATATTATTCTATCAATGAGCCGATTTGACTGAGGATTTACCACATTCTCACAGAATATTGGAGTTATGTGGTAATATTTGTGGGCGTATTAAAATTAATATCATTTTTCATTATTATATTATATTTTATGCAACAGACAAAACTAACTTTATATGTATTTTGGCGCCATTTGTTGGCAGATTATATAAGTATAATGTTGGTGTATATAAAATAATTATAATAATTGTAATATGTGTAAAACAAAATATTTAAAATTATCTAAAATTCATATAAATATATAATTTGAATATTGAGCTGTATTTTAAGGATTGTTTTGCAGTAATTTCATTTGTTTGTAAATAGAGATATTGTTGCTATCGTGAAGGAAATCTATTTTTAAATTCTTTGTTCATTGTATATTGACTTTGTTTGCCTTCTTGATTTCATTCAGTTGGAGGAGATTCATACTAATTTCCATCACTGTCGACGCTGAAACTTCTGGCTTCGGCGTTAATTTCTATCTTCCTGTCTGGCTACAAATATCCATACCATGAGGTAGGCAATGAATCTACGGTGACCTTGGTGTTGCAGATATCCATGGACGTTTAACTTTCCTATTCCATAAAAATCAAATTATTAAGTGCAAATAGTTCAATAAACTTCTAAATTCATGGTCACGAACCACTGATGGATTTCAAATTGAAAAGGTACACTATTGTATTTTTTGTTCGTCTGTTTAAAATATTATTTTTTACTTATAACTAACTTTTTGGGTAATCGACGCCATATAAATAGCTTCGTCATTTTATCGATAGATCATAATAGCCTCGTTATGTTTTGCATCTAAATATTCCAAAAAAAATGTACATTGTTATCAGTTCGAGGATGCTATTAAAAGATTATATTTATTAGGTATACAATTTAGCTACCGGCGTTTGGTTTTAATAATACAAGGCTTTTGCAAACAAGATAAATTCAATTAACGACGACCAATTGGCTCAGTGGCGCAGCCCCCTGTCCACGGAGTCAATGGTCGCGGGTTCAATCCCCGCATCGGAATCAATATTTAGGATTTATAAATATTTATTTCGAGTCTGGTAACCCCCCCAAAACGTATTTCCTGTCCTGCCCTTTCCTTTCTTCTCTATCCTTTCCCTTCCTCTCCGCCAATCCACGGTCTGCCATGCCAATGGATGCGTGGCTAGGGGCGAGCTTAGTCGCAAGCGTGCCGACCGTCCCGGGATCGGGTTCCCCGGGTACTATGGTGCCTTAGTTCAGCATGTAGGGCTCTGCTAGGGCTGACCTCCATCCTCCCTTACAGCTAGTGGGATTCACTAAAGACGATTTTAATATACCTAATTTGATGAAAATGACGGCGACGTGGTTCGCCACCCGTCACGTCCTGATTCTCACGAGGGCGAAAAGCGACTAATAGAGAGCCGTTTCGCTGCGATGGTTGGCAGTGGACGGAGCTCTGTGATCTCTGCCAACCCCTGCGGGGGATAGGCGTGAACTATATATAAAAGAATAAAAAAAACTATAGATTAACGAATCCGTCAATAGTTTATAGATATCCAAAATCGAGGAGGATATATATATATATATATATATATATATATATATATATATATATATATATATATATATATATATATATATAAATTCAATTAATAATTTAAATATAATTATATATTAAGCTTCAAAGCGTGCCAAATCGACATACACTTGTAAAACATGTAATGGTTGTTGGGTAAAAACTGATTATATTTCATCTTGGAATGATTGATCAATGTGCCGAATATTTCACATTCAGCACATTGTTTATATAAACAAAAAAAGGTTAATGCTTGCCGCCATAGAAGCAAACACGCTGTGATAGATCTGAGTCTATTAAATATTTCCCGTCGCCGAATTCCATAACTCGCCGTAAAGAAAAGTTTCATCCCCACCATCTGCATGAGTGGCGATTTACCACGTTGCGCTTCTCTCGAAACTTCTTTCCACGCACCTCCACTCTGTGGCACAACAGCTATTTTTGGCGATCTTTTCGAACCGATACGACATTGGCATCTTCAAAAAATAAGCTTACACATATTTAAAAGGCCAGCAACGCTTCCGTGACTCCTGCGGTGTCGCGGTTGTATATGGGCGGCATGGATTGCTTTGCATCAGGCGGCACGCTTGCTCGTTTGCCCTCCTATCCCATAAAAAAGCTATTAAAATAAAGTGGCAATTGGCTGGTTGTTTTCGAGGAACCGACAACCGTTGAAGTAGATGAGTACTGGAGTGCAGTTAGTGTCTTGGCAAACGTAGTGTGGAACCTCCCCGATTAGGTGGAACGACGCTCTACGCACGGCTGATGGATGAGTGTTACCGAAGGTTGAGCTGATTGAGTTGAGATGGAGTAATGCTCTATGGGTAAGGTCCATGTTCAGAAGTGGATTAATCTAGGTTTTTGATGAATATAGTCTAGTGTAATATATTGACAGATGTATCTTTTAGAAAGATTAAGAAAAAGTGTAAAAAAAAAAATATTTTTAATTAATTATTTAAATTTTAATTAATATTTATTCCTTTAGTAATACGAAAGCCCTATACCAGGAAGACATGCATATATAGGCTGTAAAATATACAAATAAACTCTTAATTTTATTGATAGAGTTATCAGTTTGCAATTGATTGTCGTTGTGGTTTGTTTATTAAGTAAACTTC
Organism: Baronia brevicornis; assembly: GCA_031353405.1. NCBI lineage: Eukaryota > Metazoa > Arthropoda > Insecta > Lepidoptera > Papilionidae > Baronia > Baronia brevicornis. The sequence goes on from JASFAT010001167.1 coordinate 307,194, forward strand.
GATTACTAAACCGGTCACAGAATACAACCTCGGTACACGGAAGCTCAATTTAATTATAGTCAACCGTTATAGCGACAACGCACTGTGGATGTTCGTAGTTCGCTAGTATTAATCATCGACTCGGTTGATTTATGTGATAATTCCATGGGATGAGATCTATCTTGCCGTTATTAAGATATTTCTTGCACGATGTTGTTGATTGTAAACACATCCGATTCCACTTGTTGCGAATAAATTATATTTTTTTATTCATTGTTTTATTTTTGATGGCAATTACTTACAACTATTATGCCAGTGTCAAATAATATAAAATAATATCCAATCTCTTGAAATGTAACAAGTCAGCTTATCACGTTACGTCTTGATAAAATGGTGGCAATTTTATCAAAAGCCTTCTATGGAATTACTACGCATACTATATTATATAATACGCCACCACAATTAAACAATATAACTGATAATAATATAAGATTATGAAAATGAAATAAAAACACAACGTCACTGATGTAAGTTGGCGGGAAAAGCCTTATTCAGTGTTATAATGCTAAATTTTTTCTGCGACACTATTCATATGGGCTCGATGATGCTGACAAATATTTCAGGAAATTCATTGATAATTTCACGATAGTAAGTGTAGTGCTCGTAGCCTATACCACAAAATCTGAAAACCAAAGTCTTCAACCAGTGCGTCCTGCCTGTATTCTCTCACGGTGCCCAAACGTGGACACTGGTGGCCCGTCTCCTTGACATGGAAGGCTATGCATGGATTTCCTCTGGTGGATAGATGAAATATCAATGGATGGAGGAAGTAAGAAAGGTGTGCCAGGATCGTAGCGGATGGAAATCTGTGGTCTCTGCCTACCTCTACGGGAAACAGGTGTGACGATATATATGTAAGTTTTTAACAAACGATGACAGATTACAATATTTATAAATATTAAAAAAGAATATTATTTATTTGTTTGTATTATTTGTATACTGTTATGGTATTCAATTATTTAATCATATAACATTTTATTGTAATACTTATTTTTAGAAAAATTATTTAGTAGTCCTCATCGAGTATTAGCAAATTTGTTCTGAGTCTAGTTATTTGTTCTTATCGTTTTTCTATTTATAGTGATAGGCTATGAATGTAGTTCGTATTTATTAAATAAGTATTGCGAACTCCTCGATTTTGGATGTCTATAAACTATTGACGGATTCGTAAATCTATAGTTTTTTTATGTATATATTCATGCCTATCCCCCGCAGAGGTTGGCAGAGACCACAGAGCTCCATTCGCTACCATTCATCGCAGCGAAACGGCTCTCTATTAGTCGTTTTTCGCCCTCGTGAGAATCAGGACGTGACGGGTGGCGAACCACGTCGCCGTCATTTTCAACAAATTAGGTATATCAAATTCGTCTTAGTGAATCCTACGAGCCGCAAGGGATGATGGAGGTCAGCCCCAGCAGAGACTTGCATGCTGAGGTAAGGCACCATAGTATCCGGGGGAGCCCGATTCCGGGACGGTCGGCACGTTTGCAACTAGGCTCGCCCTTAGCCACTCATCCATTGGCACGGCAGACCGTCGATTGGCCGAGAGGAAGGGAAAGGATAGAGAAGAAAGGAAAGAGCAGGAAAGGAAATGCGGATTGGGGAGGTTACCAGGCTAGGAATACATATTTATAAATCCGTACATATATTTATTCCGATGCGGGAATTGAATTAATCTATGGTACAATTTATTTATATTAAATCTATATTTTGATTTATCGTACAATGTTATTAATTGAAACCGACTTTAGTGGAATTCAATTAAATTGAACCGCGGCGTTGCGTCCGCGGTTTAAATGGGAAGGGGTCGAAATTATTGCACATCCTTTAAATTATCGATAGTGTGGAACCGCTACAACTGTAATCCCAGTGCGGTAACTATAAATGTTGTTTAAAATTAATTTTAGTCGATACGAAACAAATATGAATATTATATAATATTAAATAAGATACGAACGAACTAAAGACATACCTTGCCCAAATTGCAGCACTTTTGGCTCTGGAAGGGCCAGGTCAAGATCATCCTTAACCGGCGGGCTTGCATGAGGAGAATAATGAGTGTGGAGGAAGCAAGTGAAGTATGCCGAGATCGTAGCAGATGGAGATCTGTGGTCTCAACCTACCCCTACGGGAGACAGGCGTGACGATATGTATGTATGTATGTTCGAACGAACTAACCAACGGGGGACATCCAAACCTTTCCATCCAAACTAGTGGTACTGGGGAGCGGGGGCTGAAATAAGATACAAGCGAAGGGTATAGGGGTGAGGAGTTTGCTTTCAGAGCTGACAGGAACGGATTCGATATCCATATGAGTACTAAAACACTCCACATAGTAACACACCAAGATTTTCTGTATCGTTGATACAATTTTAAACACAATAAAATAAAAACAAAATATAAACAAGAACAAACATTCAGGCTCAGAATACGTGTATACTTGTGGATCATAGAAATATTTATTTTGTAGTAGGAATCGAATCCATCATATTTAACCTAGAAAGCGAACATTTGCCACTTGCTCTTTGTGTCGCCATAACTATTTTATAGTACTTTTCTGAGCTTTGTACGCGAAATGATTTTACGGAGGCGTTCCTTCATTTTCTTATTAACGCAATGAAAAGACAAATTATATCTAGGAATAGAAAAATATTCTTTAATCCTTTTTGAATGTAATCCAGAACCCTTATTTCTTATCACGACAGGTATTTCATATACATAGGCTACCACTGAGTCAAGCGGTAAGTTATGCGTACGCGAAATGCGTGTTAATATCGTAAGTTAAAAAAAAATACAGTATTTAATGCTTAAACGAAATAAAATGACACAATTCCTCAGCGCTACTTTACAAATAGATATAAAAAATGTTACGTTCAACAAAATATTATATTATTTATTATTACATAATCAACCGACCTAATAATGTCATTTGACGAATGGCATTTTTAGGTCGGATTTATTTTAAATGTTTATATCAACATACTTGGAAAGCCACGAACGACACTTCATTAGTTTTCGGTTAGACCCACATTAATTATAGTCGATGTAATGCAATAATATTTTAAAATATATTTCTTAGACAAAAAAAAATTGTATTATTGTTGTATTTATTCGAGAAGTCATTTTTTACAGCCGATTTTTGTGCCACAGCCTAGCACGAATCTATTGCTAAAGGGATAGATATTGACCCACCAAGATTATCTGATTCGGATCGGCGGGGCTCCCAGATTCGGAATAATATGTAGAGGCCATTAATAAATATATCCCGATGGGGAAATTAATTAAATTCATTTGACTCTAATAGCGGTAGCTTCTTCAAGCCATCACGCTGATAACTAAAAAGTCCCAGGTGAAAAAAAATCAAAAACATAAATTGCATCAAAATAATGATCACTGAGCGACAACTAATAAGAATTATTTAGTTACAATGATGTACGAGAATTGAAAATATTCTCAAAGTTGGCACTGACTTTTCCATTTCTGGTGAGCGGTAAACTCGCCTTGCATGTTCAAGTGAATCGGTGGGTTCCTTAAATATTCTCCTTCTATGTAGTCATGCTCTTGGTAGAGCAGTTGTGGTCGTTATTAATAGTTGTGGACAGTTTAGCGACGCCGGCATTCATTCCTCACGGCTGCCTTCTTCATGCATTGAGAGCGGTCTTCATTTGGTCCGTCCACCGCATCGGAAATCTGCCACACGCTCGGGTTCCTTCCACTTTACTCTGCACTACCAGACGCTCATTGGAGGTGTTATCGCGCCGAGACAATTGCCCAAAGAAGGAAAGTATGCGACCTTGTACTATGGAAGATAGGCGCTGCTTCATATTGAGTTCTCGGAGAAATGGGTTCTTTAAATACATGTAGGGCAAACATATACATGTTTATTCCAAATCAAACTCGCGACTGTGATCTTAACCACTGATCAAATTACGTCGTTATAATTACATTTGAACAATAAAGTGCATGATCCACAGATATTTTCTTTTTAATGGCATTTAAAATGATCTCTTTGCGTTGGATGCCTTTATAGAAATATTTATTGATATTAGCGTCGTGAGCTGTAATAATTCTGTTAGCGTTGGTGTTTGGATTGCGTTCAGGCAATACAAGTATGATAATAATTTTATAAAGGAAACACGATTGCTTCGATTGATTGATTTTTATAAACGAAAAGGTTTAATGTTTTTGTTTAATTGTAACATTCAGCAAGCCTTGTATGGCATCTGAGAAGTCTGGTTTTGTAAATCCAATTCTAATCCAAAAAAAAGAAACCCGACCGAGTTTAAAATAAGTTGTTTCAGAAGAAGTAAAGCAGAATAAAGTTGAAAGGGCTTATGGAGTTGTATCTAGATTCAGAGTCTTGAAAGTATGAAGAGATCTTTGTGTTCTAAAAATTTATTCACAAAGCACAAAATGAGTAACGAATTGTCAATTTAAATAATGATCTTAACTTTAATATTGAGCTATGAAGGTATACAAGACTGTTGAGTTCTATAATTCTGGCATAAAACTCCTTTAATAACAAAAATAACGTTATTTTTTTCAAAGAAATTGAATTATTTAACTCATGACAAAACCATCGTCAAAATTTTAAAAAGCTGAGAGTGGATGTTGAGTGTCAAATAATTGTCCGTTTTGAAATAATTTGGTTTTTAAATGGGCGATGTGAAAAAAGACAAAAATATATAGTTAAGTAACTGTATATTTAAAAAACTCCGCGCTGTGGGTAGATAACTCGTTGCAAATAATGAGTGCCTCACTAAGGGCAATTATAGTCAGTGTGTTTGTTTTGCGGCAGCTCTTTGGAAAGCACTGATTAAAGCGGAAAGCGAGGTAAAGTGTACAAAAGTAGGGACCGGAGCACTTGAAGACGCCATACCATAATATTTATTAAACATTCTTGTTGAAATAACAAATAAAGATAAATATAAAGATGACTCAAATGTAAAAAAATACTTGCTAACTTTTTAAGTTTTCTCTACCATTAATAATGAGAAAGTGATAATGATTCTACCTTCTACCAGGTTGGCAGAATTTTCATGGTTCAGCTGTTATTGAAAGCCAGGTTAATTATGGATCGGTGCATCTTTTTCTGGATTGAAACTCTATGTGTGGAAGAAAGATCGGACTAAATTATGATGTCAGTTTATTTTAGAATGTGTATTATCGCTAACACTGAATAATATATTATAATATCCAAAGTGTAATTTAAATTAATTTGTAGTAATATTCAATAATATAATGAACGAAGTTATTACATTATATTATTACTAACATGTGTCAAAGCCACGTTACATCTTCTATCAAACATTATTGGAGAGATTTTTGACAGTAGCATGAACGCGCCGGCTCATTCAGAGAAGTACAGCAGTTTCACAGTATACTGATTTCTGATTAGTAGCTATATTGTTTGCTTCATATGAAGAAAAAAGAAAGAACACAGAAACGCCTCTACAGCGTTCCAAATACCCATCATCCTTATCCATCAACTTTGCTAAATATCCAAATATTTTATAGCTTCCAGCTCAATGTTTTTGTAGCTTCAAGTTGAGTTATTTTATAACTTTTAACCCAATATTTTTGTAGCTTCAAGATCTGCAGATATACCGCATCTTCATGCTCAAGTATTTGTAGCTTCTAGTACAAATATTTCGTAGCTTCAAGCCCAACAATATTTAGCTTCTAATGGTCATATTTTGTATTACAAATTACGTTGTGATATTTGTAAAAACTGGACAAAAATATCATAAATCTTCAAATTGAATACTCCAGCGATATGCGGTCGAATCTTCCATAGCTGGACCATCCTCTTTATATCGACTACTATCATAAAAGTGTCACAGGGATGCTGCAAACGAGAATTTATGGTCAAATCGTGCAAATGAGCGAGCGATACCTTAAATCCCCAGCGCGTCGGATTGTTGACAAGATAACGCCAATAATTCATGATCTGTAGAAGCTGAGTTTTTATTTTATTGTATACTGCGTATTATTGTTACTGGTGTTTTTATAACTTCATAAAATGATTATTTTGTAACAACTTTACACCTCAATTATTTAATGAAATTTACAGCATATGCAGAAAATAAAGTACAGTGGTATTGTTAAAAGACAATTAGAGATTTTTCTCTACTTCTTGTACATTTATGCTTTGTAACATTTATATAATAATAATAAAAGATACAAACACATTACTAACTTCTTTATTCTTCGTATAAACAATAGGTACAAAAATATTTTTTTTTGTTCTTTGGTCTGCTTATTTAAATAACATTTTTATTCCAGTTTCGGTTCGTCAACCAGTTTACAATACGAAATTGAAAAACAACTGGTCTGCCATATGTGGTTACTTGTTAAAATACATCTTTCTTTTGTATAATGTATATATTGTTGGAAGAACGTTTTTCAAGACAATTATTATCGAGGAGTTGTACGTAGGTATTTATTTTTAGGATAAAAAGTATGTATATTAGTTTAGGGTCAATGATCTCAAACGTAGTATATGTTAATATGGACATGCTTCCGGAACTCCAAATAAAACCTGGAAAAGTATACATTTTAACCATAACATTCAACTTAATTTAAATTAATTTTAGTATAGAAATAAATTTTATAAGGTTTTAGTATCAATATCAATATCAATATCAGTCCGCGGCAGTCCACTGCTGGACATAGACCCAAGGCGCGCCACCTAGCCCGATCCTCGCCTACACGCATCCAGTCTGAGCCAGCCGCCTTGCGCAGATCGTCGCTCCATCTAGCAGGAGGGCGTCCCACACTACGTTTACCGAGTCGCGGTCTCCACTTCAGCATTTGTCTACTCCAACGATTGTCGGTTTTACGAAAAACGTGGCCAGCCCGTTGTCACTTCAGTCTGCTAACTTGAAGAGCTATGTCGGTGACTCTGGTTCTCCGGCGCATTTCTTCATTTCGAATTTTGTCCACCAGAGAAACCCCGAGTATAGCTCACTCCATAGCCCTCTGAGCGACTTTGAGCTTGTCGAGCTTTCCAGAAATACCGGAATTTTCGGTATTGATTTGTGAAAAAAGGGCATGTCCACGTTGTGACAGCATATTACAATTTCATAAAATTATCATACCTACACCGATCATTGACATCTACATTTAAATAATTGTGCACCAGTTACCTGTTGTTCACCTTTATACATCTTCGACTTGTCTTGACTTATATAATTTTGAAAATTACTCCATTGTATCCCATTTCTCAATTGCATTTGAACCGTTAGTGGGGAGGTCAAAACAGTACAAGTGATTTGGGTCCAAAGCGATAGCTAGCTTCGCATACCCTTGTTAATTTAATTTAAACATGCCATCTGTCGGGCAAACAGCTGTCTCAAGAAGGCTATTCAATTGCTTGTACGGGCGAAATATATTTGTTGAAGTGAAATGTGTGTACGTAATTATTCTCAAGTCCGTAGAATTCTGCATTAAGTCACTAGCATGGGAAATAGCTTTCCTGTGATTATGTTTGCGTCATTAATTTTAAGTCTTTTCATTTTTCGCCGAGGTAACTTAAATTTTTCTAGGATAAATATCATACTAAAGGTGTCTAAGTAAGTTCTGTATTTTACCGTGAACGAACACAACATCAATAATATAAAGTATATTTGTTTATAGATTTTAAGACATTATAACTATATCGGAACATTAATTTCTTTAGCTAACGAAGATAACAGATTAAATAAGATATTCTGATTTATAAAAATACTTTGTTATTCGCGACAGTGATAATTCTGTTTGTTATCTCAGAGATTTTGTCAAACTCAAACTAGCTAGTAGGACGTGTATGTGTATGGATATATATGTATTTAAATTTATATATTTAGTTATTGCTAGTGGCGGTAGAGCCACGCTGCAGACGAATACTTTGTCAATAATGACAATTTATTTGTCTGTGGCATGATTGGGCCGGCTCACTCGGGGAAGTACCACACTCGCAGAAAACTGGAGTCTAAGTGGTAGCTTACCCGCCGCGCTTTATACGGTGAGTGGCTCAGTTGCGGAGGACTCTTGGGCCCTCTCCTCTCCCCCTCCCATTCTTATAATGATATTTTCCTTAAAGGTGGGTAACGCTTTCGCATTGCTCATGGCGCTGCGGATGTCTATGGGCGGCGTTTATTGCTTTCGATCAGGTGACACGGCAGCTCGTTTGCCTTCCTATCCCATAAAATAATATTAATTTTTTAGTACAAGTTGCAACACCTTCAAACCAATTTTTTCAGGTCTGCCCGCACGTTGACTGATAGAGAATACCTAATGGCATTTAGTTCGTCTGTTGTACACTTTGTGCAAAAGTTTAAATAAATAAATATATACATACATACTTGTTATTCTCGTGTTTATCTCCAACTTAAAGTTAATATACTTTTCAAGTAGCCCAAGGTGCTTACATATACATGTCTTCGGTTGTTTATAACTATTCTCACAGTGTATCGATTCTTTTTACTTTAGTTTATACTCCCGAGACTTGAGTTGTGAGCCGCGGATAATTGCAGGGCCCCTTAAACACACATCGGAAAATCAATTTTTCTCCCTCGAGACATTGTAATTGCGAAAGCGTCCGTCTCTCGGACGCAAATTACGACCAATTGCACCTGGCAACACCGGCTCACCGTGGTGAGTTCGCTACGTTCCATACGCGGAAAACAAAATAGTAATAAAACAACAAACTACTCGTACATAAATAATTAAGGTTCACTGTATATTATAAAATGTTATTTATATCTTAATGTTACTTTTAAGTAATTTAAAATTAGTTTATTAAATTACTGATGAATTAATAGGCTTAGGGAAGCTGTCGCTTTCGCTTCGATTCCCGCATCGGAATAAATATTTTTTTTTAACAGCCCATGTATGTCCCACTGCTAAGTCGCGCGCCGTGAGCGGGCCTCTACATTTCTGGATGTACAGACGTTAAACCCACCACGCTTGACCAATGTGGATTGGCGGAGTTACCACACTCGAAATAAATATTTGTAATCGATACATATATTTAATCCGATGCGGGGATTGAACCCGCGACCATTGACTCCGCGAGTGGAGGGCCTAGCCACTGAGCCAATTGATCGTCATTTGCAATAGTTACCTCGTACAAAACCATAAGGAAAAAACGGTGCGACCCAATTCTATGTCGGAAAACATACAGAAAACCAATTTGTATATCAATTGTATTGTTATATCAAATCAAAAATTCTTAAGGAATAAATATATGTACGCATAATCTACAAGCATATATTCTGAGCGAGTTTCTCCATAAATGGAGAAGCTCCGTATTACAGGTGTGGATTATATCTCTCTGAGCGAAAAGCCACCAATGATGAGCCGTTTCGCTGCCATAAAATGGCAGCGGATGGAGCTCTGTGGTCTCTGCCAACCCCTGCGGGAGATAGGCGTGAATATATATATATATATATATATATATATATATATATATATATATATATATATATATATATATATATATATATATATATCTCTTAATCCACCAGGTACGACTGACAAGTCGTACCTGGTGGATTACTCGTGGATATAGATCGTCTAGTAAGAAACTTAAAATGCATCTGTATATTGTTCATACAACATACAAATGTATTTTATCTGAATCGCCATACTCCATCTGAATGAATGGCAATCCAGTACGGTGTGTTTTTCCTGAAATTTCATTCCACCCATCACCACTATATGAAACATAACAGATACGCCATTGGAACCTTCAAAAAACACCTACTCTTACCTTATTGATTGTTTATTACAAAAACCAAAGTCCAAAAAAAACAAGAAAATTTATTATTTCTTTCAACAAAAAAAAAGGGATTTAAGCACCTACATATGGATAATAATGAGTGAACGGAGTAGGTATATTGGTTTAGGGTCAATGATCTCAAACGTAGTATATATTAATATGGACATGCTTCCGGAACTCCAAATAAATCCCGGTAAAGTAGGCATACATTTTAACCATAACATTCAACGCAATTCAAATTAACTTTAGTATAAAACCTTCAAAATACACCTACTCTTATATTAATGGCCAGCAATTCATTTGCAATGCAATGTGTTGAAGAATATCTATCAACGGTATTGATTGCTTTCCCTCAGGCGACACACTTGCTCGTTTGCCTGTCTATCACATAAAAAATAAACAATAAATTATACTAAGATAGCAAAGTTGAGGGGTTTTTGTGATGAAAACCGCTTGGTTTGGTAGTTCTAGGTTCAAAACGCATTTATATCTTGGTCGATGTGCGTACCTGCGGTGTATCTTGTTTAGTGAGATCGTCATCTTGCGGTCACCAAGCATTATCTCCGCAGACCACATAACCACTTCGTCTTGTTAGCGGAGACAATTTACTCGGTATATTTATTTTCAAAGTTTTTGTTTTATCACAAACGGCACCGCACTTGGTTTTTGTTGCCTAAATAACGCTACTGTCATTACGTGGAGATGATAAGATAGGAAAATTTAGCATTCAAGGCGACGTCGCTGATCGTTGCTTGAATTTCGCATAGGGTTTACAAAATGGAGTCATTAATAAAGACCAACATGTTATAAATAGTGTTAATACACTTTATGGAATAGAACTTTCTATTCTTTTTCATCTTACTTTTTTATTTCTTATTGATTGTATTCAATTCAGTAAAGAGGTATATATTCAATTTAAATAATACTTATTGATATCTATTATAAATAGCTTTTAATTTAAACCGGAATTTACATCCCATTATATGTATCAATATAAACCATATGGTTTATGAAGTGGAATTGCGAAGAATACAGGTGTATAATATACGTATATATAATTAATTTAAAGTTAAAAAATAACTTTGATTTAAACCAAATTATGTTTGTTCAAGGTTTAACAAACTTAACTGTTTTTTTGATGAAATGAAAAAAATGAGTTATTCGAAGTCTATTCATAATCGCTCCATTGCCTTTTCTAGATGGAAAATATTCATGAAATAGAATGGTAAAGAGGAAAAATAATATAATTATTATTTGTCCTCTTTATACTTACTACCTTTGACGGTCTTTCAGAACCGATACGATATTGGTACCTTCAAAAAACAAGCCTACACATACCTAAAAGGCCGGCAACGCTTCCGTGACCCTTGCGGTGTCGCGGTTGTCTAAGGGCGGCGTTGATTGCTTTCCATCAGGCGGCATGCATGCTCGTTTGCCCTCCTATCCCGTAAAAATAATAATAAATTAGACTTTAAAAAAATTAAAATAGCTTGTCTAATACTTTGGACGTCAAACATAATTTATTAGAGGAGACAAAATTAAACTAATCCAGATTAAATACCTAACAAAATGGTTTGTAGTTGTCGATAAGTAGAAGTCAGTTAAATTATTAATTCGTTAACGTCAAGCGTGTAACACAACCCGTATTCGGTGACACGGTAATACTAGAACACAGTATACAACACTTCTTGTTGACTTGATAAACTGAAAACATGTTATAGTTAAGCGTAGATAGCGTCTAAGGTTGATTGAAATTTTATTTAGCTTGTCTACTCCGTTTTCAGCGAATGTACGCGGTGGCTTGGGTTTGCCGATTTAAAGTTAACATTTTTTCATCAACAATTATAATACTTATTAGAATAAGAAATAGTAATAATATACCGCTATGGCTACAAAACCTATTTTATCATCGGAGAAAAGGAAAAGCGTAACTAGCACTCAAACTTTGACATACACCCAACTCTTTTTTTTACACAGTCCTTTTTATACACGATTTTGACATAACGCGGTTCACTAATAAGAATAATATTTTAGTATAATAAGAATAAACACACGTGTATTTATTCATATTGGTGAACCGCGTTATTTCAAAATCGTGTAAATAGACCGTGTAAAAGAAGAGTTGGGTGTAATCACTTTTTTGAGAATTATGTCAACTTGGCCTTAAGTCTGATAACTCTGTCGGAAAGGCGTGTGCGACACATTAAATAAATATAATAACGATGACGAAGACAACATCAATAACTTGGTGGAGAAAGCCGTCTCTCGATTCTAGAATGATAGCGAAGACGCGTGCTTAATGCAGGGAAGAGGAAAACAGTGATCCGAGAGCTCCTCAGGTATAGATGAGATCTCAGCTAAAACGTAATCGAAGAGTCAGGATGGATTAATCATTAACGAGCTGGTATATAAATAAAACATTACAATGGCGATCAAATCACGGGATACATCTCTTTTTTCGTAAATGAAGAAATAAAGTCATAAAAACACTTAATTTTACGTTACATTTCGATTGGTGCAATTTCCATCATTTGGTCCCTTGAGTCAGATCAATGACGTGCCATTGTTTTGAATTACAAACAACGGATTTTTTAATGGGATAGGAGGGCAAACGAGCAGGCGTGCCTGATGGAAAGCAATCAACGCCGCCCATAGATTTTAGAGATTTTTAAATTTGAGATCACGGTTTATTTTAGGAACATTATGTAATTAAAAAGATGATTTGTGTGTTCGTGTTTGTAATTTGACACTAAACATCTACTTATAAATAATTCAAATTATTTGATATCACGTTACTACATGGTAATATGATACCCGTTTAAAAATTTTAATATTAATTCAAAAATTATAATTTTAATAAAGGTTATTTATTGGCAATTGGCAATTTTGTGAATTAATTGGCAAAACACTGGGTGCAAGATTAAAATAAATATACAGACTTCGACATCAATGCTCACAATTGGACACCATAGCGGATAGTTCTATGTATATATGTACATATATTTGGAGATATTTACTCATTTTTTTCTCTGCGATCGTGCGATCATATACGTATATATGTCTTACTATTAGGTATAGGGAGACCCCATGCCGGAAGAAGAGACATTAACTATGCTTGTATAAAGCGAATTGGTGTGGTAACCAGACTCGGAATAAATATCTGTAGATCGAATCCGCGTCTATATTTATTAGTGTATTTGATGTATTGAGAATACTTTATGAAGGCGAATACTGTTTTTTTCTTTTTATGGAATAGGAAAGCAATCGAGCAGGTGTGTCACCTGATGGAACGCACTCAACGCCGCCTATAGACTTCCGCTGCGTCATAGGCAGTGCGAAAGCGTTGCCGACCTTTAAGAAAAGTGTCATTATGGGGGGGAATTGGAGTGGGAGGGGTAGAGGGGGTGTTGGGTCTCCGGAAGTCGGCCACTCACCGTACGAATTGCGGCAGCTAAGCTACTACTCAGACGGCAGTTTTCTGCGGGAGTGTGGTACTTCCCCGAGCGAGCCGGCCCATTCATACTACAGACAAATATTATGCCATTCTTGACAAGGTATTCGTCTGCAGCGTGGCTCTACCACTATTAAAAATTACAGTGGCGAAATACTGGGTCCAAAAAATATAAGCCGAACCAATGACTGGATAAAAAAGAAGATTATATTTGAAACACATGTTTTGTTTATATTATAGGAAAGGTAGGCAAATATGACAGTGTTTCACTTAATGATGATTAATCACTGCAATTTATTATTATAATTCGAATTCATTACGTCAAGTCATAAGCCTTAACCTTACAAAATCAGCTATTTAAGCGGCACTTGTCCAGTTGGTAAGGTTGGGGTTTACGATATGAGTTATGAGTTCCTATCTTCCATTGGACTATTAATGTGAACCATTTCCTACCTCAAGTATTATCAGCAGCTCGAAAGTAATAGAAGAGGAAGAGGGAAGGAAAAGAACGGGAATGGAGTAGGACTTCTAGCTTTTTACGCTAAATGATGCTTCATTTAGCGTAAAAAGCTAGAAGTCCATGCTGATATGAACATTTGTTGAGATTTATAACATTTAGAAAATGTTTGTTATAATTTTTGCGCTCAAATTTACCCGTAGCGTGCCTCTACTGTATAACATTACAAAACTGTTAAAAAAAATCACCTCTCAGTAGGTCTTATTTAGAACCAATGTCATTTAATTGAATTATAATATAAATACTCCAGAGCGGTCATTTGATTCTCAAGAATTAGATTCATCTAAGAAGTTTTTTACTTCTGTACTAAAAATTTTAAATTTAATATAGTGTACAAAATTTTAAAAACTTACAGCGTTATTGCTTAAAACTATTATAAACGTATGTTTTTTTACGCGGTTAAAAATTTATTAATGGACGTCTTACATTTACTAAACCACTGGATTCAGCAATATTCTATTTCACAGGAGCGATTACTAATGTTGGATCCCGCCTGGCTAACATGCTCTCAACGCTGTGTCACGAGCCTGTACACACGATATTCATAAGTAGCATCATCAAAGCGCTCGCGATTCGTTCGCTGACTCTGAAATATTACATTTTGTATCGCTGCGACAGTCCCGACAGTGTGTACCCGACGCTTTATTTATAACGTGCTAACGTTCCGTTTGATGGAGCGAATTAAAATACCGTATCGGAGCGGGCCCTGAAACAAATGGCGTTATCGATTTAACTGTCAACGTCGATTGTTTTTTGAACGTTATTTTTTTGTTACATATACATATACATGTAGGTTAGTAAGTTCCGTTTTAATTGACGTATTTGTATAACGGTTACACTTTACGATTGGTAACATGATAGCAGGTAACGATTGATCAATACCAGCCTTAATGCAAATGATAAAAGAGTTTTCGGTCTACAAAGAATCTGTCCAGCTTTGTAACTTTGTTGCCGAATCCTTCCTTAGTAAGCTTAGAAGCGTCTTACATCCTCTGGGACAGTACAGGAGTTATTTGTTATAAAGATAGAAATATTTAAGCAAACTAAATAAGTTTTAGATATATTTTCTTTTTTGGATACTAGGAAACACCTACACACACTTCTTATGATTATAAGAAGTCCATACAGTTATAAATAGGTATACTATTGTGGGGTATCAATAAGGTGACCATACGACCTATTTTGAACGGGACTGTCCCTTTTTTCGGCCACCTGTCCCGTTGTCCCCCAAACAAACATCTGGCTATCCAGCTTTGTAAATTTGTGACCGAATTCTTTCTTGGGAAGCTTAGAAGAGTCTTACGTCCTTTGAGACAGTACAAGAGTTATTTGTTATAAAGATAGAAATATTTAAGCAAACTAAATAAGTTTTAGGTATATTTTCTTCTTTGGATGCTAGGACCTAGTTCCGTTTTTCGAAATCGCGCGAAAATTTAATATTCTATTTTTATTAAAAATCATCACCTATATTAAAGCAAATTTGTTCTTCTGTAAAATATAAATAAAACTAAAAAAAATATATTGCATGTAATTAAATAATAATTACTGTCACAGAAAATTTGATTTAATAAAGTTGGTGATATATTTTTCATAATTTGTTTGAATAAAAATAATTACAATTAATGTGAAACTGATTGTATAGTTGCAGTTTTTCAAAATAAAGAATATTAAAAAGGTGTGTTTATTTTCATTGTTCACTTGCTAACTGGTGTATATAGACCCACTAGCTTCTGCCCGCAGCTTCACCCGCGTGGACTTCAGTTTATTGAGCGAAAACTATCGTGGTTTCTATAAAAGCTATTGTTTCGAGATAAAAAGCAGCCCATGCTTGACCTCGTATCTTTAACAATCGCCATGTTGGTTTAGCAATGAAAGCATAACAGACAGACAGACAGACTCAATTATAATATTAATATGGATGTATGGGCGTCCCGTTTTGAGTTAAAAAAAGAATGATTAGTTGAGGTATGAGCCTTCCAATTTCTAGATTTTTATGAAAAAACATCAAAGATTGATAAAAATATTTAAATCTTCTATGAATCACTGAATGAGATTATGCAAATTTCGGTTTCAGGGTTGTTCATTGATTCAAGATTGACATTGTCAGGTTGTTTTTATTGTTATTATGTAGTTATGTATGAGTTGTAATTTAATATGTACTCACATGTGTTACTGCATAAGGAAATAAAGGTATCTATGTATCTAAATATGACCCACTTATTCTAAGAAGATTAAATACCAATTAATATTCTCTTATGGCTGTTACAATTGAGGTAATTAATCAATCAATCAGAAGGAGAGCATTGTTCAGAAGGTTTTGTTCGGAGTCACAAAGGATTCGCTACAATGCTCCCGGTCTTATGGAACAAAAGATGTCGAACCTTCACCTTATGCTCATTTCACTACTTTTATATGCGTTAGAGTGAACTATGAAAGGAAATGTGTGCCTTTTGTGAATATTTTACCTTTCACCGAAGACATTTCTATTCGTGAATACAGATGAAAATTGTTTTAATGGTTGAATCCGTTTATTTAAAGCTGGAGGTAAAAATATATTTGCTGTCATCTTGATCAAAATACCCGTAATTGTTCTCTGTTAGACATTCGATTAACTCAAAATTTGTGTTGCTGCTGCTACCCTTTGCAGGAGAATTGGTTTTTATTAGTCTGGTATACGCAGTTTACTGCTGGTATTTTCAATAGTTCTTTTTTTAACAGCCCATATATGTCCCACTGTTGAGCAACGGCCTCTGCATTTCTGAAGTAACAGACGTTAACCTACCACACTTGTCCAATGCGGATTGGCGGAGTTACCAGACTCGGAATAAATATTTGTAATCAATATATGATTTATTCCGAAGTGGGGATTCATCCCGTGACCATTGACTCCCCGAGTGGAGGGCCCAGCCACTGAGCCAATTGGTCGTCATTTGCAACAGTTTCCTCGTACAAAACCCTCGGCAAAAAACGACCCATTTGAATGTCAGAAAACGTACAGAAAACAAATTTGTTATATCAAATTAAAAATTCTTTATCGAACCGAACTTAAAAAAGTACTGTTCAATCCAAATTTATCTACTACTGATTCAGAAGAATTTCGCTGAGAAGAGCCAAAGAAACTTTATTTTTCAAACTTTTTTTTTTAAAATTTGCAAACTGAAGAACTGGGGGGGGGGCCCCACCCTCTTCCCCTTTCTGTACGTTGGGACTATTATCGCAGGATGGCTGGGTGAAACTGGATGCGTAAAACGGAAGCAAGGTTCTTTTATCGAGCGGTGAACTGCCGATGATCTTCGTAGATCTAAGCAAAGTAAACTTTGAATTTTCATGTCAACAATGAATTTCATCGAAGAAACGCCTGCCTATAACCACAGTACGTACATATCATTCAAACGCAAAATACCTATTAGCAGCTGTTATAGTAAATGCAGCTGTTTTTAATATGGCATTGAACATAGTGCAAATAACTTGTCGGAGCAGCCGAACCGAGACGGCCCATTAAAATGTATAATGTAATTTTTATCGTTTGTTTATCCTACATGCAATTTGCATTTCCACCTCGTTGAATATGATTCTCATTACCCGATGTGTAATTACGTAAACTGTGTAATGGTTACCTGTCGGCTCGTTGTAAACACAAAATCTATGTTTATTTTTTGGCGAGTACCCAATCTTACTTGTAATATTTTTATGATTACTGAATTAATTTCAATTATAATTTATATTTATTACGATGGCTATATAAATACGAGGCTATATAAATATTTATTACGATGTGAGAATCAAATTTTCATTTCGATATTTTTTACTTTTATGCTTAGATGGTTTGGGGACATAGAGAGGATGGATGAAAGACGCTTGACGAAAGAAATTTACGTTGCGGATGTGGATGGTAGCCAAACCAAATTGCCGAAGTTTTTAAAAAAGACCAGGTCAAAAGTACTATAACCGTCGGGCTTGCACGAGGAGAGTGATGAGTGTGGAGGAAGCAAGAAAAGTATGCCGAGATCGCAGCAGATGGAGATCTATGGTCTCTGCCTACCCCTACGGAAATAGGCGTGACGATATGTATGTATGTATGTTTAATTTTTCATTTTCAAAAAAAAGCTATGTATGCCTTGAAGTGACCGATTTATCTACAACTATAGTCTGATGATGTTGCTGAAAGTCAATTAGTACATATTTAATTTATTTAAGACGTATTTATGATAAATAATTTATGTTTCTTATTTAATACTAAAGAGTATTCATTCTAATCTTAAATCATTCAAATGTTTTCTTAGTTTTAATAACTCGTCTTGCTATATGGCTATATTAAACGAGGTAAATACCCATTGCCCAGTTACAAAGTAACAATAACCCTAAGTGCAGAACCCTGCAAAATTGTCTGTCACAATTAATTACCTCATCCAACATGCATGACAATCTAATAGCGAAGATCTAGCCGCGACCCGCTTTCCGCTTTCTCCCGCACGAACTCTACTCCTTAGATTTAGGTTGGGCCACGAAACCAATATATTGGATAATATTTCACATTTTACTCTGAATAACAATATGTTAATCTTAATTCAAAAGATGTAAGGACAACGATTAAGAAGAATTTTTTTATTGCTTAATATGTATATTGCCTTTTTTAAGCAATGTAATATAGATTTGTAAACACACTTGTACAATAAAGTATTTTACATAGCATCTTTGAGACGATTTTTAATTATAGTCTAAACGTATATACTCGCATGAGCTTTATAATTAATTCTATAAGCTCGGCGGAGACGCTGTGGTAAAAGAAACCCAATCTATAAGCCTTCGATTATATACTTTCTGAAAACTATGAAAATTCGCATCGTGCCTACGCTGTAAATATATTTTCAAATAATATTTGTATAAATAATATTTTGACATTTTTTACGTATAGTATTCCATAGACCCCAACATTTTTACCTATGAGTATTATACGCAGTACTTATGGAAGCAAATAATTGTTGATGATTTATTTTATAGGGTAAGACCACGGAAAATATACGTTGACCAAATTGCTAAAGTTTTTAAGAAAGGTCAGGTCAAGAGTACCCTTAACCGGCGGGCTTGCATGAGGAGAATAATGAGTGTGAAGGAGGCAAGGGAAGTATGCCGAGATCGTAGCAGATGGAGATCTGGGGTCTCTGCCTAGCCCTCTGGAACACAGGCGTGACGATATGTATGTATGTTTATTTTTTCTACTCAAAAATAAAATTTTCGTACTCTAAGTTAAAATATCGAAGATAATCGTACCAGGAATAGTAAAAATCGAATCACTATTTTTTTTATTCTCAATAAAGTCACGAATCTATCGGCGCTTGAATTGCTAAGAACAGAAAGTTCAAAATAATTATCGTTAATTAATTACGTACGTTAGTTATACCGTTCATGTTATGGCCATACACGGAGGTCGTGAGTCGAACTTAATTGGACCCCGGCCGGGTGACACGTAGAGGAGATGCATCGCTCGGCTGTATGGAACGCATAAATTTTGAGACGAGAATGGAGCCCAATGGTACATTTTGTTCCAATAAATTTATTACGATGTAATTCACATACCGGGAATAAGTTCCTTTTTGCAATCTCGTTTTTATCAACAACCTTTTTATAATGAAATAAATATTTTATTTGATGTATTTTATAATTAACTTCGTCAAGAGTCTGCGGCTAACCACTGCCTTCGACTGCAAATTGTTGCTCTATTTGAGCATTATATTTCGATTTAGAGGAATAGTCCTCTAGTTATATATGTAACATATATGTATATCTATTGCAATACCTTGATTGGCGTCACGAATTCTGCTATATCAACGTTATTACATCGCTCAATGTATATGTAATGTTACATATAGATGTATGTTACATACATAACTTTACACAGTCGAGGTATAAAATAATAAAAAATGAAGCATTTAAATTTGTTATACCTTTATGGTTTTTGTTAGAGAACAATTCGCCTTTGTCTCATGAAAATTTGCAATTCATTAAAAATAATTTAAATATCTAAATATAATAATATATTTTACTTTTTTTAAAAAAAAGTAAAGTTAAAGATTTTTTTAAAAAAAAACTTGATTTCGAATGGGATTAGAATCTATAACCCTTAATGAGATACTTTAACCGCTAAACTAAACGGCTGTCATAGCTGTTATTAAATTGTTTGATAGTAGAACAATATAGGTAAAAAGACAAAAAATTCCAAACAAGGGTTGGCAAAATGCCAAACAAATGCCAAAAAATGTTATAATATTATGTATCAAAAATATATTTCTTTTACATCATCAAATTGCTTGTTGATTAAATTAATGAAATATATGAATATTACATTAACACACAGTGTATATTTAATATATAAACAAGTTTATTATATAATATAATATACAAAAATGGTACACAAAAATTACTTGTAAAAGTACAATTGATTCAAAATTCGAATAAATAAAACAAGAGCACGTGAAGGTACACAGCTTAATAATTTCAGTAAGTAATTCCAAAACAACTAAGGCTGCACTTAAAGTCAAACAATGCAAAAAACACAAGACAGTGATTGACATCCAAATAAAGCAAAAAGCAGCAATAGACCGATGGTAGCTGAGTGCATAGAGCGAGCCGTTGACACATTTGAAGATAATGTGCGCATGTTATTTTGCTTACATTTGGTTCAAGTTACTAACTTCACAAGGGAATATTTTGAAGGTATATTAAAAAATATGTTTGATTTGGAATACTTACCTACCTGCTTACTTCACTTGTTCAGTGACTCGAAGTGGATATGCGTCGTTCATCTATCTCTGTCCTGTATTTCTTTCCTGTAATTCTTACCAATTATTGACTTCAGGGTCACACAGGTCAGCATCCACCTGATCTCCCTAGCATTATCTAGGCTATCCCAACTGGCCTTCGACCACTTGTGTATATATATATATATATATATATATATATATATATATATATATATATATATATATATATATATATATATATATATATATATATATATATATATATATATCACACTCCTTTTTACGGACGGATTGCGCGATTAAGGTTCGCCAGAAATTGTCTATCTTATAACTGACAGGTATGTATTAGTCATAGATCGGGTGCCTCGTCTGCCGTGGACAAGCGTGGTGGATTTATGTTAATATATGTATGTACATGCTACAATTTTTTCTTTTTTTAAATCTGCTTTTAAAAAGTACTTTTTGTATGGCAAAAGTAATTGTATGGCAGAGCGGGCAAACGAGCTTGCGGGTCATCTGGTGGTAAGAGGCCTCTTTCATCTAACAGCCTCATCAGTCTGGCGAAACCATTGTCACCTTGAGCGAATGGAGTAATTTAAAATATAACATGTGTTACGGCAAAAGGAAATACACATATCTGTATGTCTGTATATTATTTTATTTTTTGTCTAATATTTCATTTCAAATCGCTTCCGCTTATGACTTAATAGTTACAAACATACTCATGAATACGAAGCGAACACGGGCGCCACGAAACGAATGTATGTACATTTACATTTCATCTGCTACAAATGACGCGACGAAGCACAGGTTGAGGTGATACGGAGTACACGTTGTGATCATGACACGATCGTCTACCCAACTTGTCTCGCAAGAGCCAGGATGTTTCTTAAGTCAATCTGAATAAAACAGGAAGGGCGCAGGGCACATCTGCTTGTGCTGTTGTTTTATCAATTTATTGGTGATTGTTTGCCAAGATTGAATGAGGCCTGATTGATTGATGAATTTAAATTTTGATGATAAAATGAAAACATATTTTATTCCGAGTATATGAAGAAACAAACACATATATCATTTTTTTTGTATCAATAGAAGGTGAGGTTATTTTTATTGAATATTACATTTATTTAGCCTTATGGTTTATTTATTTAATATCTGTCTAAAATAAAGGAATTTTCTGCATAATAATAAATATTTAAGGTGCATATCTGCACCTTAAATATAATTCTGAAACATTTGGTAGTGGTAGAGCCACGTTGCAGACGAATACTTTATCAAGAATGACATATTATTTGTCTGTAGCATAAATGGGCCGGCTCGCCCGGGGAAGTACCACACTCCCGCAGAAAACCGTGAGTGGTAGCTTAGTTACCGCGCTTAATCCGATGAGCGGTTGAGTTCAGAGTGACTTCAAGCTTATATCTTCTACTACTTGCTAATATGCTTTATTCGGGTCGTCAATTAAAGGATATTACGGTATTATAATTTTGAAATATAATATGCCACTATTATTAAGATGTTAAGTGCAGTTTTTATATGTAGGGATTCAATTTGTAATCAAATATACATTGAGAGATGTAATAACATTGATATAGCAGAATTCGTGACGCCAATCAAAGTATTGCAACATGAAATACACAAGTAGCGAAAGGTAGGACGCGGCATTCAAGTTGAGTAATATTGTAGAAATAGGTATTAATAATTACCTATGTACACAAGGCATTCAAGCCTGTTAAAGAAATAATGTGTAAAACTTGACAGATTTAATTTTTTTAAATGGTGAGGACATGTTTATGCTATATAACTAACTTACACTATTAAAGACATATCCGAAACAATAAAGTACAGAATACTTGCATATGTCAAATACTTTATATATTTAATTTTTTTTTTCTTTTCTTTATGGCAATAAGTTATAACTATTATACCAATGTCAAGTAAAAAACGATAACATCAATCTCTTAAAATATAACTATTCAGTATAAAATATAACTTAAAAAGTCACGATACACGCATTTATTTCATATCACCTTAATTATACGCCTTAACCGAACTATATTGTATAATACGCCACCACAATTAAACAATATAACTGATAATAATATAAGATTATAAAACGAAAAAAAAAACACAGCGTCACTGATGTCAGTTGGCGGGAAAAATCTATTTTTACAATATTAATGTAAAAAAATAGACTTTTTTGTAAAAAAATGTAGAAAAAATAAACTTCTTTACAAAAACAATGGTGAAATCTGTACACACCTGATAACTGAACAAATTATATTTATGCTTTTGGCATGTTTTTAAATAACATATTTGTTTTAGATCAAGATGTATATTTTCATAGTGTAGAAAAAATATCGAAACTATAATAAAAAGTTTAAAGCTTTTATTAACAACGCGTTGGTACAAAAACGCATATTTTCCAATAAATGAATATAAGGGATAAAAACGTATGATACATTCCAATTTCGGTCAACTACGAAGAGTTGTTATATAGCTAATATGGCTTTCATTGTAACAAGTTGTATTGTATACATAAATGTAGATATATGTATGTAAAATTTAAAGCTCATATGAATATCTATTTTATATATGTATACTGTGTAATATTTTAATCAGCTGTAATTCTTTTATGACTGTATTTACAATTAAAAAGTTAGCTATCAAGTGTTATGCAGGTTACCTTAAGCAAATCATCATGAATACAGCTGTAATAGTTTACTTCTGGACATAAGATTCCCCCAAAAGAGAGGTTGTTTGAGATGAAAAATAATAACATTATACAATAAAACTTAACACTTATACAGTTGTTGCTAGCATGGTAACGAAAGGGAAGAAAACACAATTATTACATAATTAAATAAATATTACAATATTGTGATGTTATTATTATATTATGCTAATCTAATAATATACATGCGACTCAAATTCTCTCTGTGTTTAGAGTCACAATGGTCTCTTTAACCTTTAATGATATCTACGCTATAATAAAAAACGCGTCAAAATGAGAAGAGAATGTCTAAATTTATCCTTGATAATGCCAAAGAGTCCGATAGAGTTCTCTCTTAAATAAGGCAATTATGCAAATTAACCATTAGGATCGTAACCGGACTAGGACGAAAAAATCTTCTGTACGATCATTGATACAGATTATTGAAGGAATTGTCAATCACTTGTGATGTTTATTTTTTAATTTTGATTTAGTACATCATTACAAATTTCATCCGTATTGAATTGTTTTTTTTTTTATTTTTTCTTTGCTGCCAGCGAAATATACGGTATATTTCTTTTGTTATTTTTACCTTTGTTAGGTATATGATTTATTTTTTTTTTGACACAAATAACTTATACATGTGAAATAATATATAAAGATAAATTATGTTAATGTAAGAAATAAACGCTCAGTTTTATAACATGGATATTGTAGCAATGAGAAAACTATACTAATTACCGAGAATCCAGCTAAGGAAACTCCGAATAAAATAAACATTTGATCTTCTTCTATCAAGTTATGTCATGTATGCCAGTGACAACCACGAAAGGCATGAAGTTCCTCAAAAAGCAATGGAGAGGGCCATGCTCAAAATTTCTCAGGTGTACATGATTCGTAACGAAAAGCTAAAGGAATCAAAATCACCGATAGCTTTTCGAATTAATAAACTGAAGTGGTAATGGTCTCGACACACCGTCGGAAAACCGTCAACCGGTGGAGTAGACGAGTGCTGGAGTGGAGTCCGCATCGTAAAAAGATGGTTTAAAAATATTTTTTTAAACCATCTTTTTACTTTTGATTCGATGAGTAAACACTGAAATATATAATAGATAATATAGCAGTATATTTTCCGTCCACTTTCTAGCTAAGAAATACGTACGGATTATCTGTACAGTAGTATGGTCGAGATACTGTTCCCTAAGTTGATTACAATGCTAGGCCCCTTACAAACCCATGACAGGCTAATCATGGCGCGTCAAGGGACTTATTTCATACTGCCTCGGCAGGGAGGAGCGTTTGCATGTTAATTCTTTGTAATAATTACGTAGGGGCTTGTTAAAGGAACAAAAGAATGTGGAATACGTAATACACTGATTACTATGAATTATTTTTTTATTTAAAGAACCGGTGCGAGATAATTTCCCGCATATGAATGAATATAAGTATTTTACACGTATTTACTTGGCGTTTGGATATCCTGCCAAACCACCTTGTACAAGCGTGGTGTTAAGTTCATGTCCATTGTTGTCTCTACATAAAACACAACAAAAAAAAATTAATTACCGCATTATTTTACAATGGCTGATAAAATTTCTGATGTTTCTCAGAATTAAAACTAATAGTTTTCGTATTATTACACACTGGTGAGTAATTATGCAATTTTTTTTTTTATTTCTTTTTGCGGATCTGAGCAAAGTACAACTTTCCATTTTACACTGTACGTACTTGTTCAGTCCCCCTCGTTTTTGGTTTTTAAACAATTTGCTTGTTACATTAACCAAGAAATGAAAACATCAACATAATGATGCCATTTATTCATGCCTTGCAATTCAAACTATCGTCAATTAGTGACAAAACGTATTGCATTCTCGGCTTGTGTAGTTTTCGGCTCGATACATCGCAAAACATGCCAGTCGTTAATACGATCGAATCGATACATATTAATGTCGTCGAGACGGATTGGAAGGTATGCTGTGTTCTGTGGAAAAAAACTAAGGAACCTGTATCACAGTTTCTGGAGAGACATGATTTTATTTCACTTCAGCTATTATCATAACATAATACGTGTTGCATTAAAGTTTTCTCACGTTTGGTGTCATTAATCTTTTTTTACTTTATCAGATAACTAACCAACTTTGTTTGCGCAGCGATCTAAAATGGATCTTGGCCTTCGAACAGATTTTACCGTCCCATCCTGCGCCAACTCCTGCCAGTTGCAGATTTGAAGGTTGCGCAAGTCATCCTCCACCATGTCTTTACAGCGCAAGTCATCCAGCGGTACCTGGGACGCCCCACAGGACGTCGTCCAGTTGGGCGACCCACATACGCTCTCTTGACTGCGCGATCCTCCCCCATCCCCTCAACGTGACCCAGCCAACGAAGTCGGTAAGCCTTATTCTTACCTATTATATTGGGTGGGGCCATCAGATGCTCGATTTCGGCATTTTTTCGATTTGGCCAACTGCCATCATCTCTTTTGGTCGGGCCCAGGTTCTTTTGGGAGGACTTTTCGTTCTGCGACTAAAAGTTTCTTCTCTTCCTTTACCGTTAGTGCGCAAGCCCCGTTACGTTTTCGCTTTTGAACGCTTTTCATTGTTTTTATTGTTGGTCAAGAAGAAACAGCTTAGACGGCGAGTTTGCGGCGATCTTGTTTACGATCTAAAGTTGTGTGTTAGTATTTTCCATTCGACTATTATGTATTATCCTTGGCTAATCATTATTAGTTTAGTTGAAATTCTTATAGTATAGTACGCTTTTAACAAAGGTAATTGTTTATAATGTAAACACAAGTGTTGATATAAACAAGAAAGACTAATTAAGAGTGCAAAATAAGGTAGGTTATAACATAAGCCTTTTAAATATGTTACAGGATGAGAGGCGGACTAGATGTTCCGTCTATGAATAGAGACACATTTTTTTCTAAAGTCCAAGTAATGGAACATCTCAATGGCGTGTCTTAAGAGAGGACTATGACAGTGGATAACTATGTGGATATTGCTGAGTACGGGCGGGTGGCCTTTTATTGGATGAATATACGATAAACTAAACGCGCTTGTCCAAAGATAATTTTTGGAGAAATCAGATTCGTGCTAAATATCTAATTTGTTCCAATTCGGGAATCGAAGTCGCTACCATTGACTTCGGAGGTAGCTTCGCCACTGAGCCAATGAAGTCTTCAACGAAATAAACGAATGGTTTTCATATCTAGAGAAGAAAGTTGTAGATATAAAAACTCGCTCGGTTTTATTGAATTTATCTAACTAATTAATCTATGTACCTGCAACCAATTGAACCGACTTGGCTCTCGTTAAAATCATCATAGAGATATTAAAAACAAGATAATGGACGTTTGACGAATAGAGACATTTCGTTTCGGGTTACAAGATTTTAAATTGATTTCGATAAGCTTTTGATAAGCAATTAATGCTAATGAAGACATCGATAAAGTTAATAACTTGTCTAAATACCACGAATATTTAAACTGTATTATTGAAAGTTTTTTTTTTATATATATTCACGCCTATCCCCCGCAGGGGTTGGCAGAGACCACAGAGCTCCATACGCTGCCATTCATCGCAGCAAAACGGCTCGTCATTGGTCGCTTTTCGCCCTCGTGAGGATCAGGACGTGACAGGTGGCGAACCACGTCGCCGTCATTCTTCGACAAATTAGGTATATTAAATTCGTCTTAGTGAATCCCACGAGCCGCAAGGGAGGATGGAGGTCAGCCCCAGCAGAGCCCTGCATACTGAAGTAAGGCACCATAGTCCCCGGGAGAGCCCGACCCCGGGACGATCGGCACGCTTGCGACTAGGCTCGCCCCTAGCCACGCATCCATTGGCACGGCAGACTGTGGATTGGCGGAGAGGAAGGGAAAGGATAGAAAAGAAAGGAAGGGGCAGGAAAGGAAATGCGGATTGAGGGGGTTACCAGACTCGGAATAAGCATTTATAAATCCATATAAATATTTATTCCAATGCGGGAATCGAACCCGCGACCATTGACTCCGCGGGCGGAGGGCCCCGCCACTGAGCCAATCGGTCGTTGAAAGTTTTTGTTTTTTTTTATTAAATATAAACGGATGCTCGCTATTAGCTGGACTCAAAGGGTGGCCAATGACGAGGTTCTCCGACAGTCAAGCAAAAACGTGAACTTTCGCAGACCATCAAAGGTAGATAACTTGCTTACCTGAGGCATATTATGACACATGACAGGTACAAGTTGCTGCAACTGATCATGATGGGAAAAGTCGCGGGCAAAAGACAAATTGGTCAAAAAAGAAAGTCTTGGCTACGTAATATCAGGGAGTGGACCGGGACAGCGAGTGCTCCAGAACTGCACTCGCTGTCCCGGTCCACTCCCTGAACCACCTCGTGAAAGAGGAGGAGAGTTTTGCTGAATTGGCTGCCAACATTCGCAAGTCAGAGAGATACTCTTAGAAGAAAAAGACAGAACATACTATTTGATTCTTTAAATCTGTTCATAAGCATAGAAACTCTATTTTTGGTTACATGTCGTCTCTGCCAGCCGTGTCAATTCGTCTCACCCTACGTTTCCAGAACTTGTCTATTCCAATGGTTGTCGGTTCTTCAACAATCATGACCTTCCCGTTGCTGTTCAGTTTGGCAATAAATATCGTCCTTTGTATAAAACACTGGTAGGCACGGGTCATTTGTTATTTTATTTGAAGGTAATGTACTTTCCCTAATATTTATATAAAGCAGAACAGTTAAAATACTTTTATTTAAATTTGTAATTTTTATTGATAAGGACATAGGTTCTCATTCTGTGGATATCTAGCATACTGAGCTACGACGACCGTTGACTTCTTATTTTATTCTTTTTCAACAGAATGCTAATTATTTTCATTAAGTTTTTTTAAGCACTTGCAAATTATTAACTGTAATTATTGTTAATCTTTATACCTAAGCTTATATTATATTGCTTATGTTAGGAAACATTTGCAAAATTTTAAACATACCGACGATATTAGATATTAGACGATATTCTATAAAAAATATGGAGTATTTAAATATATTTGTTACAAGATATAGAAATTATTATTTATATCACTAGTAATGCAATATTTAACCTTCAAATGGAAACCAAAAACAGACTAGCTTTTATGATAGTAGCGACCTCTCTTGCTGATTTTGTTAAGTTTTTATTTTGTACATTTATACGAGATGGCGCTGTATGAAATAAAAGTTTATGGAGTTCTTATTGTATTTCTTAAAATAAATGTCATTTTTCATTATAAATGAAATTTAAAAATATTAAGGATTAGTCATAAAAATAAAACATAAAAAGGATTCTTAATATTAAACTTTATAGGCTTATACTGATATAGAATAAAAAAGATTACTTATACTTTTAAAAAAATATTCATGTTTAACTAATTGCGTTATAGTATTTTGAATAAAATATAATAAAAATCTTTATTCGCATAAATAACGAAATTAAAATTTTATTTTTAAATATTTTTTAAGAGTAGTTTTGAGTCCACCACTTTTTTATTATAAGAGCAAGTTCGATTTCCAAAAAGAAAAACTAATAAGAAAGGCGACGTTTACTTTTTCAAAATGACAGATCTCATATAATAATGTAAATTTCTGCTATTGAACAATGGGAAAATAATAGAAAGTATTCATATAATCTGGATGACATAGTTTAGAGATAGGTTTTTGGTTAAAGTGACTTAATCTTAAAATTTCCAAATTTATGTATACGTAAGTTTTTGTTACATAAATAATGTAGATGAAAATAAGTTACATAAAATCATAATCAAACCTTTAAAAAAATTCAGTATTTCTTTTAATAATTTAATTTTTAATTAATGCCGCGATATGTTGTTTAGATTTGTTTAAATATCTTGGTTCTTTTTGTTAAAAATTACTCGTAGTAAAAGCTCTAATTCATTTCCAATTATCACATGAATCGGTTGCCGTAAATACATTTATAGCTTTGCACCTTACTAAAGTTGCTTTTTAAAAAATATATATGTATATCGAAGGCTCAGGTTTCTTTCGTCCGTGAATGATAATGACTACAGAAATGCACACCGTCGCAGGGTCTCAGTGCTTTATAGTTTAATGCATGGTAATAAAATAGCTTTGAAAGCCGCAAATTGCTGGGACGAACACTCATAATGGCTTGTAAATCATTGTACAGAATTCTAGCATTTACTTACAAGTTAATGCACCGACTTATGTTTTATGACATTAAATTTAACACGTTTATTAAAAATAAATAAATAGTTATTTATATAGAATAAAAATAAAAAGTATAAATAACGTTTTTTATACTCTCCTAAAGTGGTAACTTCGCCATCGAACTTACAAGTGTCTCCAGAAAACTGACATATGATTATTAATGGTTGCAGGTGACCCGCGGAGTTAATGGTTGCGGGTTCGATCCCCGCATCGGAATAAATATATGTATGGATTTATAAATATTTATTCCGAGTCTGGTAATCCCACCAATTCACATCGGACAAGCGTGGTGGAGGTTTACGTCCGTTCCCCCAGAAATGGAGAAGCCCGTGCTCAGCAGTGGGACATAAAACTGTAAAAAAATATGAATTAATAAAATTTAGGTAAAAATTAACTTAATAAGAAACTAATTTCTATAGAATTAAGATAATCATGACGTCTAAGTGCAAAAGAATAGTATAAAAGCTTTCCAGTAGCTTTAACAACTTCTTCGACGTCTTTAAGAGCATTCATAATTCAAAACTCGGTAGAAGAAAAGGCCATTATAAATAGCTCTAAAACATAAAGTTAAGTAACAAGCTATTATAAATCGGGTAATTAACGTTGTTAAAACAGACTAACGTGGACTTATGTTCCGTTTCCTTGGCCTCTAAATTACTCTAACTCTAAATTACACTTCTAAAGCGCCTTTTAAAAGAGTGCCCAAGTGCCGTACAAGCTAAGAGAGGACGAGACGTTGGATGTCGTTGGAATTAATTATCCTTAACGAAGCGACTGTCCCGATGGTTATGAACTGTGTTCTGAACTTTATTCTTTTGGAATCGTATTTATTTCAGTAACAATAACAGAGAACTTCCTTTGAAATTACTTTTCTATTTGAAAATCGCTTCTATTTCGCACTAGTTTGCGTTGCAAGTTAAGAAGCAAACTGTACATTTTCACTGAAATAATGATCATATTGACATCAACATTACTTGTCGTCTGTACTCAAATTGGAAAGATATTATATTATATTTATTTTTTTATATCAAACATATACTACAAAAAATATATATATTTTATAAATTTTATTTTTTGTTGTAAATACAAAACTTTTGTTATCAAGCTATAAATATCAAAATTTTTAAACCGTACACAAGTTTAATTATGATAAATAAGTTGACAAATTTAAACTGGTTTTTAATAATTGTCATGTTTCATATGTTTCAATGTATTACTCATAATTTTAATTTTATCCAAAATTTAAATATAAATGTGCATCAATATTTATCTCTAATATTGTAATAGTTTATTTTACTTTAAGGTTATATTAGGTATAGCTTTTTCTTGATTTTTTTAACATTTGATAATTGTTTGCTGGTGTTTCATAATGATTAATAATACATATTGTAGAAGGCATGGATAAGAGGCTATCTAATAGACTCAATAACGAAGTCACTGCTTTTTGAGTCAATGGTTGCTGGTTCGATTCCCCTAACGGGAGTACGAGACCCGTAACGGGATTAAATATTTAATTCTACATTTTAATTAATTGTACATTATGTATAATATTCATGGGTTTATAAATGTAAAATTAAATTTTACATTTATAAATATTATACATAATGTACAATTAATTAAAATGTTGAATTGAATATTTAATCCTGTCACGGGTCCCGTAATATATAAACCCATAAATAGTGAGATTTTAAGAATCCCGTGATGTTTTCTATTACACGATCGTTGTTAAACAACGGTCTTCTCTTCTTTCCTTTTCTTTTTTTTATTCAAAAGGTTGTGTCGTTTTATTTAACATATTTTACCATACATAAGCCTCGTCCACAGTAATGTAACGAAACAGTAATTTTAATGAAAGCCGAATTTGAATCGGGCGGTTCATGTTGTGTCGACTGATAATATCCGTTACAAATAAATTCGTGCAGTAAAATATATCACACCTTTATTTGTCCTTTTCTTCAGACTGGAAGATATACGGCGGGCGTTTCCACGCTTTCAAAATAAAACTCTTGTTTCATTGTTATGTCTTTGTTTCAAAGCTGTCTGTTGTAAGACATTTTACACCGTCACAATCTTTGATCAAAGTTTATTAGAGAAACTGTTGGTGCGATACATTTTAATGAGATGCTTACAAATTTGTGAATATATTGTTAGATAATAAATAAGCAATGGTGTAATTTTGTGTAGGATCTGTAGTTCCCGGTGTAGAATAAGGCAATTATTTCTGTATGTGACTTATAAGGTGATTTTGTGAGCCAATACCACTAGACAGGCAGTGGCCTCTACCTGACTAATAAGAAAACTTGTGATCCCCAAACTATCTGCCAAGTGATAGGATTATGGGAATACCCGTTAGCTTTGAGGGAAGAGAATGTCCATAAGTGAAATATAAAGAATATTTTTTTTTACAAAAAAGACAAGCTTTTTGTTAAAATGATGTGAGATTTGATGTGTTATAATGCTTGTGCTAGGAAATGGTTCACATCAATAATCCAATGGAAGATTCGAACTCACGTACCTATGTACTTACAAATCGTAAGCCCGAGCTTTACCACATAAATTATTAGTTTGATTGATTGATATCTCTATCATATGACTGTTGTTTGCTCAATTTTACAGTACCCAGCTATAAATTATAGATTGGTTTAACAATCAAGTGTTATAAATGTAGAAATCCACCGGAGGGCTAAAATCATTTAGTCCAAAAGGATTAAAGAAAGGAAAGGATCAGTTGGTCTGGGAAGCAGTTAGGAACTTTGTCAAGTCTTCTAGTCGCCTATACCTCAGATACTATTTCCTAAAATATAAGAGAAGGTCGTCTACTTCACAAGCTCAAAGTTAGGGAGGACTACATACCTATACTTGGACTTTCTTTAGTGGGTATGATACGGAACGAAGAAATCCATTGGAGAACAACAGTCACCGACATAGTTCTTCAAGTTAGCAAACTGAAGTGGTAATAGGCTATCACGTTTATTGAGGAAACAACGAATGTTGATGAAATAAACTAGTGCTGGAGTGGTGAATGTATTTTAGCTAACGTAGTGTCACAGACCCCGGTTAGATAGTGAGACAATCTGTTCAGGGTGGCTGGCAGAAACTGGATGCATAAAACCAAAGATCAGGCTAGGTGATGTGTCTTAGGAGAAGCTTGACCAGCAATAGAGTACCGTAAGCTGCTAATGATGATGATGAATGAAGCAAAGTAGTCTTGAATGATATAACATCGATAATCCATTGCGATATTCAATGTTCATTCTTTCAGTGTAATTTAAGAGAATATACAAACATAACTCGGTCATGATTGTGTTGCACATTTCAATTATATGTATACTAGTACATATACTGACTGAAGTTTGGATTGAATTCAAAGAGGGATATGTGCGTTTAAAATTAGTTTGTATACGTATATGTGATATGAATCATTATCGCTTGTCTGGCTTTCCAATTCTCTAATTAGTGACCCGACGTACTTCGAGTGTTATTATTGAAATAATTACATGTATATAGATATTGGCTCGTTCGGTGCAACATTGTTTGAATAAATGTGTGCAACAGTTCAAATTTATGTTATCCTGGTAATTCATTCGTCCATGTGTTCGTATTACTCTTGCATAAAACCTATTTTGCATAAGTGGTTTTGCTTTGCTTCAGAAACCGATATGAGAATTGTATCTGCTACCATTCACTCCGAGAGCCGTAACTTTTTGTTTGTATATAATTATAAAATTTAAATCTTTTAACCATTTTTGAACCAATTAGATCGTATATACTTATAAAAGTTAAATGTGCAAAAAAAAAACACATTTAAATGCCTAGCTTCAAGAATTGGCGTCTGATTCCCTAAATTAAACACGAAAGAAACGACTCTATTACAAAACGTATAGGTTTGTAATTTGCATGTTGTAGTGCAGTAAGAAAAGTGTCCGAGTATGCAAATGAGGACACTACACGGAGTAATTATTCGAATGGCTAGAATTACAGCTGTATTAACTCGCCAACCTGGCAATTTCTGTGCACAAATCTTACAACCACTTCGTGACAGTATTATCTCCTGGCATTAAGTTTGTAGCTACTGTGATTTACTTCGCATTGCAGACCAGGTTTATGGCATGTACTTTTTCATGACAACCCATCTACACGACTCCATCAAAGGTGGGTAATATAAGAACTATTTTTACATTACTACTATCAGTGGATTTATATTTATTGTCTCAAATATTGTATGTTTGTGCGTTGCTCCTTTTTGAATAATAAAGTTGCCAAAGGAAATTCTATTATGACACAATTGAAAGCCATTAATTCAAATGACTGAATGAATAAAGTTGCCAAAGGAATAAAACGGAATAAAACGGTTAAATAGATAGATACACAAAATCGAATAGAACCGAGTGACAAAATAGAACGGAATCGAACGAAACAAAAATACATAGAACCCTACAAAATCGAACGGAATTGAACAAAGTAGAACGAAACCGACCGGAATTGAACGGCATCAGCTGTACCGCCAAATGAATTATATATTTTAAAATTGTAAATTTTAATTGTTGGTTAAAATTTACAATTTTAAAATATATAATTCATAGCATTAAAAAATGAATCTATTTTTATATTTTAGTATTAAAAGAATTGTTTGTAATTAACTTTTATATATTAAAAGTTTAAATTTTTCTTTATTTTGGGGATAATTTTAAAATAAAAATTATTACTAATAAGCACAATAACAGATATCGATACTACTAAGAAAAAATCGATTAAGTTTTTTTAAATAAATGTTCTATAATTTTTAAAGTGTATCCTATTTTTGAACGGACTTAAACTGACTGGTATTCCAAGATTAATGTCTACGTATAACATTGATTGATGACAGTAATTGGTAGTGGGTGACTGTGGAATGCAGGACTTTATGAACCCTAATGAGATACACTCAGTAACGAAAGAAGAGCTTCGTTTGTGTTATACAGGATAAATTGACTGAAGAGTGGGGATGGTTTAATGGTGAACAAAAATCATTTTGTTTATTTGTTCTGCTTAATACATAAACTTAATTGTCTCAGTAGCGAAGACACCGTCTTTAAAGTCAATTCACGCATTGGAATATGGATAATCTACAGGCATTGATTTTGAGTCTGGTGTCTTGCCAATCCGACTTTACATTTTGATGGGATAGGTAGACAAAGGAGCAAGCGTGTCACCTGATGGAAAGCAATTTACTCCGCCCACATACATTCGTAGTCTTATAGGCATTTTAGAAGCGTTGTCGGCCTTTAATAAATGTGTGTGTGTGTGAGTTGAACAAGCGCTGTGGAGTAATGTCTATTCCTCCAGAAACACGGAGGTCCAGTGCCTAGTAGTGAGAAATGTAAGTAAAACACTAAAATATTTTTATCGCTTCTACAGGATTAACAGGATCAGTGTTCTGCGTCAGCGAATCACCTTAAGATTTTCAAATAACTATTACAATAAGAGGTAAAATACTTTGCAACAGATAAGGCATTACAGTTGGCCGTGACTAGATACATGTTATCTCTTCGGTCGACAGTAACGTGAACAAACTGGAGGAAGTGGTACAACAGGACGCGCTGTGGCGGACAAAGATAGAGTTGTGCGTACGAATACTGCTCGGTAAATTATTGCACCCGACGATGCATGCACGCGATATTATCGAGTGCGAGTACGGAAGGATCGCACTAAACTTCACGTCAACTCTTCGGGCGTTGCGTTCAAAGCTGGTGTTGCTGCGCTTCGAAATCTTTACCAAACTCGAACTCGAATTACTAGTGGTAGAGCCACGCTGCAGACGAATGCTTTGTCAAGAATGGCAAAATATTTGTCTGTAGCATGAATGGGCTGGCTCGCCCGGATATGTACCACATTCACACAGACAACCGGCGTCTGAGTGGTAGCTTGGCTACCGCGCTTCGTACGGTGAGCGGCTGAGTTCTGGAGGCCCAACACTCTCCTCTCCCCCTCCACCTCTCCCTCCCCTTCCCTCTTCCACTCCCTTTCCTATAATGACACTTTCATTAAAGGATGGCAACGCTTCTGCACTGTCTATGGCGCTGCGGATATCTATTGGCGGCGTTGATTGCTTTCCATCAGGCGACATGCCTGCTCGTTTACCTTCTTATTCCATAAAAAAAAGAACATGAAACATGAAAATTAAGATATGTGACACGACCGTTTATCGGTACCTCGAGCGCCATATGAAACGATTTTGTCGTATAATAGCGAATTTACTCGCGTACACAGACTAAACGAACTACCACGGGTTTATGTCTCAAAAGTTACGATACTGCAGCGGGAATTTTCACTATTGCAGTAAACGCTGTTCAGAGAATGCAGTTTTATTTGAATTTATTTTGTGTTTTACGAGGATGTCGTAGTTTAAACTTACGTGAGCACACACTAAAGATGTCACGAGTGAAACGTTACAAGCGTAGCGGCATTAGCTCAGTTTGTATGGGTTGAGCTTACGATCTACTTATAACGTTGTGATTTCGGTTCAACCAATGGATTATTTTATTTATTTGAACTTTGATGCACAAAACTTGATGTTGATAGATACCCTCTCCCATTCTACATGAAATACAGAAAAATGTATTAGGAAATTTACGCAGCTTGCTAAAACTAAAAGAAAACATAATTAATATACTTATAACGAATGATTATTATAATATAGATATAAAGTCATCCTCGTATAGAAAACTATGGATGTGAAATATATTTTACTTAATTTTTTACAAGCATCATTTAAGCTGAGATGGAATGGTTTACAAGAAATCTAGTAATATAAAAAAAACTTGATTACTAACTAATAAAGTAAATAAATTGTATGTAATAAAATGTTATTTTTAGTTTATAAAGCAATATATCTTAAATATTGATGAACGCAGAAATATCATACGAAGAATTTGTTTTTTTTTTCAATATTTTTAATTTAATAAGATGCTATGCTCTGGCGATTAGCTCTATATAATGTGTGAATCCATTGGAATATTTCGTATTTAGCCCATAATTTACATGTATTTATATTTAAAGTAAGAGTGATTTTAATAAAATTCCTCTTTTTTTTGTTTTACCTGTAATATTTACTGATATGAACTTAGGAATTTTGATAATTATCCGGATGATAATATGATGCGCTTTTTATAAATATTTTCAGGGTATAAAATACTATGGTTGGTCAAAAATGAATTCCATTTGAAAATTTTGTAGGCACAAAATAACTTTCGTATAAAAATACTTTAAAACGCTAAAGTTACTGTTGTGTTTACGGAAGTGGTTAATTTCGGAAACATATAGTGCGCCATATGTAATTATGATGATAACGCTTTTATTATTTGATTAAAATAAGCAGGTCAACAAATTGCAGCTTACCCATTTTCATTATAAATCGCCTTATATACAACTTGACCAAGTTTTGCACTTTTCCAGACAGGAAGCACATCAGACCAGAAGTTATTCGCTTTTGTTCTAAAGGGCCTCAAGTTAAAGGGGTTGAGACATAAAGTCGCTCGGAGAGATTCAGCTATGCGTTGAAAACAAAAACAAAAACAAGTCACCTTAAAGATACAAAATACTTGAAATATATTTAACTCAACAGTGTAAATAAATTTTCTGATGGATGCATGCCTTCCCTATCTTTGTAAGGTATAACCAATGATTGCCACTCTTCGCGGATGGATCCAAGAGCGAAATGTCCATAGACCTCCCCCGTGAAGCGCCACCTAGCCCTATCTTCTACTTCACGCATCCAGTTTCTGCCAGTCGCCCTGCGCAGATCGTCGCATCATTCAGCCAGGGGGCGTCCCATACTACGTTTACCGAGATGCGGTCTCCACTGCCGCAAGAGTTTGCCGCCCCGATTGTCGGATATCGGACAAACGTGACCAGCCCATTGCCACTTTAGTTTGCTAATTCGAAAGGCTATGTCGGTGACGTTAGTTCTCGGGCGAATTTGTTCATTCCGAATCATATCTACCAGAGAAACTCCGAGCATAGCTCTCTCCATAGCTCTCTGAGCGACTCTGAGCTTGTGAAGCAGACGGACTGTCAGCGTCCATGTTTCGGCGCTGTAAGAGAGTATAGGTAAGACAAGTCAAGTGCCAGTCATTGTCCTTAAGTAAATAAATAAATACACAATATGTAAGTAAATAAATAACTACAAATTGAAATATTTATTCAATACTTCTTTTTGCAGCATGATACCATTTAATATATTTGAACCGAAGTTGCAACTATAACCAAGAAGCTTTAAATCACACGAGTGAAATATAACTTCGTTATTAGTTTGGGTCATGTGACAAGTATGCCAAATTGGACTGTATCCAAGTGGGCTCTTCATCGAATTTGGCAACGCTTAGAATGACAACAGCTGTGATGCACTTCGATACACACGGCCATGTCTACCTAAAAACTTTTAAAGCCTTCAGCAAAATATATTTGTCACAATAGAAATCTAGAAAGTTATTTGTTAAGACAAAATTACAATTTGTTAAGACAAAATACATACAACTGCGGGTTTATTTATTAACTTAACTGATTCAAATTTATTTAAAAGTTCAGTCTCTAAAATGTCATCAAAGTGATGGAAATCGTTTTTTTTTTCATGTAGGTAATGATAAGCAAAGAAGTAATAAGATTATGCCATAAGGTCTTCTTATTTATCAGGAAGCTCCTAAATTTTGATGAAGGCATTGTCCATCAATGCACAATTACTTCTATATTGATGATAAAAATTAACTTGGTTACTCTGGGTGACGGATAAAAATATGTTTTACTATTCTTCTCTTTATACCGTTCGGCCATGGTGACTGGCAATTCTAATGAGAGCTTCGCTGGTGTGTTCTCAAATGGCTTCATCGTCCAGTACTACGGTTAAATCATAAGCGATATAACCGTAGTATTGGACGAATAGATGGAGTTATGATCTGCGTAGTAAAGCCGGTGGAAACTGGATGCCTTTAATCAAAGTTCAAGGTGGTGCGCCTTCGGGAAGGCTTCGGGTCGACCGCCTAAAACTGATGATGGTGATAAGCAAAGTAAGTGTATTTTAAAAAAAAATACAAACAGATACGATTTCGTATATACGTATTAATGTGTTGATCGAATTGCATGCGAAAAAACTCGCGTAAGTTTCGTATGATTAAATAAAATAAAAAAAATATCAATTAATTCAAAAATTGTCCATGGCTGCCATAGACGATTAAAGTAGTCAACAATGGAAAAAATTAACAAAAATAGAAAGATTATGATTGTTGGCAACCGCGGATGCCAATAATCAAAATGGGCGTGTAAGTTTGGCAACCATGGCTGCCAAAAATATGGCACTTAATACTTGACAATTAACACTTGGACGTTGATATTAATATACAAAACTAAAATAAAAATACTCACGCCTGTTTCCTATAGGGGTAGGCAGAGACCACAGACCTCCATCTGCTACGATCCCGGCACAATTTCTTGGCTTCACTTATCACTTTTTCGTACAAGCTTATTGGTTAAGGGCATTATCATATAATATTATACTCAACATCAATGATGATATTAACTTTGGACGTGTAAATACTCTCTTAATTCACGCTATGAATTAACGTCAAAATAGTTATTACACGAAACACTAAATGCAAATTTTGTGTGCTTATTGGAACATAAATTAAAATAATCATTGCAGGTTTTCATAGTTATGTTTATTTTGTGCACAGAGCTCAGTAGGTAGGTACGTGATCCAATTGTATTTTAGCACGGGTATCATTACACCGTGTTATTTGTTATTATCACGTTCTGAGCGCAATATGTAGATTACGCAAATGATATCCCTTGATGAAGGTAATCTGCAGTGAATTTAGAATTTGATAACTTGCTATGAATATTCGTGTGCTCTAATGATATATAATTTACTGCTAGCATTAATATATTTGTTTCTAATGATGTAATCGAATTTACTATGGAGAATGTTCTGAGGAATTGTTCATCCTCTTACTAGACCAGATAATTCCACAATTGGACTACCTGGAGTAGAATTAAGTTCTATTCCCACTACCTCAGTGGTTGGTAGTCTATCACTGTAAAATTCAGTCGCAATTTTCTGACGCTAATGAATTGTTTGGATTCATTCCTGCCGCTGAATTTCATTATCGCATAACTTGCCACAATGAAGTTTCTTTTCACGCACCATCACCTTATGGAACTTGCTACCTTCAGCGGTATTTGATACCACATTGAAACCTTCAAAAATTGATTTTTTGAAGGTTTCAATGTCGTATCAAATACCGGTGAAGTGTTGCCAACCTTTAAAGTATGTTAGGCTTGAGCCTAGACATACTTTGAAGGTTGGCAACGCTTCCGCAATACCTATGATGTAGCAGATGTCTACGTGCGGTGTCGATCACTTATCATCAAATGGCCCGCAAACTCCTTTGTCTGGTTTGCTATTAAAAAAAAATACAATAATTAAGTACGTCATGATCATTTCAATGGATACAATTCCGTAAAGAACAAATAAAATGCCGTAACGAATATACGTGACATGAGTATATAAATATTTACTCCTTAAGTAAAGTTCGCCATCTCATGTCGTAAAGAACATTATGTAATCTGCATAAAAAGTTTGAATGGGCAAGGATGAAAGCCCCGAGCCGCGTCTCGCATGCGAATTGCTTTTTATATACGTTAATATTGACTCCTTTACTCACAACGGCGAAAGGGCCTCGTTCCTTGAGACTTCTACCGTTTGCGCACGTATCAAGTGTGTAGTAAGCTTTATAAATATTCTTTTGATGCTAGTATTTCGCTGTTATTTCGATTTTTAATACAACTTAACATGCAATTACAATGCAGATGGGCAGCGGTTTATCTTATTTTCTTCTGATATATATGTATGTACTACAATTAATATTTATATATGTCCCTACTTATTTGTGCGCTTTATGTGAATTATTTACGTTTCGTGGAATGATAAAAAAAATCGATTTATTCAAAAAGCAACTAAAGACGACTAAAATTTTTTAAAAATGAAATTTTTTCAAAAAAATTTTTTTCGAAAAAATAGTTCTTTGGCAAATTTTCGAGACTATTTTATATATATATATATATATATATATATATATATATATATATATATATATATATATATATATATATATATATATATATATATATATATATATATATATATATATATATATATATATATATATATATATATATATATATATATATATATATATATATATATATATATATCTCAAGATATCTTTCATTTTTGACGATTTTAATCGTCTATGGTTGCTAAAAATATCATTATTTATTGTTGTGTATAGTTGTAACTGGACTTCAGATTTACCTTAAATACTTTTGCATGTTTGTTATCTTATATTTTATTTAATCTGTAGTCTGTAACTGTACCTTTTGTAATATAAATAAAATAACATAAAATTAAACGAAATGCACTTACATCGGGCTATTAGTTGCACAGTGACAGCGGTAGTTACCATCTGACCAGTAAAAAAGTTAATTGACATATGTATATTTATACATTTGTATTTTATATAGTTATAACACATATTAATTTATTATAAGACATATGTATTTTATATAGTTATAATTTGTTTAGTATAGCAAATATTCATGTAAATAAAATTAAATCTTTGAAGTATATAACAAT
The DNA here is from genome assembly GCA_031353405.1 of Baronia brevicornis. Lineage (NCBI taxonomy): Eukaryota > Metazoa > Arthropoda > Insecta > Lepidoptera > Papilionidae > Baronia > Baronia brevicornis. The sequence continues at coordinate 348,318 of JASFAT010001167.1, forward strand.
GGTTGTTGAATTGCAAATTGTTATTAAAATCAAGATAAGAATTCAATTTATATTTCCGGGGTTTAGGGGTCTCCCTTAGTTTTATTTCGATTGTAAATAAAAACAACCCTTAGCTGTTTAATCCCAAAATCGATCTTACGTTCAAGATAATGTAATTGTGATGTTTATCTAAGAGTTTCTATGAACCTTGTCGATACGAACAAATTAATATATAAGTTAAATATTAGAGTTGAAAGTTACACATAGTGCGTCTTTTGACAGAGTGTAATGTTATATAAAATACTCAATCCATCCCGTCGTCATCCATCCCACCAGAAATAGGCTGTCCCTCTCCCTCTCCCTCTCCCTCTCCCTCTCCCTCTCCCTCTCCCTCTCCCTCTCCCTCTCCCTCTCCCTCTCCCTCTCCCTCTCCCTCTCCCTCTCCCTCTCCCTCTCCCTCTCCCTCTCCCTCTCCCTCTCCCTCTCCCTCTCCCTCTCCCTCTCCCTCTCCCTCTCCCTCTCCCTCTCCCTCTCCCTCTCCATCTCCATCTCCCTCTCCATCTCCCTCTCCCTCTCCATCTCCATCTCCCTCTCCATCTCCCTCTCCCTCTCCCTCTCCCTCTCCATCTCCATCTCCCTCTCCCTCTCCCTCTCCCTCTCCCTCTCCCTCTCCCTCTCCCTCTCACTCTCCCTCTCCCTCTCCATCTCCCTCTCCCTCTCCCGCTCCCTCTCCCTCTCCCTCTATGGGTGGCGTTAATTGCTTTCTACCAGGTGACATGTCTGCTCGTTTGCCTTCCCATACCATAAAAAAGACTCGTCAAATCGTTTTATATCGGTATATAAAATCGTAATCACTGTCGATCGCATTTTATACAATTTGCACTAAATTAAATTAACCTAAATACCTCTTATTCAAACGACCTGATACCTTTGTGCATGGTCCAGCCAGTATTTAGCATGCCACGTTGGATATTAAGCATAGTGGGGAATTATTAAAGCATATTTAACATGCCTCGTGATATAGTTTCGTGCAAATATTTGCCGAATTGTGCAAGTTAAATTGGCCATTGAAACTTCTGCAGGCCGATTCGCCTCGTTAAAGCTATAGTTACTTGTAAAATAGTTATGCTCTTGGACTTTTTTGTGACATATATATATATATATTTGAAAAATGATAATAATTTATAAATAGATAGATATATTTTTTATTTTATACCATAAATAACGTTATACAATTATTGATTTCAATATTTATATACAAATGACGGTCTTATCGCTAATATCCACATAAACGTAGGGTGGACACAATGTTAAGAAGATAATTTGATGTAGTTTGACTGATACATTATCGTTACAACGATAGAATAGAAAGAAAAAAATATTAATAAACAAAGATAATAGGCTTAAGTAAATATATAAGGATATACATACACACACACACACACACATGTATATATATATATATATATATATATATATATATATATATATATATATATATATATATATATATATATATATATATATATATATACATATATATATATATATACATACATACATCAATAGACATATACACTCAATATTCTCAAAATCAGGTTAATGTGCACAAGTTTTAGGATTAAATTAAATAGTTTTTAGATTATATAGAAGACTGAAAGTATCATAAAATTACGTACATAACATTGGGCACGTTTTTCAAAGTTTAGCTACGCATATATAGTTTGTAATATATATAGAAGTATATATAGAAGCCCAATTAGCTCAGTGCCCGGGCTCCTGCCTACGGAGTCTTGTCCTCTAATGGTTGTGGGTTCTATTCCCGTAGCGGGATAAATATATTTATGTACGGACCAACGACATTTATTCCGAATCTTGTTAATACTCCACCTATTCACATTGGACAAGCGTGGTGGGTTAACGTTTGTTGCTTCAGAAATAACGAGGTCCGTACCCAGTGAGACATAAATATATGGACTGTGAAAAAGAAGATATATACACAGAAATATTTAATTAAAATTCAAGCAAGTTTAAAGGTCATTCTCATTTTAATAACAAACGCTTAAATGGCTATAAATAATTATTTTGTATTCAACCTTGAGCACAATGTTCAGATTAAAGAAATGATCAAACATAAGTACGTACTTTTACAGTCATTATATGCACACAATGGAGTCGTGACGATGTTTACTTAGATAATACAAAGTAACTATGTATCTCTTACATTTATCTTTATGTATAACGGAATTATGAGTAAAATTACCAAATTAATTCTACCTACGTGGTTAAATAACACCACAATGGCGTAGAGGTCTATTAATTTAGTTTAGCAGATTATGTAATGTCTACACAATATAAATTTACATAACTGAGTAAAAATATATAATTAATTAAACAATTGACTTTAAGACTACCAATCAGCTCAGTGGCGTGGCTCTTCACCCGAGTCAATGGTCGCGGGTTCGATCCCCGCATTCGGAATAAATATATGTATGAATTACAAATATTTATTCTGAGTCTGGTAACTCCGCCAATTCGCATTGGATAAGTGTGGTGGGTTAACGTCCGTTCCTCCAGAAATGGAGAGGCCTGTGCTCAACAGTGACACATATATGGGCTGTTAAAAAAAAAATTTAACAATAAATTAAGCAGTTTTCCGTGAGTCACGTATATCCGAATATAAAGTACAAAGATTATAGTTAATTTTATGTTGTTTTTTTTTATGATAGGTCGTTGACGTAGCAGTTCAACTTTAAATTTCACCAAGAATAAAAAAAAATTTACATTTCTATATATAGTTTGAGTTTGTGATTTTCTATACATAGCATAGTTCGACGAGCGCGCACTGTTACAGATCTATGAAAAATACTGTTTTTTTTATAATTCTGGGTGTAAGTCAATATACTATATTTTTAAAATTTATTTTAGCATTGCCTTATAGACTCTATTAATCTAAAAAAAAATAACTAACTTTGTTGGCGCAGAGACCAAAAATGGATGTTGGCCTCCGAACAGATCTTACGCCACCGTGGAATGCGGAAAGTCGTCGTTAGGATAGAATAGGATAGGTTGACAAAGTATTGGTCTGCAGCGTGGCTCTACCACTAACATATATATACACACATATAGCTAGATATATTTTATTTTAAAACGTTTATTATATATATATATATATATATATATATATATATATATATATATATATATATATATATATATATATATATATATATATATATATATATATATATATATATATATATATATATCATCATTATCATTATCAGCCCGCGCCAGTCCACTACTGGACATAGGCCTCGCCCAAGGCGCGCCACCTAGCCCGATCTTCGGCTCCACGTATCCAGTCTCTGCCAGCCGCCTTGCGCAGATCATCGCTCCATCTAGCAGGAGGGCGTCCCACACTACGTTTGCCGAGTCGCGGTCTCCACTCCAGCGCTCGTCTCCTTGTCGATTTGACACGATTGTCGGTTTTCCGACAAACGTGTCCAGCCCATTGCTACTTCAGTCTGCTAACTTGAAAAGCTATGTCGCTGACTCTGGTTTTTCGGCGAATTTCTTCATTTTGAATTCTGTCTACTAAAGAAACTCTCTCCATAGCGACTGAGCTTGGCGAGGAGACGGACTGTCAGTGTCCGCGTTTAACAGTACGGGCAGGACACACGCAGACGCACTGGTTGAAGACTTTTGTCTTCAACCAGTGCGACCTGCCCGCATATATATATATATATATATATATATATATATATATATATATATATATATATATATATATATATATATATATATATATATATATATATATATATATATATATATATATATATATATATATATATATATATATATATATATATATATATATATATATATATATATATATATATATATATATATATATATATATATATATATATATATATAAGCAAACTCCTTGTATCGATCAAGTAGGTCATGTCGAAAGCTAGTATCAAACCCTTGCAACGTAATCCTCACTGGAGACGTGGCCTTTTGATCCCGCCATAGACTTCAAAGGCACGAATGCTGTGCATTGTGTAGGATTTCGAGACTGTTTAGCGCGGTCCCGTTCGTAAGCTGGGGATTAGTCCGGCGTGTCGTGCAGCCACTGCACTGTTTAGTTCCTAATTGAAGTTGTCCAACCATTGCACCGTGTATGCATATATGCATACTGCCAAAGTTATTTGGATTATGAACTAGTTTTAGATAATACACCGGTTAATTGAACTTTGGCGTTTATAGTTTTTCCTTGTTTACATAATAGAAGATAATTTATATTCATTTATTTTTTGTTACAGCCCATATCTATCCCACTGTTGAGTACGAGCCTCCCCATTTCGGGAGGAACGGACATAAACCCATCACGCTTGTCCAATCCGAATTGGCAGGGTTACCAGATTCGGAATAAATATCTATAGACCATGCAGCACTGAGGCAATTGGTCGTCAATTTAATTATTAGTTTCTTTTAACAGCCCATACGTTGACCACACCACACTTGTCCACTGCGGATTGGCGGGGTTACTAGACTCGGAATAAATATTTGTAATCTATACATATACCGTTGCGTTATCGAACCCGCGACCATTGACTCCGCAGGCGGAGGATCTCGCCACTGAGCTAATTGGTCGTTCACAACCCATATATGTCCCATTGCATGACACGATCCTTCCGATTTCTGGAGGAATGGCCGTTAATTTATCGCGCTTTTTTTTACAACCCATTTATTTCCCACAACTGGGCGCGGGCCTTCTCCCACCAGGCTTGTCCAATGTAGATTGGCGGATTAACCAGACTCGGAATAAATATCTGTAGGCCATACATATACATATGTACTTAACCCTATGGGGGTAGAACCCGCGACCATTGACTCCGCAGGCGGAGGATCTCGCCACTGAGCTAATTGGTCGTTCACAACCCATATATGTCCCATTGCATGACACGATCCTTCCGATTTCTGGAGGAATGGACGTTAATTTATCGTGCTTTTTTTTCACAAGCCATTTATTTCCCACAACTGGGCGCGCGCCTTCTCCCACCAGGCTTGTCCAATGTGGATTGACGGATTAACCAGACTCGGAATAAATATCTGTAGACCATACATATACATATGTATTTAACCTTATGGGGGGCGAACCCGCGACCATTGACTCCGCAGGCGGAGGATCTCGCTACTGAGCTAATTGGTCGTTCACAACCCATATATGTCCCATTGCATGACACGATCCGCGCTTTTTTTTCACAACCCATTTATTTCCCACAACTGGGCGCGGGCCTCCTCCCACCAGGCTTGTCCAATGTGGATTGGCGGATTAACCAGACTCGGAATAAATATCTGTAGGCCATACATATACATATGTATTTATCCGTATGGGGGATTAAACCATCGACTACGTAGGCGGCAGCTTCACCACTTAGCCAATTAGGTCGTATGCCAATAAAAGGATTTATTAAGTACTATTAGTAATGAATATTTTAGAAAGGAAATTTCAGGCTTTTAATAAATAGCGGTTTTTATAGTCTTTGTAAAAAGCCATGTTAATTTTTCTTCATTACATAGGATTTCGATACAATTATAAGAAATTGGAGTGGGTATATAATATTTATATTTTTTATGCTTTAAATTAATTTTAATTTGAGCCGAGAAACTTTGACTCAGAAGTCAGATTTACTTATTAATAAATCCAACGATTATTTATAAAGAGACAACGTATCTTTATATAAGCAAACATGTACTTAAGCTTGTAGATAGAATTTTTAATTCGTTTTATTTGGCGTAGGATGGCCCGAAGAGCTGAAAAGTCTCGAATTTCTTTTCTTCAAAAGAAATATCCTAATAACTTTATTAAATAGTTAATTGTTTTCTTTATTCTTATTTCATGAGGAAAGAACAGGATGCTAAGTTTATTAAGCGAACGATAACCACCACTTTGTAATGAGATTGCTATGGAATGAGAAAAACAGCGAAAGAAACTCTACAGGTCGAAAGAAACTCCGACGCTTGAAAGAAATTTCGTAGGTCGAAAGTAACTCTGCAGTTTGTCAAGAACCTTCGCTGATTAAAAGAAAATGTATGTGTACTGCAATATCACTGAATAATCGTACAAATAAGTGTTATTTTATTGTTTTGTGTCAGTGTTACGTCATATATTTACAATTAAGTCGTTAGCAAATGATTTAATAAAGCGACTATTACCACCCTACACAGGTTGAAAGATACTATGCAGGTTATGTGGATAGTCAAAAGTTTTACTCTTCTAAGATACGCGACAAGCAAACAATAATAGAAAATTAATAACTTCACACAAGGTGGAAAATTGGTAGTGTGTGTTTGGTGTTGTGTATAGTGGTTGGTGGGTGGAGTAGCTGGCCGTTTATTGGTAAGTTTTTGGTTTAAGTTCCAAATAAATCTATTTCATTTAGCAGGAAAACACACATTATTAATTTTCTGTTATTGTTTGCTTGTCGCGGATCTTAGCTAAGTAAAACTTTTGACTATCCACATAGTGATGGATTTCCGCAAAGTAACGCCTGACTCCATTAATCACTATGCAGGTTGAAAGAATAACCGCAAGTCTAAAGTAATTCCTCAGGTCGAAAGATAATCTGCAGATCTAAACTAAATAAATATTCTTATAAAGAAACTCGTCAAAAGAAACTCTGCAGGTATATAGCGATATCACTGTACAACCGTAAAATTAAGTATCGACTCGGCTCGACACGTTTCCTAATTCGCGAGCAGCGAATGATTGAACGGAACGAGCATTCGTCGTTCATTGTCTGCGGCATACGGGCTGCAGGGCGGGCGGACTGGCCGGTGCCATTTGTCAGCCGTGATCGTTTGTCGTGCGTTGGGCGGTACATAACTAATTGCTGTTGTAAATCGTAGCACGCGACGCGTACGTCGCCCGTCGGCGTCGGAATGAGAATCGATAAACGTGCGGGTGATGAAGCGCTAAAGAGATACACTTTTGTTTCAATGACTCGATTTTCTCCGCACTTGTAACACAATGATACGTTAGCTGACCATAATACGAACACATTTGATATTTTCAATATTAAAATTAAAAGCAATCGCTCCGGGATATCTTTGGTAATTTATATGTATATATATTGTTTCATATATTCACGCCTATAAGGTCTCTTCCTGCGGGGGTGGCAGAGACAGCAGAGCTGTATCCGCTACCATTCTTCAAACGGCTCTCAATTGGTCGCTCCTCGTACTCGTGACGGGTAGCGAACCACGTCGCCGTCATTTTCAACAGATTAAGTATATTAAATTTGTCTTAGTGAATCTCACGAGCCGCAAGGGTGGATGGAGGTCAGCTTCAGCAGAGCCCTGCATGCTGAGGTAAGGCACCATAGTACCCAGGGAAACCCGATCCCAGAATGCCCGATCCCGGCGTAATATTTAAAAAAAAAAAGGATGAAAAATACATTTAAAGAAATTACCCTTATTAATGAACTTTATAATGAAATGAATGAATGCTGGAGTGGGGCCGTGTCTCGGTAAATGAAGTGTAGGACGTCCCTCGGCTAGATAGTGCGGCGACCTGCGCAGGGCGGCAGGCAGAAGCTGGATGCGTGAAGCCGAAGATCGGGCTAGGTTGCAGCTTCACGGGGGAGGCCTATATCCAGCAGTGGACTGCCGCAGGCTGTTCGTCGATTGATTGTGTGCACAAAAATTTAGAATTATAGTCTAGGCAATATTGTTATGTTCATATTATATACGAGTATACTTTCTACGACTGACGTTTGTTCTTTGTGCCAAATAAATAAATAAATTTCTTATACGGAAGTGTTGGTAAAACCAGCATGCCGGTCTAATTAATTACAATTATTCCTAACTATTTCATATTTTAACTAGAAAAAAGTAAAAATCTTAGAGTTTTTTTGACTTTTATAATGGGTTTTTACATTTAATTCTTTAAACTTAATTTTAGAAGTTAGAAATTATTTTAGAAGTGATCAACAATTTTATTTTAATTATATACATATATGTACGTATTTTCTATTTTCATTATTACATTTCTTGATACAAGATAATATTTGAAATTATCCATGACCATTTGTGTAAACAAGTATTATTTTATGTCTCCATCAAAGAATTTATTACATACATGTAGACGTGTGACGTCTTAAAAAGCTGATTCGAATTTCGTCTCACGCGTGGATCATGATAAATGAAGCGTATTCGCACTCGCTGGAGATCGACATGAGAGTACTTACCTCGATGACAGGCCGTGATCTGATAATGGACGACGTAAGAGATTTTATTCTGCTACTCGTATTTTCAAGCCGTATATCGGATCTTTTATTGAACGAGAAATATCAATAGAGTTATCTCACACTAGTTGAGTTCGCGGCTATGTTAGCATGGAGTAATAATTGAAATGGATATTAGTTCTAAATCATCATTGATCTTATATATTACATCTAATAAACGTTTGAATAAAAGATTGAAATTGAGTGCGATGAACATAAATATACTTTATTACAAACAAATCAACGTCTAAATATTCTACTGCCTCCTCGGCACCTGAGTGGAATGTCAAAATATTTTTATATTTAAAATAATTTAAATATATGTTAAATTTGTGATAAAATAAAAAAAAATTATAACGACGGCTACGTGAGTCGCCACTCGTCACGTCGTAATTCCCACGAGGGCGAGAAGCGATTAACGGAGAGCCGTTTCGCTACGATAATTGTGAGAGGAAGGATGGATGAAAAGATGGTTGAGTATGAAGGAAGTAGTGAGGGTGTGCTGGGATCGTGCGGATGGAGATCTCTGGTCTCTGCAAAACCCCACGGGAGATAGGCGTAATGATATCTATGTATGTATGTCAATTTAAATATATTTTAAAGATTTTTATGAACGGAAGTTTGTTTTGTAGTGAAATAATTTATATATACTTATTCACTACAGCATCTAAGATCATGCAATTATAGACAAAGTGAAGACACTGTTCAATTATTTTACTTTCATTGTCCACATTTAAATATTGAAATTCATTTTAAAATAGTAAGTACTGACCTATTATACCATTTGATGTTGTTTTTCTTTTCTATTCTTTGATGGCAATTAGTTATAACTATTATGCCAGTGTCAAGTAAAATATGATAACATCAAATTTCTTGCCATATAACTAATTATGATAATATAATAATGATAATAATATAAAATTATAAAAATGAAATAAAAACGCAACGTTACTGGTTTATGTTGGGGGCAAAAGTTCGATATTGTTTTAATAAAGAATATATTTTATAAAAAAAACATTCATCATAAATATTTCTTTTTATGGGATAGGAAGGCAAACGTGCAAGCGTGTTGACTGATGGAAAGCAATCAACGCCGCCCATAGACAACCGCGACACCGCAGGAGTCGCAGAAGCGTTGCCAGCCTTTTAGGTATGTATAGGCATGTTTTTTGGAGGTTTCAATGTCGTATCGGTTCGGAAAGACCGCCGAGGGTAGCTGGTTTCACAGACTCGTGGTGCGTGAAAAGAAGTTACGAGAGGAACGCACCGTAGTAGATCGCCACTCATCCAGATGGTAGGGAAGAAATTTTCCAAATAATTTTAATAAATATAAATAAATAATATAAACAATATAATTTTAATAAATATAAACAAATAATTTTAATAAATTTATATCATTGTGTATTTGTTTATAGTAATTGCATATTATTGTGACAGTATATTTCTGAAATAGATTTCAAAGAAACTTACTAATGATTATTTCATCAAGGCGTTTAGAAGTCAGCGCCGGGCGTCAAGAGCTGAAATGTTGTTTAATTAATGTAAATGTCCACCCAATTATTTGCACTCATACTCAACCTTAAATCAACGGGTGAGAGCTTAAAATCTTTCGAAAATAATCCAAATTTGGTGATATGAAATATGGATAATGCTTAGAGCAAAACGTTGTGTTGCAAATAGTCCGTGAAGACTGGTCTCGCAATCAACATTCTCATATGTCTGACAGTTCCATGAATTGAAGATAATTCGGATAAACACATTAATTATTTGATGATAAATTATTTAGTCCTTACTTTATTTATCGATATTTATCGTCAATATTTCGTCGCTTTAGTACAAACATGTTTTAAATGATAGAGCATGTTACGGCGTGAATGTGCCTGCTCTCTACTGGGGAAGTCCCACACACTTATAGAGCATGTGCGTTAAGTGGTAGAATTTTTCTATTTTAACGCGTTTTTACTTAAGTGTAGGGTTCAGAGTGCTCAATTCCTTTTCCTTTCCTTTACATTCCTGTACTCCTTTATTTACTTGCTTCTTCCTCTCACATTAATAAATATTATCCTGAGGTAGGCAATACATCTATAAGACACCTTCATTTTCTTATCAAGGTATTTGCATGTCCGTTTGGCACCTCTCTTTAAAAAAATATGATTAAAATAATTAATATGAAGTCGCCTCCATTTGTGAATTAACAGAGTGCACTAGTTGAGGTCGCTTTATCGCCCTATCGGGTAAGGTAAGACTGCTCCTATGAAATGAACTGTGTCACCTTGTGAACAGGCGTTGCTTATGAAGGTTGGTCTGCTCGGGCCTTTTTGGATTATTTTTTTTAAGATAATCAATTACAATTCTAAGTAGCTGTATATTTTCTTGGTCAATTAATATTTTTTTTATCTTAATAAAAATAATTGATATTTATTTTTACTAACTAGATGATAAGCTTTTTATCTAACTAAGACAAAAAAAAACAAGCTTAAGGAACTCTTTCGCAGTTTCTTTTTCGTTTAGAGGAACTTCAGTTTGATTTAGCAGCAGTTTTATTGTTAATAAAAAAACATCTGACCAATGAAATTTCTTGAACGAATGAAGAAGACTAAGGTGGAATCTCTTGGATTCCAGAATGAATTTCCGTATTTTTTTTTTTGGATAAAAGTAAATATTTAATTTGGTCCTTTAAATAAAGTTATGTTACACACAAGCATTTCGTATGATACACACGTTCCAAAGTAACGCGGGAATCATCCTGTTAGATAGAGCGTGATATGAGTAAGGTATGACTGCTTCGATGGAATGAACTGTTTGGATGGAACGAATGGATCAAAATGAAACTGGGGGTCATAAATCAGGCGGTCGTAACGCGGGGCTTAATGTTGCTGGAATTTGTTACGAGTAGGTTTCATATAAATACGAATGGATAGCTACCCACCCTCACTTAAATACGTGTTGGTTTTTTTAGCATCTATATTATCTCTTATACCGGGTTTATTTCAATATATTGTTACAGTTTTTTGTTTGGCTTATTACTGTTATATTATTTTAGTGTGGAATTACTTTTGTAATGAACCAACGCAAGTTCCGGGATGTTGAGAACGATGATGAAATTAATAGTTATAATAATTTTAGTCTGTAAACTCACTCCGAAACACCTGTAACAGCGAATCCATAAGATTTTTAGGTATTATCATTATTATCAACAATTATCAACATTATCAAGAATTTTGTATTTATTTATTAATGTGAAATATAATAGTAATACCCCGAACTAAGCAATTGCCAGTATTTCGGGACCCAAACTTGAATCTTAACTATCGATTTTAGCTATGCATCTTAACTAATTTATATTAGTCATAAAAGACAAAAAAGGAGAAGAATGGTCCTCTTTAGTGTTTGATTGTGTATCCGTGCGTGTATGCGCTGTCTGTACACTTTTATGTGAGTTTCTTTGTGGAATAGGGAAAGTAACCACTTTGTTACCTATTTTTTGCATTGATAGTAGGTGAGATTTTTTTACGGGATACGAGGGCAAACGAGCAAGCGTGCCGCCTGATGGAAAGCAATCAACGCCGCCCATACAAAACCGCGACACCACAGGAGTCGCGGAAGCGTTGCCGGCCTTTTAGGTATGTATAGGCTTATTTTTTGAAGGTGTCAATATCATATCGGAAAGATCGCCGACATGACATGTATGAGTATGCCACATTTAAATATATTTACCACATTGCAATATATAATTGTATTATGTGAAGTCTCTTATGGTGACCATCATCAATAATTTATAGTCGTTAAGCTCTATACTATGATGTCGTTAATACTTCTAGTTTACTGCTGGACATCCTATTTAACAAATAAAGGATGTTCCCGTAAAGGAAGTTGACGCAATAGAAAACGATATACTTATTTCTAATGACGAGGAAGGTATATAAAATTATAAACCTTTATTTAAATTTACTATAATTGCGGAAAATAATTAGCTCATTTTGCATTAGAGCTTCCACCTCTTAAGTATTATAATTTTTGAGAATATAAAAAAATAAACTACCAATACTGGCACGGATAAGTTACAGTATCTGTCATCGTTATGTCGAAACCGAGCAAGTGGGTTATCACATGGTAAGCAACTAGCGTAATCCACAAACGTCTGGCAAGAGCCTAATATAGGGTTATAGGAGATATAAGAGTAATAGAAAGAAGAGTAGGGGAAGAAGGAAGTAATGGGAGAGGTAAGGAAATGAAGGAAGGGGAAAGGAATTAAGCCTTTAAAACTACAGTATACAGCAGACCTCTGCTGGACTCATGATTCCCCTAAGACGCGTTAATTAGCCCGTGTTACACAAATTCAATTTCTACAAGTGTTTGTTTGCACAGATGGCATGATAGCATGTTTGCATGAACTGGCTGAAAGGCGCCCCACATTTCGTTCAATGAATGTATCTATATTATTTATTGTAATTTGGTTCTTCCAATACGAATTACTGACTTACTAAGCCATTCGGGATAAATGGCCTAAAGAGTCTATATTCTGAGTATAGATCTCCTACCATTCGACCTTGGATAAACGAAGCCTGGTGCCCAGCAGTGAAAAATAAAAACATATATTTAAGTGCGTAACAATTACATTATCGACGTTTCTCGCCAACTTACATCAGTGACGTTGTGTTTTTATTTCATTTTCATAATCTTATATTATCAGTATAATATTTATTTGTACTTATACGCCATAATCGGACTATATTGCATATTATGCAATATAGTCCGATTAAGGCGTATAAGTGAAGTGATATGACATAAATGCGTGTATCGTAACTTTTTAGGTTGACTGAAAAAGCCCATAGAAGGTTTTGGTACAATAGCCACCATTTTATCAAGACGTAACTAGATTGGATATTATTGTATTTTATTTGACATTGGCATAATAGTTATAACTAATTGCCATCAAAGAAAAGAAAAGAAAATTGTATTATCTGTTTTACAAAATGGTTGGATTAGGAATAAAGCACGCACTAGGGTATATTCAAATTATGTTCTCTGCAAATTTGGGACTTTCATGTTATTACAGAGAGCTGGCATATTTCGCTTTCAATACCCTTTACGCGAATAAGTAATAAAAGGGATAGACATGATAATATTACAAATGTTGCGACGTTCAAAAAGATAAAAGCTCTTCGTATGTCTCGAATAATTGTGCGCGGCTCGTTTCTGCTTACTACAGGATATTGAATGGGTTTCCATCAGTCCTTATTCTCTGTTATGCGAACTTGTTTTGTTTTTATATATATTAACTTTAGCTTTATGGAGTATCTTCATTTCCTATGTCATGACACTGAAGCGTTAGAAATATTAATAAAGAAACGTATCAAATATGTAATTATTGTAGACTAAATGACTGTGTTAAAGTTACCGCTTTCGGTGTTGGAATAATCTAAAACTAAACCTGCGACCCATGTCTTCGGAAGTAAACACCCAGCTGCTTTGCAATTTTCCCTGCGTAATAACTTTGTTCACTAAAGGCCGGCAAGGCATTGGCGATGCCTCCAGCGTTGCGGATGTCTATGGACGGTGGTGACCTTCAGGTGACCCGCATGCTCGTTTGCCTGCTGGGCTATTTAAAGAAATATAACGGTATATTAAGTGTTTCATAAAAAATCAATTGGTGTTTCAAATTTGCTAGTGGTAGAGCCACGCTGCAGACGGATAGTTTGTCTAGAATGGCATTTTATTAGTCTGTAGCATGAATGGGCCGGCTCGCCCGGGGAAGTACCACACTCCTGAAGAAAACTGGTGTCATAGCTATCGCGCTTCGTACGGTGAGCAGCCTGAGTTCCGGAGGCCTAACACCCTCGTCCTCCCCCTCCCACTCCCATAATGTCACTTTCCTTAAAGGTCGGCAACGTTTCTGCACTGCCTATGGCGCTGCGGATGTCTATGGGCGGCGTTGATTGCTTTCCATCAGGTGACACACCTGCTCGTTTGCTTTCCATAAAAAAAACTTAAAATAAGTTTTTGTAAGTATAAATAAATAACTCGTTGACTTATTGTTGCCATAAACTTATATTTAGTATAATTAAATTATTCTTAACTTCCGCTATTTGTTTTCGTTCCGACTCCGTGAATGGAGACAAGCGCGAATTTATGAATGAAACGCATTGTACCTTCTTGGTTGTTAATTTTTCAACACTGTCGTGACGTGTTTACAATATACACTAACGAGTTACTTTCTCGGTTTAGGCGAGAGCGCCTTTTACGGTATATGAACGTTGAATATAACATAACCATATGAAAATTGTATTAATAATATATTATTAGTACTATGGTAGTGTAAAGCATAGACTTTTAAACGGATATTTTTAGAGGCAATGTTATAATTGTCTTGTATTGTTATCGGCACAGGTCATAAGCGTTGTTCTTCATCTGCACAACAGTGGATTTTTTGACATATTTGGTGGTATACGGCTTAGTTTAGGAAAAGACGTTGCATTTCATTAATCTGATTGACTAAATCACGCGTCGCGACATCATCGCTAGCAAGTATACAGTGCGCAAATCGACCGCCATTCTTTCATAGAGCACTCGAGATCCGTGCCGATAGGTAGAATTAGTGGGTATTGAAGCAATAATCAAAAGGCCTGCCCTAATATGCGACACCCAACCTGATCTTTGGCTATATGGCCATCCTGCACAGATCGTCGCTGAATGTAGCCGTTATATAGGGTATATGTATGTATGTATGTGTATATATATATATATATATATATATATATATATATATATATATATATATATATATATATATATATATATATATATATATATATATATATATATATATATATATATATATATATATATATATATATATTTATATATATATATAGATGGGCGGCGATAATTGCTTTCCATCAGGCGACACGCTCGCTCGTTTGCCTCCGTATCCGATAAAACTATAATATAAACATGTAATTATATATAAAATAATACACAAAATATTTCATAACAGATAAAAACTTATATTAGTTGAACCAACAGTTGTCGAAGAGAAGAACGAGATAATGGTCAAAGTTTCGAACAAACTAAAAACATCCCAGGTGTAAATATTAACCCATACTATGATACTAATCCTACGCAGTGTCGTTTTCAATCTTTAATAAATTACTATTTAAAAATTATCGGTTGTTCTAAGAGTGACAAAACAATTCAAAGTATATATAATCATGGACATTATCCAAAATATATAAAATTTAAAGTTAATATTTATTGCAATAAGAGTAAACTTTAAATTTAAATAAATAAATTTTAGTGAGAACGTATAGTAGGGGCAACGTAAGGCCTTTGACGACAAAATGCACTCGAGGCTACAATCGATAGACAATGGATTGTTTGGCTTTTGTTCACAAAACGTAAAGCGCTCTTAGAAGTATCTTTAGAAGTTCTTTGAGATCTCTTCTTACTTACTGAAATGCATTGTATTGCATATAACGTTTTGTTTTACGTCTTCTAGACGGCATTAAAACCTCTTTGTTAAGTTGTTGTTTGCTTTTCATTTTGTGACTCTTACGAGTACGTACTTACAATTTATTTCATTTGAGTTTCGGATATTAATATTAATAAATATAATATTATAATATCGACGCAAAAAGTGAAAACACTATAAATGAGACAGATGTTACAGGCCCCATTCATCAGAAGTTTTGGCTGAGGTCCTGATGAATTGAATTTTCGGTACTTTTTGATCATCATAATTTTATATTATTTATTTGAGATTCATTGGAACGACTTAGTAGAGTCGGTTTAAAATCACGTCAAAGAAGATGGATTTTCTACTCCTCCCTGTACATGATTCTTTGTATCTATTTCAAAAAATATATTTTTTGTAATAAATCAACAAATATTGAAATAAACAAAAAAAAAGAATTTTATCTTTATTTTTTTGACAGAAGAAACTATATTTCGTTTTTCTAATCTTAGTCCGCTAATAATAAAGCTTTTACCATCATTTAGTAAAAATATATTTAAAATGTACCAATAAGTAAATCATTTTAAAAAATTTAAAGAATATTTTGTGTCTTATACAGCGAATATTACGTTTCCTTAGATCTCTATTGTTACATTTCGTTATACCATACGATATCAACAACATACGTATTTTATGAACGGACCTTATACTGGGTACTTCTTTGCTGTAGCTGGCAGAGTAAATAAAATAAATAATATTTATTTATATCTGTAGACACCTGTATTTATCCCTGTCAGCGCCAGCTCCATTCAATAGGTCGCCTTGTTTATTGCAATGTAGTTTCTTATTATTGATTTCCAATCTAGTTCATCAATGGGACATTGAAGCGTTATCGCAGTATATCAAAAACCCATCCAAACACCCCCACGCCTCTGTCAATAAGTCATGTCTCAGGAGAAATAGAATAGCCTCATTTGCGACACCAATGCAATCCGCTTAATTCGTTACGCGGCAACTCCCCACTGATTAGATAAAAGCGCTTGGGATTAAAAGAAAATTAAACGCTTCAGACTTATGTCAACCCCACTGTTTGTACATAACCAAATTTAATGTTCTTCACAAATACACCTTATGCTAATAGATATAGATGTGAATATCCATAGTGACAAAGATATAAATCTGTTGGTAATTTGCCACCACAGACAATGTGGATTCGATGCCAACCCCTCAAGAATTTATTCCACGTTTGGGGTGTTCCTTTGGAAACGATTCCTGATTGTGATGCTTAATTAAACTTAATTTCGCTAAATCTACGGATAGATTTATGGTACGGAAACTAGAGAAATATATTTATGACTCGTACATATTTATAGTGATCACTTACCACCTGGTAACCAACATAACTGCATGGATAGCCTGCCGCCTGCTATGCTAAAAGAATATATAAAAATGAAAATATAACAACTATATGTACCATATCTTTGACTAATATAGTGTTCACTTTTATAAGCCAAGGGGTCTTAGTTTCGATTTCCACATAAGGGACCTCCCATATATTACGTCACTCGTTAAGGGGAGGGAGGAGGTCAACACATTGTGACATCGAGTGACAAGAGTAAGATGAGTCTTAATCTTTGTGTTACCACATGCATAAATTTAAAGTGCCAAAATAAATAAAAAGTGCCCAATAATTACTTTGAGTACTGTGCAACAACTTCGATGCTTATAAGTTGGGATCGCATTTGAGAACTTATTTAAATATGAAGATAGACCGGTATTCTAAAGCTGCGTTTGAAGACTAACAGCTGGTAATCTAGTTTGTGGTTTAAGTTTTTGTGAATGAGAAGTGTAGGGATAAGGAATTTTTTAGTAAAACTTTCGTGAGATTTTCGAGTTTTTGCTATCGTATTATTTAAGTATTAATATATTAAGAAGTATCTGGGCCCAGCCAAAACCAGTAAGGTTTAATGGGCCTACGTATTTTTTTGTATTCTTTGTATATTATAATATATAATAAAATAATAGTATAAGCAGTCTGCACTGGTCGAATAATAAAAGAAAAGTAAATCATATTTTAAATTTCTTTTAATATCATCTTTTCTTTTTTTGATGGCAAGTAATTACAACTATTATGCCAGTGTCAAGTAAAATACAATTATATCTAATCTCTTGAAATGGAACAAGTCAGCTTATTACGTTACGTCTTGATAAAATGGTGGCCTTTATACTAAATCCTTCTATGGACTTTTTTAGTCGACTTAAAAAGTTACGATACACGCATTTATTTCATATCACTTCACTTATACGCCTTAATTGGACTATATATAATACATCACCACAATTGAACAATATAGCTGATAATAATATAAAATTATGAAAATTGAAATAAAAACACAACGTCACTGATAAGGCAAAGTACTTATCGTTTTAAAAACTACGAATCGAGCTACAAATGAACCTTAAAAGCAAACGACGCTGTATTTATTGTATCTCTTTAACTAAAACAAATGCAAATGTTTGTTTATACAGAAGTCTTCATTGTGCTTCAAGTATGAGCTCTTTTGTTTTTGAATTGTAATAACTGGAATCAAGAATAACTAACGAGGTAGTCAGTTACGCCGTATAGCAAAATAAGGAAGATGTACTCTGCTCTAAATGGGAAATGTTGTTTTATTTTATTTATTTTTATTTCAATATACATTCATAGCTCCAGACTAGAAGTCCACTGTATAATGGTTGCCATTATACAAAAATGTCGTGGTCAAATACTTAGACTCGAAATAAATATCTGTAGCCTATACAGTCACGGAGTAACTTTGCCTAGCCGCTTGTCCAGTAATTATGGTATTGGTATTCGGGTACGCGACCCCGGCTTCCCGAGCTACTACTGTATCTCTTGTTTTTCGTTGCGGTGGTATCATATCCCTATCATCCTGGTTAAATCCATCTTTCTTTTCCCTGCAATTTCCTTGCTTCTCACTCCTTTTCCCTTCCTCTCCATCAATCCACGGTCTGCGGTACCAATGGATGCGTGGCTAGGGGCGTGCCCAGCTTGGGAACCAGAGCGACGGGTCCTGATCGGCCGGATCGGAGAGAGTCTCTCCCTGCCAGCAGTCGTGTCGGCGATGCTGTGCGGGGATACGGCGTGGAGGGCCGTAGCCACCTTCTGTGAGACCGTCATGTCCCAGAAGGAGGCTGCCGAGCGGGATCGCGAGAGAGCGGATCCCGCCCGTAGACGACGCCAGCGCGGTCCCCGCGCGCCTCGTCGCGGCCCTGCAGGAGTTGGTGTTCCCCCACCGTAAGCGGGGCATTTGAGGTCGTGGGCACTCGGGGGTGGGGGCCCTCAGTGCTCATCAAGCGGCCTTAAGGAGGACGGTGGTTCCCTATGGCAGGAACAACCGGTTAAGCACCGCGAGGGTGTCGGGGGTAGCGAACTCACGCAACCCTCGAGACGGGCTTAGTGAGCCAGGCGCCGGAGGAGCCCCGGCAGAAGCAGTTCTTTAAGAGATCCCGGGACTCTTCCTTGGTGCCGATGGCGGCCGTCGTGGGGTTTTAGTCGGTAGACGCGCACGCGGAGTCCGACATAACTCGCCGTCCCCCCTAGGGCGGCAGGGTATCCGTGACGGATTTCCCCACGTAAAAAAAAAAAAAAAAAAAAAAAAAAAAAAAAAAAAAAAAAAAAAGGGGGCGAGCTTAGTCGCAAGCTTGCCGACCATCCCGGGATCGGGCTCCCTCGGGTTCTACCTCAGCATGCGGGGCTCTGCTGGGACTGACCTTTATCTTCCCTTGCAACTTGTGGGATTCACTATGACAAATTTTAATAAACCTAATTTGTTAAAAAATTACGCTGACGCGACGGTGAGAAGCGACTAACGGAGAGCCATTTTGCTACGATGAATGTGAGAGGACGGACGGTGCACGGATGAGTGCGGAGGAAGCAAGAAAGGTGTGCCGGGATCGTAGCGGATGGAGATTTGTGGTCTCTGCCTACACCTACGGGAGACAGGCTTACCGGTATGAATGTATTTATACAAACATTTATCCCGAAGAGGAAATTACAAAAACCCACTACACTGATTATGAAAACACGTGAAAATGACATAAGTAAAGGAGAAAGAAGGTAGTATGTTCATAGTATGTTCATTTTTTCGTTTGCAGTGAAATGTATTCGTAAGGTGGATTCCGGCACGCGACCGACAGTAGAGTGTCACTGCAAACATTGGTAACAGCTTGACAAACATTTGCCTTTTATGTGCTCAAAAATGTACTTGCGGTATAAATAAATCACTATGAACTCTGTTTGTGTTTGAATTTCGGCCTAATTACTAAAACATAGAGTTCAAATTCCGAAATACCAAAATTTTATTTTGCTAATGTATTTAAATAGTTAACCTTTATGTTTTATCTTTAGTTCGTCAGCTCTATGTAGCTAGTTTATAATTAAAATACATAAATTATAATAAAAAATATAAAATAATAAGAAAGCTGTTGATTGACTGTACAGGTTTTAAAATAGCAGCATTACGAGAAAATGATTTAAACAGTTATGTTCATAAGAGGAAGGACTAATAGACCAAAGGTCCATTTCAAAAAAGTGTAATGATAATATAATGTCACATACGGTACTTCTAGGGTCTGTGTTGATTAATTGGTGTGTAGTTCCTGGCATAGAATAAATTCAGCCCGTTTCTTCCGTGGTTGATCGAGATGCTATGGGAAAAATACTATCAGATGGGCGGCAACGCGCTCGCCAGGCTTTAGGATTACGACAACACTACCGAATCTTTTTGACCCCTTAAATTTACATATCATCTTTTGTAAACAATATATCTGTAGTGCCTTCGTGTTGCTGATATCCCACGGGCAGTGATTTCCATGTTGTATATCCAAAGTAATAAATAACCAATAGGTCGTTTCATATCACCACCGGCTTTTTGTTACAAGATTTTTTTATTCGCAAGAATTTCGATATTATCTCCTCGAGGAAGATGATTGGCGTAACCCTCTTTAACGGTTCCCACAAAACTCACACAAAAGACTGGTGAGACTGCAAGTTTGCGATATTGATATAAAACTCCGCTAAACTATGATTGATAATGCCTCTGAATAGAACGATATCTTCAAAATTCTTTCAATATACGCTACTTTGTGGTGAGGCTTATGAGTTATCTGTGAAAAGAGGAAGTTACAAATAGTCTCATATTTTTACGTGCATAGAGAATCAGCAAGTCCAATTATGACAATATAAAGATCAAATTCGAACTGCTTTGCTTTTAAAATGGCAGGTTCGATTTCTGCATCGGTATTAATTTATGTTTTATGATGTCTTCTCGTTACCCATACCTCAGAGCTTGTAGACAAAAGTCTTCGAATACTTTGAGAGCTCCGAATCCACTGGTGGTACAATCGGTCAATTATTCGCCCGATTTAAACGCACCCTCGAAAAGATGACGTCCGCGTAATGTCTTATATGATCCGGATGACGATATGGCGTCATTCAGATCCACTCATACACACCCCGGCTGTAGCCGAGCACGTAGCGTCAGGAACACTTCTACACCGACCGCTTATACGAGATTCTATCACGTACCCGGCCGGTTCTCACCCCCTAAACCGTAGGGTCTAGGGAACTAATAGGGACTATAGTTACTTCGGTCCAAACCTTCCTTACATGTTTAACGTAGCGTCATGACGAAATTAAAATCAGCACACACACATGTGTAACTCCAACATGGCGTCGAGCCGATGGAATCTGCGATTTGCGCAGAATCCTAAATATATTTTACTTTACCCAATTTTCGATAAAGCTGTTAAAGCCAATAGGCTACCAGCATTAACATCTTCGAATCCACTTAAAAGTCTTCGACCAGTGTATCTTTCCTGTGGCGCCGAAACGTGGACACTAACGGTCCTTCCGCTTTACAACCTCAGAGTCTCTCAGAGAAGTATGGCGAGAGCTATCCTCAGAGTATCTCCAGTAGATATGATTAGGAATTACGAAATCTGCCAGAGAACCAACTCACCGACGTAGTTATCCCTGTTAGCAAACAGAAGTGGCAATAGGCTGTTCATAGTCGGAAGATGATCTACACTACATTTTTTAAGAAGAAGACCGATCGAAGATGAAGACCATGCACTCTAGCACTTGTCTACTTTATTGGTTGTTGGTCCTCAAACAAATGTGATCAGCCTATTGTCACACACACATACATGTATACATATCATCACGCCTGTCTCCCGTAGGGGTAGGCAGAGACCACAGATCTCCATCTGCTACGATCTCGGCATACTTTCCTTGCTTCCTCCACACTCCTTATTCTCCTCATGCAAGCCCGCCGCCGTCACACATACATTTTTACAATTAAAGTTCATATGATTTATCTCTTTAATATTAAAACTGTGATTATTTTCTCGGCAGTTTATTTGTAACAAAAATCTATTTGTAAAAAAGTCAACATAGAAATCTGTGAATGACAAAGCAAATAAGGACGTAGGTACACTGTCGAGTGAAGAACTCTCAAAGAAGCGGTTAAGATTGACACTACAGTTCCTCTACAAGATGATAGCAAACCAAGTATTGTTGACGTTGGTTTTGCCTCACAAACATTCATATTATATTATTGTGTTATAACACTTTGGTTTTTATTGTATATAAACATACACTCTCCGACACGACGTCGAGCCGATTGAATCTGCGATTTGCGCAGATTCCCAAATACATCTTACTTGCTCGCAGACCCAGTATTCGATATAGCTGTTAAAGCTAATAGGCTACCAGCATTAACATCTTCGAATCGAAACATACATACTTACAATTTTTAACAAACTATAATATTTTGTCTCAAATTATTCTTCCATTTTTTACGAAGTTAACTTACGTATAAATACACATATCTACTTTAGATGACCCTCGACCATATAGAGAGATCATAGAAACTTAATGCATATAATCAAAGGTCAGACTAGGCGTCTTCTTATAGATAGGGCTTTTGTCCAACAGTTGACTGTTACAGACTAAATTTGAGGATAAGGATAAAAGCTACTTTAGAGTTCATTGGGTTACTATGTAAATTATAGATTACGCCTATATTTCGCAGTGCTTTTAGATTTTTTTATGAGATAGGAGGGCAAACGAGCAAGCGTGCCGCCTGATGGAAATCAATCAACTCCGCCCATAGACAACCGCGACACCGCAGGAGTCACGGAAGCGTTGCTGACAAAAAGGTACAAAAAAGCCTTTATAAAAATCTGATTCATGAGCAGTGTAAATGAATCCTCTCGACTGGCTATGAAATAGATAAAACAAGTCCAGGTCAATAACTATAAGGAACTATTGTACACCCAATTATGGCCTATGGTAAAATTTTTAAAGTTGTCCAGTTATACGTTTAGAGTCTACTTAGGTAGATTATGCCATAAGGCGTTCACAACTTCGAGAATGAAGGATTAGGATAGGATTTAGCTTCGTTGACTTTTTTCAGCGCTCACACATCAGAACCTAAAAGCTCTACGACTGCTAACGTTGTCGAAACCACTGGGCACTGTTGTAGTGTGTCTAGTAATGATAGAATGATGAGGTGATAACACAAAATCATAAATATATGTAAGTTGTCTCTCTAGTTTTTTTCAAGGTTTTATTTACAGGACAGAAAGAACACACAAAAACCAAAATTTTGACACACATAAATAATCATGTAACAAATTAATCTCTCAAGTAAGCAATGCCGCCTGTCCTTTCAAAGCTACATTTAGTAAAACAAAAACAGCATTAATATGCTGTACCAGAATTGATAATAAATCAGAAAACTCATTAAGATAACCGTTTCGGACAGTGTAGGAGACTATGATTATCCTTTCCACTGCCGAATGTGGGTGAATTAGCGGTAATCTCATGGTTTATCTTTCCATAGATACTTTTCTTTGCTTGTTTCGTTGGTAAATATTTCGTCTCCTTACAAAGCGTTGTCTGATAACAGCTATCTTAATGACGTCGTATTATGACCAAGAAACTTGTGGTAGATTTTATAATACGTATCTTTATCGGCAACAAAACACACCCATTTACGGTTTTTTGACTGACTTACCGTTTTATAGCGGCATTTTGTTGGAGGGGTCATTAAATAACTTAAGTAACTTCATTATAGCTAAAGCTCGCCGTTATCAGATCTGTGAAGATAAGAAAAATATTTTACATTCGAAGTTTCTTTTTTTTCGGTAAAGAACATCGTTTATAAATACACACACACACACATATATATATATATATATATATATATATATATATATATATATATATATATATATCGTAGATCTATATAGGTAATAATTATATAACTCATAAATTAATTATTATTTCTTGCTCTAGTGAACATCATGTTAAGCGTTTTCTGTCTGACAGTATGTATGCCTGTCTCGCAATTATGACAGAAGAGTTTCGCGAAAGTTGACAGCGTGTATTTTCTTTTTCTTTGATGGCAATTAGTTACTATTATGCCAGTGTCAAGTAAAATACAATAATATCCAATCTCTTGAAATGTTTCAAGTCAGCTTATCACGTTACGTCTTGATAAAATAGTGGTCATTTTCCCAAAACCTTATATGGACTTTTTCAGTCAATTTAAAAAGTTACGATACACGCATGTATTTCATATCACTTCACTTATACACCTTAATCGAACTATATTATATAATATGCCACCACAATTAAACAATATAACTGATAATAATATAAAATTATGAAAATGAAATAAAAACACAACGTTACTTATGTAAGTTGGTAGGAAAAGCCCTGACAGCGTGATGCTTTGGCGCTTTTCTGTCAGTTGTTAGCGAGTCCTAAACTAGACTTCTTCAATAAGCTTGCGAACCTAAACAAAACGTATCTAAACGTAAACTTAGCGTTGAGAAGGTTTTAATTGTAAGAGAAGAAAGTTAGGCGTTTAGTAAGAGGATGCAGTTGGGCTTCCGTATCCCCGCATTCCAAGTACGACACGTGGCAACAAATAAAATTCTACTGGTTATAGTCGATACTCTATGAGAGACTGGTATTTCTGCGGGCAAGCTAGTCCATTTATGCCTTAGCAAGACTTAAATTGCGTTTACGACCTGAAATTATTGTAGGAAAATAAGTATTTTCAATTATGAAAAAGAAACAAAATTATATTAAAATAATAATTAAAAAAAATAACACATTTTCTACCGAATTAATTTTTACTCTATGTACTAATTAGCTTATATGTAATAATTAGTATACATACAATCACGCTTGTTTCCCGTTAGTGACCACAGACCTCCATCTGTTACACACTATCTTTGCTTTATTCACACTCATCACTTTCTTCACACAAGCTCGTCTCTTAAGGGTACTTTTGACTTACCCTTTCTTGAGAACATCAACCGATCGGTCAATTTGAATAATTAAAATAATTAAATAACAAAAATGACGCTGATGTGCAGTTTATGCCGGAATTAATACAAATGATCAAATTCACAAGATTTTGCGAAATACATAATAAATATTTAAAGGCAATAAAACAGTTTAACAAAGATTTGGCTGATTAAAGTGACCGCAGGCAGTCGTAAAACTTGTCGTATCGTGAACATAATCGTATATAAGGATATTTTTACACAGAACCACAGTATAAAAAATTATTTTGCTTATGTACTATGATTTATATTGGCTTTAACAATGATTTGAGGCGTCAAATGATAGTAATATTGCTTTTTAATAATGAAAAATTCACCTCATAGATACATATGTTTCTCGGCACGGGGCTATTATTAGAATTTTTTTTAAAGCCCACACATATTGGGAACATATTGCTGGGCACGGGCTTCCCATTTCTGGGAAATCAATATTAATCAGTCAAATTTGTCCAAGGTTAAGTGGGATACTGACATGGATGACCTGTAGCCCATACACATAGTTATCCAAATCCGAGATTCGAAACCGTGACCACTTTTCGAGAGCGGGAGCTTCGCAACGGAGCCTATGAAGTCGTCGTTAAAAAAAAATGTAACATATATTATTAAATTAAATATATAAATTACTTTTATTTTATTATACTATTTTTATAAAACTGAAGTTTATATCACAAAATGTGTTCTCGTTTAAAAGCATATTATTTTATCTATATACATCAACAGCCTGCGGTAGTCCACTGATGGACATAGGCCTCCGCCAAGAAGCGCCATCTAGCCTGATCTTCAGCTTCACGCATCCAGTTTCTGCCAGCCGCCCTGCGCAGATCGTCGCACCATCTAACCGGGAGGCGTCCCACCCTACGTTGACCGGGACGCGATCTCCACTCCAGCACTCGTTTTGGAGCAGTGGAGTGCTGGAGTGCACTTGTCGGATCTTCGACAAACGTGACCAGCCCTTTGCCACTTAAGTTTGCTAATTCAAAGGCTATGTCGATGACTTTGTTCTCTAGTGGATTTGTTGATTCCGAATCATATCTACCAGAGAAACTCTGAGCAAAGCTCTCTTCATAGCTCTCTGAGTGACACTGAGCTTGTGAAGCAGACGGACTGTCACAGAGTACAGGTAGGACATACTGGTCGAAGACTTTCGTTTTCAGGCGCTGAGGTATGAGCGACGAGAAGACCTGACGAAGTTTCCTAAATGCTGCCCAGCTTAGCTGAATCATTCTATCGGCATCTTTCTCGAAGTTGTCTCCACTCAAAAAACCTGCCCGATAGATATACCCTTATTAATTAGATAGATATACTCTTATTATCTAATATTTTATCTTTTTTTTACGTGGGGAAATCCGTTACGGATACCCTGCCGCCCTAGGGGGGACGGCGGGTTATGTCGGACTCCGCCTGTGCGCGTCTACCGACTAAAACCCCACGACGGCCGCCATCGGCACCAAGGAAGAGTCCCGGGATCTCTTAAAGAACTGCTTCTGCCGGGGTCCTCCGGCGCCTGGCTCACTAAGCCCGTCTAGTCGGTTGCGTGAGTTCGCTACCCACGACATCCTCGCGGTGCTTATCCGGTTATTCCTGCCATAGGGAACCACCATCCTCCTCGAGGCCACTTATCTAATATTTTATCTATTACAAGGCGACATATTGATGTGCTGTATTAACATTTTTAGGAAATAAAAAACACTTCGTTTTCCTCGAATAGTTCTTAACAAATGACTGGCTGTCGCGTCGCTACAGATTGGCTCTCCGATACCGCGACCACAAAAATGTGTATATCACGCCTCCTTAGTCACGGTTCCCGCTAATTCAATATGAACATTGCGGTGAGAATTCTGTCACAACTAACACGCCGAAACCACTTAGTTCGATTTATATCTCGTGCTTTTTACAGGTCATTTTTATTATAGTATTTACTTAATATTAAAGGTAAAGCCGGAAGGGAATTCTTTAGTTTAAGATATTTTTATTTATTTGGGTTTTATGAATTTGGTAAAATAAGTAGAGTTATAAAAAATATTTATTATTTCATATTAAAATAAAAATTGTAAATTCAACTTCATTTTATTGTAATCCATTAATTTTCTACTGGACCCGGCAGACGAGGAACTTGTTGCCAGTGGCACCTACGGGTGAATTTATTCTATCCAAGGACCCACTCAAACTCACATACCTATATAAAATCAGCCCAGCAGTTGAGGAGTGGGTCATTGAGGTCATGTACAGAAGAATTATATATGTATGATAATATAGATGATACAGAAGTTTGGTATATATATTATATTAATCCAGAAAATAAATAAAAAATAAAACTTTTTCAACTTTTACATACGAGTAACGGTCAAAGGCAAAAGAGGGAATCCCAGACGTCAAGCCTAATGGAAATTAGCCTAGTTTTATCTTTAGGAATCGTGAGATGTATTAACGGAAGGGCCTTCGTATGTACTATAGCAGACGAAGTGATATTATTGTAAATAATACTTTATGCTAAATCCAGTCGGTGGCATATTGTGTTTACTAAATCCTTTGTTGCGGTGCCGCGAAGAGCAAATTTATATTGTTTCTGTATCGAATTTCGGGGAATGGATCTTTTTTGTTCGAACGCCCGTTTATTGTAGTGAGCCGACCTAAATTAAACGGGTTTTGTTCGCCATCATAATTTCATATACAGAGGGTTGCAACCAGTATTTGCTTTGTATCGTATGCAAATATTTAATTTTCTACTGCATCACGCCGTGTTATTTGTAAATGGAATTCTTTAGGGTCGTCTTTGCATACTGTACTGTGACTAATCCGTTTAACCGGATTTGTGAACTAACTAGCTTTCGGTAGTGGCTTCGTTGACATAAAATTTAGTTAAACCTTTTTTTAGCAGCTCATATATATCCCACTGCTGAGCACGGGCCTCTCCATTTCTGCAGGAATGGACGTTAACCCACCACGCTTGTCTAATGCGGATTGGAGGGGTTACCAGACTCCGAATAAATATTTATAAAATCCATACATTTATTTATTCCGATGCGGGGATCGAACTCACGACCATTGACTCCGCAGGCAAATGGCCCCACCACTGAGCTAATTGGCCTTTTGTAATTACGTACATTCACCACTCTCCTGACAACCTTACCTGCATGCGCTGCACCTTGTCCCGCTATTCTGTACCCAAACCTATTAAGGGATATTTTTTTTTTATTTATATGTTTCGTTTACTTACAGAACAGGCAAAGGAGCATGTGAGTCATCTGGTGATGAGGTATCACCGCCGTTCATAGACAACTTCTACACCGGATGCTTCTCAGATGCATTGTGGGCCTTTTGTGAACACATACGCTAATGTGTTATAAATAAAATATTTTTTTTTTGTAAAACCTTACTCATATTTTCCATATTAATTCCCAGTATAGATTACGGTCTACCCATTTCTTACCATGGGCACATATTAGTAATATATTTATGTCAGAACTTCATTGAATGACACGCTTGCTTATTTGTATTATAATAAAATAAAAATGAAAAAAACCTTTTATTTACTTGATTGAAAAATTACACGTAAAAATATTTTTTCTTGATTTTTAAAAAGAATTTCTCTATTGATACAGGCCTTTTTTAAGGATTTCTATTCTTCTCTAGAGTGGGCTAATTGTGTGCTTCTCTATAATGGGCCAGTTCGGACCGGTTATCTGTCTGATCTTGTAGTCTTGCGTGGGGTTTCCCTTGTTTATGTTTCCCGTGCGAGTCTACCTCTGGTCCCGGGGATGCACCACATATCCAGCTCATATCCACTGCAAAGCTAGGGCATATTATATTCCATCAATACTTTTATTGAGGGCACTGATTTTAGAGTGTCATATTTTGTTGATTATGTCATAGTTTGCCGTACTCTTCCATAAAAAAATAAGTAAAAGAAAGATGTGAAATATTAAACAAAACTTATTTCGTTTTATTGATAAAAATAAATTACGTTAATTACCATTAATAACATATGACAGAACTATTAAATGTATTCACACGCTTAATAACAACCTAATCAACCGCCACAGAGGCTGCTTGATTATCCCGTCCATACTGCCACAGCCCGTAATAAATAACGAAGGTTACATTAAAATTTGGCCATACATCTTTCGACAAGAGACCCGTGGAACAAAACGAAAGGGCCCTCGACAGTGTATTATAAATGTTTCCATGTGAATTTATTGCGTTTGTTTCGTAATAAAATATTATCAGAGCTTGTTAGCATGATGGGTTATCCGGGGAACAATAAAAATAATTACAGTGAACAAAAATTTTCGCCCGCGGAGACCGCCCGTTGTACAAAGTTTGTTCAATTTAGTCAAAACCTTTTTGTAAATAAGTCTCAATGCCGGTCGTACTTTATGATGAATTTGATTTTTGTTTTTAGATAATGAAACTTGATTAATTTTATTATTGTTCTTGAAATATTGTCAAAAATACTACAGGGAAATAAACATCCAACTATTTTCTCTATAAGAAATTGTAAAGAAAATAGTTGGAAAATCAACAAGGTAGGTATGCATTTTGCCTCTATTTGTTTAGTGATCATTGTTATAAAACTTACTTACCCTAGAATATTTTATTTTTAATAGAATGGTACTTACTATCGTTTATGCATGTAAATATTTTTATAATAAATATTATTATAAAGTTACTTAATTTATAAGTAATTATTTATAATCACAGTAATTAACATTAAAGATATTTTACAGCCCCTTTTTAAACCTGTGCTGCCATCTCGTGATGAATCACGAGACTGCTTGATACTAAAATATTACACCATTCTTCCATTATTATTATATATTTGCGTATATAATGAAAAAAAAAATAGTTAAGATTATAATGTGAAGAAATATTTCCTTTATCTATTTTCGATTTGATTAAATGGAAAACTATGGATTTAAGTCAAGATTAAATTTATTGGATAGGCAGCAGGCATGTCACTCGACGGAAATCAACGCAGCTCATAGACTTCCGCCGTACCATAGGCATTACGGAAGCATTGCCGGTCTTTGAGAAATGTTTAGGCTTGTTTTCTGAAGGTTTCAACGTCATATCGGCGTAGAGGTCCGTGGAAAAAAAATCGAGAAAAAAGCACCGCACCAAGATTATTTCTATCAATTTTTTGCACAAGATACTTCATAAATTTGAGTCACCTATTGTCATGTATAGTTACGAGACTACATATTATATAAGATATAACTATCCTAAACCATAGCTTATTGGTTAGATCACCTGAATATAGAGCCAAGAGTTCTGCGTTTAAATCAAACCATAACAAAAAAATTCTTTGATATAAATTTCCCGCAGAAAACCGGCGTCGGAGTGGTAGCTTATCTACCGCTCTTCGTACGGTGAGTTGCCGAGTTCTGGAAGCCCGACACCCTCCTCCCAACCTCTGCTCTCCCCCTCCCATTCCCACGCCTACCTGTTTTATAGAAATTATTGTTCTCAAAACGAAAAGTTGTTTTCCTGACTTTCATACATTAATGCGCAAGTCTCACTCAAAGTATTTTCTAAGTAAAGAGAGTACTCCTCAACGACAATACAAGTACGTGACAAATGAACGAAGTTTGGATTAAATTAACTCAAATAGGACCGAAGTGACCCCAAGTACAACTTACCGGCGGCTCTCGTCCGCTAATGAAGAATAGTGCCCTCTAGACGGCTGTTTGCACTGAACTTATGTCATTAAGACATTACAACCTTGAGTTCCGTTTGCGCAACATCTGGAAACTTGTCTCGCACTCGGGACTCCAAAGTTTCTCAGGAAATCAGAACAGCAATTACAGAGATATGAAACTTTTACTAAATTAAAATATTTTTACGTTTTTAATTTCATACATAACATTTTTCATACGAAATTGCTTTTTTCCCAGCCCATACATGCCTTTCAGTTAATTTTCACTCTGGTGCAATATACATTAACCCACCACGCTTGTTCAAACTGGACTAGTGAGGCAAGAATTCAGAATATATTTTTTTTATGGGATTGGAGAGCAAACGACCAAGCGTGCCGCCTGATGGAAAGTAATCAACGCCGCGCATAGATAACCGCGACACCGCAGGAGAAGAGAAGAGAGGATGGAAGCGTTGCCGGTCTTTTATGTGTAGGCTTGTTTCTTGAAGGTGCCAATGTCGTATCGGTTCGGAAAGACCGCCGAAGGTAACTGGTAGCTGAAAGTGCACCGTAATATATTAAAAATAATTAAGTTTATCCCGCTGAATGATGAATGACGAATCGAACTTTTATTGTAAATTCATCGCTGACCCAATAGCGTTATTTACTTGAATAATAAAAAGTAATCCACGACGATCAATCCGTTCGCTAAGCGCGAGAATTACGGCTTCACTCTTTGGTTTTAAAGGGTTTCAGTTTTCATTATTGCACTGTTACGGTTGTGTTGATGACAATCATATAGGGTTTACGTTACGAATATGTTGTGTTTACTGATTATTCGACCTATAACGTAAATCACCAGACACCATATACGACAAACGAATAATGTTTTGACATTTAATAATAAATTGACGTTTATAAATCAGGCACAAAACTCTTTTGGTACAGTATAAATCGTTTTTGCTACATACCCGATATAAATCCCGAATTCGCAATAAATTATAACTGGTTTACAACACATTGATTCACGGTTACAACGTGTCTATATATTTAGTGCTCGATTAAAACGTCCTAACAAACAATTTAAATCGGTTATCATAACAAACATCGTAAATTTTGTACGCTATCTCTATTTTAGGAGACGATGCTGGCCCTACTAATAAATCAATGTTGTTATCTGGTCCGATAGAAAATAATTAGAAGTTACTTAATTATTCCAGTCTCTATCATTACAATGATATAGTTTTTAAGTGGAGATAAGTTCAAACGTGGCCGATGCGTGTGAATAATTCAAATGAGAAAAGATTTTGATACACGGCTCATATGTCTCCCTTTATTAGACATGGGCCTCTTGATTTCTAAAGAAACTGAACTACACCAATATCGCTTGTCCAAGACGGAATGACGAAGTACGCAGTCACAGAATTATCACTTGTAAAAACCAATGATATCTGGTCCGATAGAAAATAATTAAAATTTGCTTAATTATTCCAGTCTCTATCATTACAATGATATAGTTTTTGAGTGGAGATAAGTTCAAACGTGGCCGATGCGTGTGAATAATTCAAATGAGAAACGATTTTGATACGCGGCCCATATGTCTTCTATTGTTAGAAACGACGTTAGAAATACACCAACGACGCTTGTCCAAGACGGAATGACAGAATGAGCAGTCACGGAACTATCACCTGTAACCCATGTATTATACTATATATATTATACTGTACACATGTATTATATTTGCGCCTGATGCGGGAATGGAGCACGTTACTATTGGCTCTCAAGGTGGTAGCTTCGTCATTAAGCCATATTAGGTCGTCACACATAATGACATGTTTGAGAGATGTCATATATCTGTCATCTACCTTAGATTATTAGTTATATCCAATTGTTACTTACTTCTTCTTCTATTTAAATTTTTTCATTATGTAAGTGATGGGCAAATGAGTAAGCAGGTTACGTAGATGGTAAGTAATCACCGACATTTATTAACTTTTGCAATACCGAGGGCATGGCAGATACGTTGCCTACTCTAACGAAAGAATTCAAGAACAGGCCAGATAAAACGCAGTAGCAATACTTTTATGATTATCATCTTCATTATTCTGACCCAGTTATGTTCCACTAATGGACATATACCTCCTTTGGACATGTCCCCCGCAGGGGTTGGCAGAGACCACAGAGCTCCACCCGCTACCTTCATCGCAGCGAAACGGCTCTCCATTGGTCGCTTCTCGCTCTCGTGAGAATCAGCACGTGACGGGTGGCGAACCACGTCGCCGTCATTTTTCAACAAATTAGGTATATTAAATTCGTCTTAGTGAATCCCACGAGCCGCAAGGGAGGATGGAGGTCAGCCCCAGCAGAGCCCTGCATGCTGATGTAAGGCATCATAATATATATTGATAGGTTACGAAAATAAGTACCTTAATATTTGTATGATGACGTGAGGTAAGTATTGTAAATGCAAAATAGTTTTAGCTTATATAACAATTATATTCTAGGTGTTCTTAGTATTGTATGTGCAATATGAAATTCTCTCACGTTCGACGTGGGAAACCCTAACATTCGTCTAGCCTTCCGTGTAAAACCTGCTAACGGAATCAAGACCATCGCAATATGCGTACAAAGTACATAAAATTACTCTCCTTGTCGTCATCAATTGTCTCGCCGATGGAATCCTTAATATGGTATGGATTGCAGTTGAACAAACACTTACAGTAAAAATAACTGCAATGAATATAAATACAAGTTCTTAGCTTAAATTGTTAAAGTAGAAATTTTTAGTCACACTATTAGATCGTCAGTCGGTAACGAACAAATTGACTTTACAATGAAATATAATAAAATAAAACTGATGAAATAATAAAAAGGATAACAATAATCTCACGTATGATCTACCGCCAAAGATATCCACAGACGACCAATCGACTCAGTGGCGGGGTCCTCCACCCGCGGAGTCAATGGTCGCGTGTTCGATCCCCGTATCGGAATAATATATGAATGGATTAAAAATATTTATTCCAAGACGGGTAACCTCGCCAATCCGCGTTGGACTAGCGTGGTGGGTTAACGTCCGTTCCTCCAGAAATGGAGAGGCCCGTGCTCAGTAGTGGGACATATATGGGCTGTTAAAAAAAAGATATCTTGGAGCGATCGCTTCAGTATTTTATTATCGATCTTCATATGTACTCTTCTTTTTTTTGATCACAATTAGTTAAAACTATTATGCCAAGTAAAATGGGATAATATCAAATCTCTTGAAATGTCCAGTCTTCACATCACGTCTTGATAAAACGGTGGCCATTCTATCAAAACCTTCTATGGATTTTTTCAGTCAACTAAAAAAATCACGACACATGCATTTATTTCATATCATTTCACTTATAATTGACATATATTCTATAATACGCCACCACAATTAAACAATATAACTGATAATAATATAAGATTATGAAAATGAAATAAAAACATAACGTCACTGATGTAAGTTGGCAGGAAAAGTCCCATATGTATTTTAAAGTAAAAAAACCTTTTACGAGTAATAAAACATTTTAAAAATAAATTTATCTTTTTAATTCGCTAATTCTAAAATTCGAAATATAAAAGACATAATTCTTCTTTCAAAACAACAGACTAAATTATTGTCATGTTGTCCCTACGTTCACTCTAATAGTATTGTCTAGTAAAACTAGCGGTATTTTTGTTTGATCAAGTAATAAAAGTTTTAAAGTTCAAATACGATTTTAATGGCGAAGCTCTAAAGGTCCCGACAACATGCTTGCGCGTCGTTACACTGCCGTCTCCGGAGTTAATGGCCGCGGGTTTGATTGCCATGTCAGGATAAAAATATGTTGAGGGGGTGGGGAAGGGGGGCTGTCGGGCCTTCGGAACTCTCGCTCACTGTACGAAGCCCGGTAGCTAAGGTAGCTAAGCTATCATAGCATAAGCTCAGACGCCAGTTTTCTGCGGGAGTGTAGTACTCCCCCGGGCGAGCCGGCCCATTCATGCTACATACAAATATTATGCCATTCTTGACAAAGTATTGGTCTGCAGCGTGGCTCTACCACCAAAAACACTATTATCGTCTCCCACAGTCCTTGGCGCCTATCAAATTCCATCTGACAGGAAGATTAGAGAACTAATTTAATTCGCACACAAAATCCACCCAAGTCCCCGGCGACCACTTGATCATTCTCAAATTCGTCGGAGTTCTGTTTCAAAGGCGACGACTCCTTGAAGCAGTCACCCGATATATAGGAAGATGGAATCCTTACTGATCGACAACATAAGTCTTTTTGATTGTGTGTGAACAGCACTATTGCCTTATTATGTTATTTAAAAATTTAATAGGCAGTGGGATATAAAAATGTTTCTTTTTTGACTTAAAAGAACAAAAAGTTCTTACAATCTGTCTATATGGGCACATTGTAAGAACTAGCTGCATTGATTTCAGTGAAATTTAAAACCTGTATCGAATAATTTTCTTATTAATTAAAATATTATATAATAGGTATGTAATTTCAAAGAACAAACCAACAAAAAAAATCCTAAGAGGATAACTTATTGTTTGGGTAAATACTGGATACTGGACACTAAAGGAAATTATATAAAGTACAGATCTAGGTATGCATAAAAATTTTCAATACATGTGTCCATGTCTAACCTACGGATGCGAAATGTGGTTTATAAAAAAAACCAAGGGAAAAAAATGGCAAAATAATATATATATATATATATATATATATATATATATATATAGCTGCGGTAGCCCTCTGTTGGACATATGCCTCACTCAAGACGCGCCACCTTGCTTGATCTTCAGCTACAGGCAACCAGTCTCTGACGGCTGCCTTGCGCAAGTCTTCGCACTAAACATATATATTTATTCAACAGCATAGGGGTGCGTAGATTTGTTTTTGAGCAATGGCATCGTACAATATCGCCATTCATCTAGATGGTGAAACTTTTCTGTGAGGCGAGTTTTCAGCTATTATAGGATCAAAACCAGGTGAACCTCACATCCATTTTGATCCTTTGCCATTTGGGTCATATAAGTGAACCAAATGATCCTAAAATCCAACGCCAATAACAAAAACTTGATGTTCTGTGACAAAATTTTCTTTTGTACTTTAAAAAAAGTAAACGGTCTAAGAACCATAGTGGTACCACCACTAAAGATCTCCAAACATCCATGAAAAAATTATTAAAAATAAACTCTCTTTGGATTACAAGTATTTGTTTTTAAAAATAAACCCCGCTGTGTATGTGGTACATATATTCGAGTAAGTATTTCATATAAGCAGTGATTGAAAATCATTTACCGTTATGTCGCAAATTATTAAGCTTCCCTACCACCATGTGTCTGCCCTCCATCTGTTTTTGCTCGGTCATATGAGAATTAAAACAAGCCTTGCATAAACGCTGCACGCTATTTTTTGAACATTGTCCTTTTGTTTTCGCATGAACGACAAAAAAAAACAGTTTTGGCATCACATTCTTTGTGGGTAGTGCATCATGAAAAACCTTCAAGTTGATTAATTAGCTACAGCATTTTAAACAACATTCAAAGACAAAGATGGTAATTATGTAAACCCAAAAATCAATTATCTACTTTTGATGAAATATTGGAGACTTAGTTGATGTACCTACAAGTATCAGAATACGTATATTAGCAAGTATATAGTATGTATATATGTAAGAGTAAATTTTAAACGAAGGATAAAAATATGATTTTCTTCTTTCAAACTATTCTTACTTTTTGTATAAAAAGATGCATTTTTTTTCTCTTTAATTTTTGTGTATTTTTTTTTATTTAGTTTAGTCACTTAACAATTGTTTTAAAAATTGGTTTATAAAATATTATATGTATAAGTATTGACGCATTATTTAGTAAATAAAGGCAAGAATTTCGTGAAATCACCTTTTAAAGACCTTGTTTTTCATCGTGACAATGGTTCGTCGTTAATAAATCCAAATTGAAAGGAGTTACAAATCTGAAAGCATAACATTATTAAAAGAGATTTTCAGAACCGTTGCTGGTCTGATCTGGTAAGATATTTGTAAGTTTTCTAGATTTATTTCTTTATTGCAAATAAAGCGTAAGAGTAGAAAAGAATATTTAATTTATTTTATTCTTTCAGAGTGTGGATCAAACAAATATCAAAAAACAAAAATCCTTATGTAATTATTTGTGTAATTTCACTTTTACTACATCTGTATCTGTGGGAGCACACGTTATCTGACGTCAACCTATTTTCCAGGTTCCCGCGTCAAGATGTACACGGATATTTTTACATTCGTCACTTAGTGTTCACTCAATTATAAAATTCACTCACGTTTCATGTCGGAATGTTAATTATAATAAATTCAAAGTAAAACTCCATGAAATTTTGCAACAAACAATATTTTGCATTCTATTTTTGTAAGTTTAGTAGAAAAATACGATTTAATTTTTTTGGCTCGTCTCGATGTCCAGTGTGTTTTGCTCATTTAAAAAGCACCTTTTTTTACGCACCATTAAATATTTTAATGTCTCATGCAGTGCAAAGATCATTAGGATAGTGCAGAAATGTTTTCACAAACTGACGTCTTTCTTGTTATCAATTTTTTGTAATATTATTATATTATATATATATATATATATATATATATACATATATATATATATATATATATATATATATATATATATATATATATATATATATATATATATATATATATATATATCTCATTAACCATTCCAACTAATCTAATTGATAGATAGGTCTATTCTTTATTGTACACCGAAAACAAAGTTATACAGTTATTGATTGTAATATTTATATACAAATGGCGGTATTATCGCTAATAAAGATTTCTTCCAGACAACCGTAGGATGGACACAATGTTAAAAAGATAATTTGATGTAGGTTAGTGAGTTACGCTCTAAGTTTATTCGGTAGGTGACAAAAAAAGTGAGAAGTGAGAAATATTTTTTTATTTAGTTCCATATTTCTGATAATCAGGACGACGATATATATCATGAGACGCATGTAACCATTTTCCCAGGATTTTTTTTATACTCTCTACTGTGACTTTGCCAGTCGCGGGGCATATCAGTGCTTGTTAGATCCAGTTTCATTTTATTAAAATAAACTAAAACTAATTATATTTTGATAGATTCAAACACGCTAATTCAGTGGCATTATTAATTACAACTGCGCTGAGGACGTAACATCTTTAGAAAGTAGCTTGGACCTGTCTCGCACCGCGGTGGCAACACAGACAAGAGGTTTTATGAAATGGCGTTGTTGGTTCTAACGCTTTTATAACTTCATTGGAAACACTTACGATGGACACGTTAAGACAGCAGGGGAGGAGCTAAAAGGTTATAAGAGGACTCCCGTGAAATATAACCGATAACTTCTTTTTTTTTACCTTTATAATTTTCATCCTGATTTTTAGGAGTTCTTCGACATGTCTTCCTTTATTACAGCAATGACGTCGCTTTATCTGGCCCGTGTCTATTAACTGAGGTTTAAAAAAAAACCTAAACTTTTTTATTACTGGCATAATAGATAACGAGTGTATTGAGCATAAAAAAACAAAGAGATCCTTTGTGAACTCGTTATAGTAATTTCATAACACTGGCACGATTCCACGGTCCATTTGACTGCTTCACGAATCAATGCACAATTAGTTGCTCATAACGTACTCACGTATCGATTTCTCCGGATCAAGTTTTGTAAATGGCAATATGGTGCGTCCGGGCAAGCGTTAAAAAGGAAGTTAAGTTTTTTCATGCGTGTTTCACCATTTTGTTCGAGCAAAAAATTGCAATT
The DNA here is from genome assembly GCA_031353405.1 of Baronia brevicornis. Lineage (NCBI taxonomy): Eukaryota > Metazoa > Arthropoda > Insecta > Lepidoptera > Papilionidae > Baronia > Baronia brevicornis. The sequence continues at coordinate 386,937 of JASFAT010001167.1, forward strand.
CTGTTAAACGTCAGTTTAACTTCAGTTTAAAAAGTTTTATACTTGCAATCAGGATCAATGGCGATTTAGTTTGATGCTTTTTTCTCGAACCTATTTTGCGCTTACGAACACTACGTGGCTATTTTTAGCGTTATTTTCGAAATGATAAAAATCTACAAAAAAAAAAAAAAAGCTTACACCTTTGGCAAAGGTCGGCAACGGTTTAATGACTTTGGTGTTGCAGATATATATACGCAGACGGCGTTGATTTCTTTCCATCGGCCAATGGTTGCTCTATTCTTTTTATCCCATATAAAGGAAAAAAAGTAGTTATTAAAGCGGATATATACTCGAAACTTTAATCTACGCATTAGCACTCTGCAGAAGCTACCTTCAGCGATATTTCTGAACTAATACGTTATTAGGATCATCAAAAATGAAGCCCACCTACACCTTTGTCAAATATCGGCAAACCTTCTTTGTTTATGGGATAGGAAGGCAAACGAGCAGGCGTGTCACTTGATGGAAAGCAATCGACGCCGCCCATAAACATCCGCAGTGTCATAGAGGAAGGGGGAGAGTGTTGGGCCTACGGAACTCAATCGCACACCATACGAAGCGCAATAGGTAAACTATCGCTCAGGCGCCGGTTTTGTGCGGGAGTGTTGTACTTCCCCCGGCGTGCCGGCCCATTCATGCCACAGACAAATAATGTCATTCTTGACAAAACATTCGTCTGTAGCGTGGTTCTACCACTACGAAACCTTCTGCAATGCATCTAGTGTTGCAGATATCTATGGACGGCACCGATTGCTTTCTATCACACAACACTTGCTCATTTGCCTACTTATCGCATAAAACATATTTATTGTTATGTCCAAGCAATATATTCCTGTTTGCTTTTGAGTTTATAGCTTTAATAATAGTATTTCTTTGAACTATATATCATCGTTCCTAAAACAATAGCGTTTAATGATAAATGCTCTCGGATAATGCAAGCACAAAGAAATGGGCGTCTCAAAGTAAACGACCCTTTGTGTCTTTGTATAGACATTAACGTGGCAGTATTCAAGTATATTTCGCTGGAAGTGGTACTCGCCGATCGAAATTAGCTTTTGATTTATAATCTTTTAGGAATTTCAGAAACAAACTTCCTTTTTCAGTTGTTTTTGTACTAACGATGATCTGATATAACTAGAATTATTGTTAACCTTTCCAAATATAGTTCACATCTATAGAACTAATAAGAGACTCAAACCAGTGTCAAATAAATACATTAACATCAAGTATCTTGAAATGTACTAGTCAGCTTGTCACGTTACCTCTTGTTACGGCTTACTGAACATGGCGACCATTCTACCAAAACATTCTAAGGACTTTTGAAGTTAATAAATCACTATACACATATTTACTTTATATCACTCCACTTATACGGCTTAATCGAACTATATTGTACGATACGCCACAAGAATTAAACATGATATTATGAAAATAAAATAAAAACATCGTTACTGACGTAAGTGGGCGGGAAAAGTCCGATCACTAGACCATTACACATCTACTTTGTTAAAAATTATGTGAAATTCATGTCATTCTATTTTACTAAATTAAATATAAAAAACTCTCTATATCCCTCTTTAAAGATACCTCAATCATTTATTTATAAATTGTACAAAGAATACATTATGATATTTATGTTTTCGTAATTCAAAACATTGATGGGATGAGGATCCCGTTTATCTGAGTATTTTGCTAGGTAAAGCTTTCTCCTCACATTTATAAACTATTTATATAATTTTATAAATACAATAACTTAATAAAATGAAATGTACCTACTCCATTCCCCATTTCAATGCGGATTGGCGGGTTAATCAGACTCGGAATAAATATCTGTAGGCCATATATATTAATATATATCAATCGATTTTTCGATCAGGATCGGAACCTTGATCGATGTATTTTGTCATAATTTTTTAAAATATTATAATAACTATAATATTACAATTGACAGATTTATAAATTTGGCAAAAATCTTGTAACATTTACCATAAATTTATTAAATGCAACGAAACAGGTATTGGTCTTTATGATCGCATGAATTTATGGTTAGTTAAAGTAACGTTCCACTTAATCTTGCATAAATAAAGCAAAATTAAGGCTTTATTTATTGTTCATGTAAAAACCTTAACCCTTAACTTAATTATATTCTTCGATTAATTTTAAAAACCATTATTTAATATTTTTGTTTGTCTATTTACGCCATTACTTTACTTTTAACGTTTTATAAAGCACAGGAAGTAGAGATAAGCGTGTATAACTTTTGATTCCCGTGACAATTGTCACGTCACAATTGTCACGGTAAATTTTTGCATTTTCCAGTAACAGTTAAATGAAATTATAAAAATAAAATAACGTTAAATTAGTCATTCATTTAGTTCTTAAAATATTGAATTCTTAAGTATTACATCGCCTATTTTACGTATATATTATATTATAAAGTGCATAACCTTATATATATATATATATATATATATATATATATATATATATATATATATATATATATATATATATATATATTCTTCATCAAATGTAGTAGTTTCACAATTTCTACGTATTTTTATTCATCAATCCTGATTCAAACTAAGATATATTAACCAAGCTTTTAGTTTAGACATTACCATCACTCGATTGCTTATTCTACTCATTTAAAAATTCAAAACGTTTTAATTTAACACAGTGCAGTTTTTTTTATATAATTTGAAAAATTCTATCACAATCACTTGTGTATACCCATGTGTATATGTGAATACCCATTTACACAAATGTTTTGATAAAATTGTTCAGTTTTAAAAGATTTTTTTCTCAATATCAAACAAGTATACTAACTGTAACGCATTTAAAAGCCCCTTTATCTTTGAGTTCTCCGCGTGAACGATGGGATGACTCATAATCAGGGTCGCCATAAGTCTGGATTTACTCGGATTCATTTTTTGAATAGCTTCCGGGCACCGTTAAATTGTTTCAAAAGAAAAGATGTACATGTCCTTTCTTGATTTGATGTTTTAGGTTATGCATATAACTTATAATATGCACATATCGGTAAGATTATATTTTTATTTTAGTAATCGATGAATTGTTTTTTGAAAAACAAATAGATCATCACTAATCACAGCAATTTAAATTAATTTTAGTTAAAAGTAAAAAATTGGTTGAATATTTCTGAATTTATGAATTTCATCTCCTGGTTTATTAATTTAATATATGGTGACCCTATGCATATGTTTTGTATGTGTGTGTTATGTGTATAGAGAGTGGTCTATATTAGTTCGTGACGACAACATTACTGTTGTTGTGGCTTCCTTTCAATACCTAACACTTGATAATTTTATTTCTAGTATGCAAGTTTTTAAGTCAATAATATCGGGTATATTTTTACAGATTTATTGAAGTTATTGGTTGTTCTAATAGTGTATGTAGCTTTAAAATTAAAAAAATAGATATACATTTCAATCCCTTTCAAATTTCAACTACTTTGTCTTTCCATTGATAGTTAATACGAATTCCTCCCACTTTAATTATTATTCGCATAACTTATCCTATTACATTAAGTTTTTTTTACGGTGTGGTGGCGAGTATTTATTTCTTGTTATTAGGTAAATAGTACAAGTTCTAATTGTTAATACTCTCTTTGTTAAAATAAAAAAAATGTGGAAATAAATATTTTTTGGGTACAGTATTCAGTTTATAATGATATTATAGTACTGGTAGAAAAACCATTGCCAAAAAATAAATAAAAAAAAAATTAGCTTCCTTCGTCTGTATATGAACTCAATTTGTAATATATAACGACATAAGTGAAAGCTATATACTCCCAAATATTTGGGTCATTACAAATTAAAGATAATTAAAAATTTTAGGAAATTTAAAATTATATAAAAAGATAACCTAAAAAATTGTTGACAGTCTGTCATTGGCCGCTTTTTTCATGTTATTCGTCTCAACGACGTACATATTAAATTAAAATTTGGCTCACGTTTATTTAGTTCATTTGGCTCACGTATAAAGACACTCGTTCACTCTTACTAGTTTCAATATAGCAAAAGTAAACACATGGAACGAATGAAGTGAATGACAAAATTGCATTTTCTATTTTAGTGCAAAGATTTCGTTTTCAATCTGATTTGCTCTGCGTTTGTAAAAATGATTTCAAAATTGCACGCTTTAGGCTCGTTCAAAATGTTGTCATTTCTAAAGTATAGTTTTTGTATTATAGATATTGTATTTTTTCATGGATTATTATGGAGTCAGGCGTTACTTTGCGGAAATCCATCACTATGCAGACAGTCAAAAGTTTTACTTAGCTAAGATCCGCGACAAGCAAAACAATAACAGAAATTTAATGTGTGTTTTTCTGCTTGATGAAGTGGATTTATTCGAAACTTAAACCAAAAACTTACCGAAAATCGGCCATCAATTCTCCACTCACCAACCACTACACACAACACCAAACACACATTACCACTTTTCCATCTTGTAAACGACATGTGTTTCGCCTCAACACTAGGCATCCTCTGCGGAAGACAACCGAAAAGTGACAACTTTTCGTTTGTCTTCCGTAGAGTCTGAGAGAGTTCCTGAGGATGCCTCGTGTTGAGGCGGAACACGTGTCGCTCCAAATAAATCCACTTCATCCAACAGAAAAACACACATTATTAATTTTCTGTTATAGTTTTGCTTGTCGCGGATCTTAGGTAAGTAAAACTTTTGACTGTCCACATTTTTTTCATGGAGATAAGCAAACGAGTAAGTGGGTCTCCCGAAGGTACGTAACCACCGTCGCCCATAACCAGCTGAGTACTAAGGACAACGTAGATGCGTTACCTCCCTCTAGGTAAGGATGTTGTTAATGACAAGAGAAGAAGGATTAAGGAAGGGTGAAGTAATTTAGCCTGCAAATCCCTGCACTCACCGTACGAAAAGCGGTGACATAGTAAAGTGCTACCAAACGACGCCGTTCAGTGAGTGTGGTACTTTGAGCCAGCTTGTTTCTGCTTCGATGGCTCTATTCAAAATATATGCATGTTGTACGATTTTTAAAAAACAACTCAAGTACTTCAATGTATTTGTGTTTCCATGGCTCTATTTAAAATATATGTATGTTTTATAATTTTTAAAAAAATAACTGAACTACTTCAATGCGTTTTATGATCTGTTCCAAAAATACACGTTGACTTTTTACAATAACTTACGCAAATTTTTGCGTTTCATCTTAATTTCGTTGAAGAATTTATGAAGAATGGTTGCTAAAAGCTCTTTGCGTATTTTTCAATGCAGCCTCTAATTCGAGTGTGTTGTTCTAAAACATTCTCCGATGTATAAAATCCAGAGTAAACACTTTACCATGATTCATTGTATTCGCCTGCTCTACATACTGAAATACTGCAAGCGTTTCCTTGAGACATTTTGGAAACAATCATTTTATTACAATGTTGCCAGGCGTGTAACCATTTCTATTCTAACCAATAATGAAATAATCTAAAATTACAATTCACATACAACGAGTTGCTAATGAAACCAATCAATGCATACAAATAAAATATAAGTGTCATTTTCACAAAACCTGCCAAAAGTCAAAATCTCTCAGCCAGAACTCCAAGGGTCCCTAAGATGAGGTCGAGACCTAGACTTCGGAGGGACGAAGAGAGGATAGGACTGTTATTTTAAATTGCCCCGATCCGAGATGATATTTCCTATACTGTAGGCCTGGAAAAGGTGTCTTGAAATTTGCAGGCGAGTGCGGTGTATATGTCTAATGTTCGAATCCAAAAATGTAATCTGTATAACCCTATTAGGAAATGGTGGTAAAAGTTTGAAATAAAATTTAATATGTCAAAAAAAAAGAATTTGAACTTGAATTTGTGTATATATTGTATAGCCTGCAAGTCTGTGCGTTATTTAGAGTCTGGAACATTGTGTTGTCCGCCGTTATCTGATCGTCAGGGTCAGCAAGATTTTTAACTACCTAGTTTGAGAGTGAACGACCTTTTTTGCAGTCTTATTTTTCAAAATAGATTCATAAGGAATTCTCTTTTAACTTATAACACTTCTTCTTTAACATATAATAAAAAATAACAATATTAAAACAAAAAGCTTGGAAGGAAAGTGGCGCTGTGAATGAAATGAAACGGCGCAAGAAACTGTCCCATTCTTATTTGGCTCTTTATTTAATTTATTTAATATAACTAGTTATTACTTTATATTTAATCCCAGGCCGAATGATCATTTTGGTAGTGGACTACGTAGTTAAAATGGAAGCGATGTCACTACAATTTTTTCGCTTTGATATAAATATTAATGTGTCATGTTCGTAAATTTACATATTAAAAGAATAAAAAAAAGTAATAAGTAAATTCACTTATTTACTTTTCCCATTATCCACTTTTCCCTTATCCACTTTATTTTTCCTTATCCACATTTTCCTTATCCACTTTTCCCGCCAAGTTACATGAATGAGTGAATTTTAAACAGTCACCAATTTATCAGGATGTATTATAACAAGCTTAATTTACGTTTCATTATTTTATTTAACACTGGCATAATATTTATAACTAATTTCTATCAAAGAAAAACAAAAAGACAATTGCTGTGATGATATGGATGATGAGTAATTACATAAAACGATAGTATTTAGTTAAATTTCCGGCTTCCGCGACGGGGTCGATGTACGAATGCCCTCAAACGATGTGTTTATACTCGTGGTGGAGGCAAGCTGGAAATATACGAGACATTTCTCAGCCTAAAGCCACTTCATAGCCACGACGGGCGCACCAGTACCACACTGACCCACTTTTTTTACGCCAATTTTAAAGGTTAAGGAAAATAAACCAGGAAAAAAGTTGACATATTTAGTACACCTGTCTCATGAGAAATGAGCCCCAGATATATTTTTAATTTTTACCACATTTTTTTTTATTATTAATAAACCTTTCGACGCACCGTCACTATGTGGCAGCAGCTTCTCGTTCTACTATTTCGTAATATTATTGTTAATACTTTTAATTAAACTTGTATTTATTAATGTAAAATTATGTTACAATAAAGTTATTATTTGTTGCTGATGTATTATATACGCTAATGTTATAATAAAGTTATTATTTGTTATTTCTGGTCCAAAGTTCGAACCCTATACCGCTAAAACTAAGCTGAATAGTATTTGTGGATTGTATGACTTACATTTTCCTTTTAAGAAGAAAATTGTAAAATGTAATCAATTCTCTATTTACATAAAGGCGCAAATGACTAAAAATATTGTGTTTAATTCACATTCATTTGTTTAATATGTTTTTAAATATAATAGTAAAAATTGAAAATTATCAAACAAAACTAAATATTGAAACGAGTAAAAGAGATGACATAAAATACTAAGCTAGCCGATCTCTTTCTACTAGTTGACTTGCAAATTGCAATATATGTGTTTACGATTATAACTCGGAGAACGAAACAAGTGATGACAGCCGACACAAGCGCTAATTGCCTGCGACAGGCGAGCAAAATACAATGAAAAAAAAGCCAAAAGCAAAACACAGCGAGCATTATGTAGAATAGTACGCATAATTCCATCAACTACCAAGCAAGTAACAGGCCGTTATTTCACTCGATACGCGCATAAATCGACTTCCGGACCACACGCGCACTATTGCGTGCAATTGATTGCGCTCAATGCATGCAATTGTAGTGCAATTAAGTGAGCTGCCGTTGTATCTCAAAGGGAAACAAGGCGGCTTCTATTAGATAACATTTTGATGATATTTCAATTAATTTTCTACAGCCTATTTGCTCTAAGTTCATCCTATGTTTTGAATTATTTTGACAAAGCCTACTTTCGGTAGGATAAACCCTAGTTTACAATTATTATGTATAAATAATTTAAAATAAAAAATAGCTCAAAGGCTAAGTTACCGTTTTTGAAGTTGACCGGTGGCGGGTTCATTTCCCACATTGGACTAAATATATGTATGTATGAGTATTTATTCTAAGCCTGGTTTTCAGCAAATTCAACTCGGATAAGGGAGGTGAGTTAATATATCCATTCCTCCAGAAATGGGGAGGCCCCGTACTAAGTAGTGAGACATATATGGGTTGCAGAAAAGTTTCTTCAAACCTATTGATTCCTATATCATAGTTAAATACATGTAACATTACTGCATCCCAAAGATTATTTTTTTTAAATTTTATTAAATGTACACAGAAAGTATGAAGTACCATTTTCAATTATACATTGCAAATTTATCTCAGCCGTTAAAACTTGCTAGAACATGTAATGATTAATAAATTTCATTAGACATTATTCACCAATTGGGTATTTTTAATTTTGGAATCATAAGTGTTGTAACTTTCACCAACGTCAGAGAGCATAGACAAATGTGATACCATAGATCACAGTCACGGCTGTCAATTTGGTAAATGGTCAACGATACGGCGTAGTGATACTATAAACGTTTAGCGATCACTCTTAATGTTTGTCACGCTATTTTAATTTGCTGCCATTGTGCCGTGAGATCTATCTCTATGTAATAGAAATCATGGTTTATATATTTTTTTCGTTCTTTAACATCATATTTAATTAATAGCGCGTATAGAACATAAAGAAATGTAATAAAAAATGTATTCATGAGATATCACTAGTCTGCTTGTTAGAGTACTGATGAAGGGCCTTGATATAGGTACTTGTCCTAGATCATCGAAGACAACATTTATATAATAATAATTTATTAATTTTTATGACTATGAGAGAAGTTGAAAAATGAAGATAGATACACTGGAAATGTGATACTGGATAAGAATGTTTGACCTATCATGGAGTGAGTTTCGTACAAATTTTACGATATAGCAAGAACTCAGCATAAAGCAGCGTCTATCCACGACTGTACAATATCGAATACTCACATTCTTTGGTCACGTTTTCAGGCACGACAACAAAGCTGGATGAATGGCAATCCAGTACGGTGCGTTGTTCCCAAAACTTCTTTCCACGCAATACTACTCTATGGAACCAGCTGCCTGAAGTGGTGTTTCCGAACCGATACGACATTGTTACTTTCAAAAACCAAGCCTACTTATTTCTTCTAGGCAACGCTTCTGCAATGCCTACATCCCTGTGGATATCTATGGACGGCGTTGACTGCTTTCCATTAGGTGAATGTTCTTTTGCCTACCTATTCCAAGGCTTTAAAAATATAAAGTCTTGTTTAGGATTTGATCAAGGGAACTTGTAGACATTTGGGGGCCTTCCGCATCCAGTTACTCCTCCACTGGTAAAGAATAAAAAGAAAAGATATAATTTAAAATGTTTCACACTAAGAAATAGGATTTTTCTGACTTGCTTCCATGAGATGAGTTTTGAAAAGTTATAATTTCTCAGAACTGCAGTTTCGTGAAGGATAAACCGCGGAATAAAAAGAGGATTACTTCGAGCCGAGAATTGATTGCCGATTAAATGCTGCTTTTAAATCAATAAATCACATTGAAGTGTTTATTGGATTGGAAAATTTTGATGCTAAACAATATCAACCTATTTTCACAGCGAAAACAATCGAAAACAAATTAATACATTTTTATAAGACATCGACATGCAAATGTAAATCTTTTCATCTCAACACAGAGTCGCGATTCGCATCTCTTGGAAGTATTGAAATATAACATTGTTCAGCTGTGCGGGACCGAAGCCAAAATAGAACCGCGCGCTCGGCCACAGTGAGATAGGTACATTTTTGGAAATCAAATAAAAGCAATGCGGCTAAAAATACAATGAAAGCAAGGTTGAATGTAAATAGAAAGCAGGAAGATCAAAATCAAACGGATCTAACTGAATTTTTGTCATTTCAAATTTAGAACACCCCGGTATTAACTAGAAAGAGACGTTAGTATAAAACCGAAAAAAATAAAGAGCACACACTTTCTTCGCAACAATTAGATATTTGAAATTCGATTCGGCCATTAACATGTAAGTGTATACTACCTATATATCATTTTTATTAAAAAAATGTACATAAGACTGTGGTGTAGGTATTATAATAGATTGCCAACCGTACTGATACTTCTTATAATAAAACTCTTACAAATGATATTAATTTATTTTTCTATTCACTGTACATTTCCTTCTTATTTCACACTATCATATTACTTACTTGAGGAAGGAAGGGCGATATGTTATTTGAAAGACGTCAGTCGATCTAATCATTACTCATATGAAAAACACACTTTTCTTCTCTTTTCTTTGATGGCAATCATTTATAGCTATTATGACAGTGTTAACTAAAATATAATAATATCCAATCTTTAGAAACGTAATAAGTCAGCTTATCACGTTACGTCTTGATAAAATGGTGGCTATTTTACCAAAACCTTTGGACTTTTCAGTCACCTTAGAAAGTTACGATACACGCATTTATTTCATATCACTTCACTTATACACCTTAATCAAACTATATTGCATAATATGCCACCATAATTAAACAATATAACTGATAATAATATAAGATTATAAAAATGAAATAAATACACAACGTCTCTGATGTAAGTTGGCGGGAAAAGTCCAATAATTTACTTAAATTTTAAAATTTAGAACAAAAAGATTTTATTATATTCATATAAAAAGGTTTTATACATTTGTTTTACATTAATCAATGTATTTATTACAAAAAATCAGAAAGAAACATTTTCTTATGGCGCAATGTCTATAGTACTTTATTTTTAAAAAAGAAAAGGAGACTAGGATTGTTTTGATAATACCTACGAGAATTCTTGATAACCATCCCATGTAAACTAATAACGCTTGTATAAAGAATATATAGTTAACATCGATAGTTCAGTTATATTATTGCAACCATGACCTTACATCATTACCAACTGAGCTATTACTGCTAGTTTAAAAATAAAAGCAGGCAAGTTTATACCTCATTGTCATAATACAATAATCATAACATGTTATTTTTATTATATACCAAATTAAATAGACCTACAAACCTCCCATCATAAAGGAATTCCATCTCTTGGCAACACAAACATACACGCACACACACTAATGTATTCTACGTATCAATGACATCACTATTTTTCTTGTGTTACTAACTCAGAGCTTACAACCTAAGTCTATTTCTGTTACTATATATGAAATAGAGAACAAATCCTATGTAAAAATTGTAAAAATGTAAAGTATTATGTAAAAATTGGTAACACGTTTTACATAATACTTATTATGTAAAAAGTGTTACCAATTATTCCATATTTGTTTATTTTCATACAGGAGACCTCATTATTCTACGTTTTAATACACCAAATAAACGCACTAAGAATAGGTACGTCTTTCGGTTGCCCAATTTTAAGAGCTAGTAATGGAGATAAGACATTAAAAACGAATTGGTTTTTTACATTTGTCTGAATTACGATTGTCTACTTGTTAGGTTCTTCAATTTTAAAATGCTTTTCCTACAGCTCTTTTTATACATTTTGAGAATGAGAACAGATTTTTTTACACAGTAAGTTGCATAATGCACAAACGCCTTTTATTATTGGATGTGTCTCTTACTGGGTTTTAAAATAGCAAAGCCGCTTTGTATTATATGTATTTGAAATCTTTTCTTCAGGATTGGGCGAATGAATAAAAAGAGAGAGGACAATTGTAAATTGAATTTAATAAATAGAGACGGAATATATCGTATTAATCCTTTATTGAAAAATCACGGATATAAAAATTAAACATACAGCTTTTTCTAACACTGAATTTATAATGGTTGTAAAATAAAGTTGTAAAAAAATAAACAATGAATTAATCTGATTGCTCAGGTGAATGGGAAGTTCTTCACATCTTCACATTCTGATATCTCTGAAATTATCATACAATACAAAATTTAAACTGTTAAAATCTTATGCGGTGAAAAAACATGATCCACATGCTGAAAACTCAAATACACGGTAAATTTGCTACTACAGAAACTGCTATGAGGACTAGCCAATTTGATTTGTTTATTGATCATTATAATAGAAATAAAAATAGAGATATTTGTGCTTAATTGGGTGTCACACATGTCACAGGAGTACCAAAAAGAAGATCATTTTCAGAATTGCCGAAACCCTAGTGAAACATTACTGTAAAAAGTATAATAATAGTATAAGGTAGGGATTTCCAAACTATTTTTGGCAAGAGACCCTTTTCCCAAAACTAATACTTCAGCCGCCAATCCACGGTCTGCCGTGCCAATGGATGCGTGGCTAGGGGCGAGCCTAGTCGTAAGCGTGCCGATCGTCCCGGGGTCGGGCTCCCCCGGGGACTATGGTGCCTTACCTCAGCATGCAGGGCTCTGCTGGGGCTGACCTCCATCCTCCCTTGCGGCTCGTGGGATTCACTAAAGACGAATTTAATATACCTAATTTGTCGAAAATGACGGCGACGTGGTTCGCCACCCGTCACGTCCTGATTCTCACGAGGGCGAAAAGCGACCAATGACGAGCCATTTCGCTGCGATGAATGGCAGCGGATGGAGCTCTGTGGTCTCTGCCAACCCCTGCGGGGGATAGGCGTGAATATATATAAAAAAAATACTTCAGAACCCCCCCACTCCATAGCCAAATTATTTTAAAAATCCTATCTCTAGTTTTTTTCCTATTGAATCAAAATACTTACCAAATTTAAAAACTTTGCGGGTGATGGTGAGTTTTAACCCCAAGGGGTCGATATCGACTACTTTGGGATTCCCTGGTATAAAAGGTATGCCTTATATCATCTCTCATACCATACCATCATATAATTTTTACAGAGAGCAGACGGACAAATTGCGCAGTTGTCAACAATCCTTGCGCTCAATCTGCACGCTCCACTTCAAAATTAGTCTAATACGTAGGTTGTTATTATGAAACTGTAAACAAGTGTATATACTTTTAAACAAGTCAGATGTACTAGAAAATTTTTATTCTGTATAAAGCAACCTATTTGATGTAATATTTCATACTTAACCCTTCTTTGCATGATTTTTTCTTTATTGGTGAAATAAATCAAGGTGATATAATTCATGTTCAAAATTAAAGGAAAAATGGTTAAAAAAATCTTAGTATATATTTATAGTATAAATTTAGTAAAAACGCATATGATAGAAATTACCATTATCAGGCAAAGTAAGATCATTGGCTTAGTACTAAATAGAAATAAAAGAGGATATCATTAGATATATGTTATTCTTAATGATAATTAACTAAACAATTATTATAACAAGAAATTGTAAAATACAATAAAACAAAATCATACGTTTATTGTAATTACAACAAATAGCGGAATGATAACTTCAAGCTCGTTTTACTGATAGTGGTTTATTTTTGACAGCTATGTTTTTTTTTTATGCAATGGACATTAAAAAGTTATCCAGACACGATCAACTTGAAGTGAACTTGTTCTTTTATATAATTTTTGGGCATTCAGTGTTATGATGGAAATTTCCACCATTATGCAAAGATGGGTTAAGGGCGGGCGGAATATGTATTAGCCATACAAACAACCCCTGTCTTGACCGAGATTTTGCTTCCTAAAAAATCTATGTTAAGTCTAATTGCTAGTACAAACGACTTATAGATTTTGCAGGGAGCTGAAAACTATAATGATAATATAACGTATGCTCTTTATGGTCACAAATAAAAATTTTGAAATGTTTAAAATTTTCATAGAGTTTTCCCGCCAACTTACAATAGTGACGTTGTGTTTTTATAATCTTATATTATTATCAGTTATATTGTTTAAATAAGGTGGCGTATTATACAATATAGTTCGATTGAGGTGTATAAGTGAAGTGATATGAAAATGCGTGTATCATGATTTTTTAAGTTGACTGAAAGAGTCCATAGAAGGTTTTGGTAACATAGCCACCATTTTATTAAGACGTAACGCGACAAGCTGACTAGTTACATTTCAAAAGATTATTTTACTTGACACTGGTATAATAGTTATAACTAATTACCATCAGAGAAAAAAAATGTTTCATAGAAATTATGAAACACATTTAGCTGTGGTATGGCTTAATTTTTACAGACAAAAATTACTCTATGATTATGACTGTCGAAATTCGGTCATAATTAACTTCACGCACCACCACTCTGTGGAACAAGCTACCTTCACCGATATCTCCTAACCGATACATTGAAACCTTCAAAAATCAAGCCTACTACTTATCTCAAAGGCCGGCAACGAATTTGTTGTGCCTATTGTGTTGCAGATTTCTATAAGTGGCGTTGATTGGTTTCCATCAGGCGACACGCTTGCCCATTTGCCTCCATATCCCATAAAAAATATTCAGTTTTTAAGTTATAATTTTTATTTATTTTTTACGGCTTATAATACACCACCGCATATTGTATAATACACCACCATAATTAAACAATATAACTAATAATAATATAATATTATGAAGATGAAAGAAAAACACAACGTCACTGATGTGAGTCGGCGGGAAAAGTCACGTAATGTACTTAATTTTTTTTTCACATATATGGTAATAAATATGTAGATAATATATAAATTATTCTAGCTAATAACACAAAGCACATATTATACGTTATTTTCTGCACGCTATTATACGTAAAATGTTCTACACAGGTACGAACATGTTATTGCAATGAATATTTCATCTAAACGTAATTAAATATGGTAGAACGTAGTATTTAATATCTAACAAAAACAACGTACGCCATTTCCCCGCTATAAAATAGCATATGTCACCGTTCGCCAATTTGTAATTAGTCATGCAACCAGAATATCCGGAAGATTTATTGCTATCGTAATATTATGAGAGATACAGCCATTTATCCAGTTAGTAAATTGAAATATGTGACGTTTATACTTACGCGCCATTGAGTCACCGAATGCGCTCCCTGTTTTATCTGTGGTAGTTTTTTTATCTGCGAATATAAACCATAGAGGCTGGCGACATTTAACATAGTTTGAAGCTCGCCGTGTAATGTATGAACATATAATAAGTTCTTAATTTCAAATTCTATTATCGAAGTAGAATAAATCTATCCCATTTCTTCATGTAGATGTCGCACGTGACAAATATGAGATAAATACCATTTAGATGAGTCTGCATAATTATCGAAATAGAATAAATCAATCCCATTTCTTCACGTAGATGTCGCACGTGACAAATATGAGATAAATACAATTTAGATGAGTAGATAGCAGCTAATTGAATAACGAAAACTAATCTGGAATCCTTAATCTGTATCCGAACTAGAATTATAATCACTAGGACATCTATAACAATAAGGGTACTGCAGAAGCACTTTTCTTTTCGTACTATATTGAATTTGGCTGGCTGGCAGTCAACCACCGTGCGATATATAGTCGCAGTTTTCTGCCACAAACTGTGCAACTGTGGAATGCTTTATCACCTGCGGTGTTCCCAAATGAATCCGACATTGGGGCATTCAAAAGACGAGCGTATCAAAGGGTCGGCAACGCATCTAAGACGCCTCCGACGTTGCGGATGTGTATGGGCTACGGTGATCACTGATCACCAGGTGTTTTGCATGCCTTTGCCTTTGCTTGCTCTGCTATTGATATGCATTCCTAGGGTTAGAACCTGAATAATGGAAGGGGATGAAAAAAAATAATGAAGGGAAGAAGGAGAAAGAGTTTGTGGAACCAGCTACCCTCGGTGGTCTTTCCGAACCGATACGACATTGAAACTTTCAAAAAACAAGCCTATACTTACCTAAAAGGCCGGCAACGCTTCCGCGACTCCTGCAGTGTCGTAGTTGTCTATGGGCGGCGTAGTTGTCTATGATTGCTTTCCATCAGGCGACACGCTTGCTCGTTTGCCCTCCTATTCCATAAAAAAAAGAAAGGAGTTAGCCCTCCGGATCCTTATACTCATCGTAGAAAAAGCATTAAAAGAAAAATGTTACAACTTAACGCCAATATTGAGTGAGAGAGTGGTATTTTCTCGGTCAATTCATGCATGACTCTGCCACTTTTATAGTAATTGTAAGTGTGTAAACTGTCTTTCTGTACAAAATTTTATCAAATGTACCTGAATCTAAATAGAGTCAGGAAGTGAATAATATTAAAGACAGTGGGCGTAGTCAGCTGACCTTGCCGGCAACCGAGGAATGTCCACTCAATACAGTATATTATCGTTTTAGTGTGGGAACTCAGTCCAATTTATAAATAAATGTATTCAGTTATTTGAGGACACTAAATTGTGTTTTGTTTTCTTTATTACGACCCGGAAGTAACAGTTTATTAATTTATTAGTTTTAATTACAATTTATTTTTACCTTATTTTTTAGCCTCAGTTTTCAAATTTTTAAGTTTGATAGCAAAGTGTGTAGCTGTCCTAAATAGAATAGAGCCACCTCGTTTCTTCAGGAGGCAAATGCCAGTAGATGGGTAATAGAAACTATTTACGTCTACCCGAGTAAGAATAATGTCCAGTCCACTTGCCATTAATGAGATTTGCGACAACACCCCTCAATTTTTAGTGACGAAGATACCATTTTCGGAGTTAATGTTCGCGGGATTTCCGAATCGGAAAATAGAAAATTCCAATTTGGAATTGATTGTGTATGCCGTAGCAAATAAGTGTTAAATATTATTAAAAAATAAAGAAATAAAAAATAAATGTATGTATAGCCTACAGAGATTAATCCAAATCTAGGTGCCCCATCAATCTACCTTGAACAGGCGTGGTGGGCTAATGTCCGTTCCTTCAAAAATACAGATTTCCATACCCGTGATTTGTACATTGATATGTACATTATCTGTAAAAAAAATAGGACGAAAAAAGTGTCTGGCATTGGATAGTTACATTTTTAGAGAAGTAGATATTTAAATTGCTTACAATATTTAAAACTCGGTAATATTTGAATAAGTGGACATTTATGTTTACAAAGAAAAATAGCACGACCGTGTACTTGTCCGCTAGTGAAGATTTAGCGCGCAATCCATGGCCGAGGAACAAGTAAATATCACTATAATTTAGTCTACGTCACGCTTCTTCCTATGCGTAGGTAATTGTTTATACTTTGATCACAATCCAGCATTGTTAAGCGCTACATGGATCGTGAAGAAGGGGTTAACAGATTACTTTGGATCTGTCTTGGCTCAATCATTAAAAGCCATAATCAAACGCATATTAAAATTCATTAATAGTAATTAGTTATAACTATTACGCCAGTGTCAAGTAAAATACAATAACATTAAAACTCTTGAAATGTTACTAGTCTGTTTATAACGTTACGTCTTGATAAAATGGTGGCAATTTACCAAAACCTTCTATGGACTTTTTTAGTCAACTTAAAAAGTTATGATACACGCGTTTATTTCATAAGACTTCACTTGTACACCTCGATTGAACTATTTTGTGTTATACGCCACCACAATTAAACAATATAACTGATAATAATATATTGATTATGAAAATAAAATAAAAACGCAACGTCTCAGATATAAGTTGGCGGGAAAAGTCAATAGTGTGTCATTTAATTACGGAAAAGAAGACTAGTAGGACTTGTTTTAACTTATATCAGTGACGTATTTTTATTTCATTTTCATATTTTATGTTATTATCAGTTACATAGTTTGTTGTGGCCTATTATACAATATAGTTCGATTAAGGCGCATAAGTGAATTGATATGAAATAAATGCGTATATCGTGACTTTTTAAGTTGAATAGCTTCTTACTAAGCTTATACTGCTTAGCTATAGTAAGAAAAACGTATTAAGTCAACCATGATCACGGTTATGCATATTATTGCATTAATATGTGCATACATATATACATTACGTCAATAGAGTGGTACAGAATATTTATCAGTGTGGTTCAAAGAACCTAACGTTTGGCGCACGACAAATTAAAAAGTATATAATCATTTTTTTAATGCCCTGATATTTCAGCATTTAGACGTTAAATTTTACTAATTAACCATTGGAATATTATTTGTATTTTAAATAAGCTATGAATACTATTGATATTCATACCATAATAACACAAGTAAACTATATCCTCACATAATATTAGAATTATGGGGTAGCATTTTACTGCGTTTAAACCACGTTTACTACGCTAAGTGCAGGAATCCGGAGGCCCACCTTTCCCTTTCCGCTATTCCTTTTTTCTTCTCTGATAAATTCTTTCTTCCCCTCCTAATAAATCCTTCTTCTTCATTCCCTTTATTCACATGTAAGAGCGCGCATCTGCAATGCCCTTGGTGTTGCAAATATGTGGGTGACGGTGATAGCTTACCATCAGCAGGTGACCCGCTTGCTCATTTCCCTGTCCGTTGAGCGTGAACCGCACCGTAAGCTTATCAAATCAATTAGCATCAAAAATCGATGTACCAATTAATGCTTTGTTATCGATTTAGTGTAATGCGCGGTGAAAACGATAGGCGTTACGTTATCGGCCTCTTACAACTTTAATTGAAAACGAATACCTAAAAAAATTTATAAACAGTTATGCTTGCAAGTATGCTGTTATGCTATTTAAGCAAATATAGCTAATTCGATAAAGATTACGTTAACAATCTGAAATCGATAATTCTAATCAATATTAGAATTATCGATTTCAGATTGTTAACGTTGAGAAACATACTTTTTTAGCACAAGTAGGTACTATAGGTTTGATCGAATAGTTAACAAAAAATCTTGTAATATGAAGACATTACTAGACTTCTTAAAAAAATATACAAGGAAGTGACCATTCTGTTATAATATATATTCTTTTTATATATATATATTTACGCCTATCCCCCGCAGGGGTTGGCAGAGACCACAGAGCTCCATCCGCTGCCATTCATCGCAGCGAAACGGCTCGTCATTGGTCGCTTTTCGCCCTCGTGAGAATCAGGACGTGACGGGTGGCGAAACACGTCGCCGTCATTTTCGACAAATTAGGTATATTAAATTCGTCTTAGTGAATCCCACGAGCCGCAAGGGAGGATGGAGGTCAGCCCCAGCAGAGCCCTGCATGCTGAGGTAAGGCACCATAGTCCCCGGGGGAGCCCGACCCCGGGACGATCGGCACGCTTGCGACTAGGCTCGCCCCTAGCCACGCATCCATTGGCACGGCAGACCGTGGATTGGCGGAGAGGAAGGGAAAGGATAGAGAAGAAAGGAAGGGGCAGGAAAGGAAATGCGGAATTGGGGGGGTTACCAGATTCGGAATAAACATTTATAAATCCATATAAATATTTATTCCGATGCGGGAATCGAACCCGCGACCATTGACCATTGTTATAATAGGTATAGTTACAAAATGTTAAATTCATATGATGTAATTGTTTTTTAATAATCGCAAAATGACTAATTATTATTAATGATATTTTTATTGTATTTTACGAATAATACGTACATGATTTTTTTTAGAAATTAATAATTGAAGACTTATATACCTACTGTTTTTTGTCTGATCGCCGTAATAGACTGCGGCCACAACATTTCTTTCCATGGGTGTCATATGAAGCATCTATGGAAAATATATCAGACATACTTATATTCACAGACGAGTAGCAACGTTTAACTGAATAAGAAATCTTAACTTTGAAGAACCGGTGTTACTTCTTTAAATGTGAGTGAAAAACAATCTTAAAAGCCGGCAACGCCTATGACACTGCGGATGTCTGTGGACGACGTTGATTGCTTTCCATTAAGTGACACACTTGCTCGTTGCGTTCCTATCCCGTAAAAAATATCAGTGTTTTTTTTATATCTGTCTTTTTTCTTTTCTTTTCTTTGATGGCAATTAGTTATAACTATTATGCCAGTGTCAAGTTAAATACAATAGTATCAATTTTTTTAAAATGTAACAAGTCAGCCTATCACGTTACGTCTTGATAAAATGGTAACTATTCTACCAAAACCTTCTATGGAATTTATGAGTCAACTTAAAAAGTCACGATACACGCATTTATTTCATATCACTTCACTTATACACCTTAATCGAACTATATTGTATACGTCTCAATCAACTATATTGTATTATACGTTACCATAATTAAACAATATAACTGATAATAATATAAGATTATAAAAATGAAATAAAAACATGTCACTGATGTAAGTTGGCGGGAAAAGTCTGTCTGTCTGTCTTTTTTTTATCAAAATGTTTTAATTTTTCCATGGAATTTATTTTACTCAGCCAAATCAGTAGAAACTGATGAAACTCTGTTATTATTAGTATTTAAGTTGTACTTTTAATTGTTCTTATAATTCATAGTATGTTATTTTCAGTTATAATGCATATTTAATGGTTGTTGACGCACATTTCTCACGGGATACCGTTAATAATATAACGGAGATTTCTGCTTTAATTAGATGCAGTGAAAGTAGCACTGCAGTCCTTTCTGTAACTTGGCTCGTTATTAGTAAAACAAAATTATTTTGATTAAAATCTTTTGATATTGGAGCGTAATATCAAGACATTGCTAGTTTTCTTAAAAAAATACAAGGAAGTAACAATTATGTTATAATAGGTACTGTTACAAAATGTTAAATTCATATGATATATTATATTATTTTAAAAAAATGCTTTATTATAATTAAAAATAGTGTATTATAATAATAATATTATATTATAATATTTTAAACAAAATGGTGTCAGAGAGTGGACAGGGATAGCGAATGCTGCCGAACTGTTTCACTACCATTATCAATTTAGCGACTATTTATTTTTAAAGTAGGCGACTTTATCAAGAAAGGTTTTAACGTTTCTTTTTTAAAAACACTATCTCGCAATCAGTAAATTTTACATGATATCCATATAAAACTTAATGTTCAGTACTTACTAACGTAGGAATTACCAGATTCCGCGATTGAAGACATCGATTCTCTTTCTCTTTTTCTTTTAGTTGACCAGTAAATTATCTTCTTGATGTTCCTCTTTCACGTCTTCTGTCAATTGTTCCATTTATGTCGTTTAAAATAACGTTGTCAACCAAAAGTCCAATTATACTTTGTCTTCTTTTCTCAAAATGTTGTAAAGACTGTCACAAAAGGTTGGAGGCATTGGAAATGTACTGTTGGCATCGAATGGGAAAAGTATCTTAGAAAGAAAACTTTTCGAATGAAGACCTATTGAAAAAGATTAAATTTAGGCTTTGATATAGTGTAGAACCTTTACAATATTGTCATAACAGCTTTTTAAGCATGATTGCTGCTGACCTAGTCTCTTTCTTCGAATCGACAGCTCCTTTTTTAGTTACATTTTATTTTATTATATAAACGTATTTTTAAATTGCATTTGTTCATTTTATAAACATAAAAGTGTTTTGTTCACAGAAGCTGCTGATGCATTTATTTTAATATAAAATAGATTGACCTAGTGTTTTGATATTCAGGTAAAATAAATAATTTATTCATATGTGTAAATCGATTCATCGAAATATAACTTCTCAATATATTGTAGTTACAACCAGATGGCCTGCTATTAGAGCTATAAATAAATTGCGGTTTATAATAGTTTCTGTTGCCGTTTTTTATAGTTGTGAATCATAACATATTGTCTTTGGATCTTACTCTTTCTGTCTATCTTACTTTTCATATATTTATAGGCCTTTGCAAATGTATGAAGTGTATTGTAGCTCAGAAATACAATATTTATTTATGTGATTAGTCTATGGTTTTTTCTGTCGCTTACTTCCGTCGTGCACAAAAACAAAAATAAATTGAAATATTTTTACATAACAAGATGTTGTTACTTCCGTCGTGCACAAAAACAAAAATAAATTGAAATGTTTTTTACATAACAAGAAGAACGACAAAAAAAAGAAACAAATCTCGAAAATAAGATTTCAGATCTCTAGATCTACTTCGGGATTTATACTCTAATAATTATAATGTCAAGTACATCAAACTGAGCTTTGGCATAAAGAAAAACTACAAACTACCATTTTTCAAAAGCAATTTGATGAAGTCGGTTTTCAAAGTGTTGCAAATAATTGAGATAAGGTTTAATTGACAAAGGGATTTGGGTTAGCTCTGGGTGTAAAATACCGATGAAACTATTAATTTGTCTATGGTTATCATTGTCTGCTTTGTCGAACAAAAGGTATTCATTTGTCTTTTGTTACTATTGTTGTGTTGTCGATATATGTACGTTTATTCAATGATTTGTAGACTAAGTAATGTATTATATTATATAATGAGCTGCACCCGGCACGCGTAGCAATGCTACGTAAAAAAGTAAAATATATATTGTTTTAGTATCAAAAAAATATATCAAAATAGTGATCGTTTGAAAATGTCAAAAATTAAGCGAAATCAGACTAGACTTCTAAATTCCTATGTAGAGTAATAGCATACTAAAATTTGTATTTTCCGTATATATTTTCGTATATAACGGAGGCCGTCTCCTGTATCTGTATTTTCCATTGTATAATTGCATATAATATTTACTCTGCTAACTGCCTTAAGGTACGTTTTGGTTTCCAGCGGGAGTATAGTTATTTCCCAAACGCTCACGTGCAGAAGACAAACATTTATTTTGCAAAATGTTCTCACAAATTTTGACGAAAAAGCTTTCATTTTCTTAAATTGTTTAATACTGTCCACCATAATATATTATACTTTCATTTATTAATACAAAAACAGTGGAAAGCTAGCACGTCGTTCGTAATGATTATAGTTCTCTCGTTAATTAGTTACTATTAACCCTTTTTAACATAATTTACTCATAATCAAGGTTTCGTTATTAAACGAGAGTTCGCAATTCAAAAGTATCCAAGCATTTCTATTTTTTCATGTATAAAATTTTTTGAATTTTAATAAATATAGTTTACTAGAAAATCGAAGAATGAAATGTACTTTATAGGTTATTAAAGTAGAAACCGTAAATATTAGATACAACCCTTTTGCCATAAAAATTGGTTTTCATGTTCTGTATGGCGCAAATTAGGAAATGAAGAGACAGACAGGTTATTTGTACATCGCTGTCCGTCACTTCTATTTATTTGTATCTTTATTTGTATAGTGAACTTCTTTCTATACACCAAAATTCAGTGAAATCAAAACTCTACTTTCAGCGATATTTCCGAGTCGATACGACATTGGAAACTTCATTAAACAAGTCCATACATTTCTCAAACCCCGGCAACACTTTTGCAAACCTTATGGCGTTACAGTCTAGTCTATGCGCAGGGTTGATTGCTTTTGATCAGGCGACACGATTGCTCGTTTGCCTACACCATACAAATAACAGTTTCATATAGAGAGAGATACAATCTATTTGCTATGACAAAAAAAAAATATTTTTTTAGTTTTGCATCGTAAAGCAAAACAAATGAAGAAAGAGAAAAATTATATTGATATCACTGACACTTCTAATTATAATATTTATATGATACTTCAATATCTTAAGTACGCATACGGATAATCTCTATTACCTAATTAAAAAAAAAATTAGACGAATCGTGTACTTTCGATACGGCCAACGTTACGTAAGTTACAAGCAGAAAGTGTGAAAAATCAATCTTCCGACAAAGAACTTTGCTTTCGCCGTATGTGCTATGCATTTATAACATGAGATAATGGTCGGTAAATAAAGCTCTACTCTATGCGTGCGTTGTTCACTAGAAAGCGGTTTTTGATGCTTGTGGTATTAGGGTAACCAGTTTATATCTTCTCTATGGTTAGCAGACTTGTTTTTTTCTATTATTATTTATATATAGGATACCGATTAAGTAATACATAATTACTATATGTGTTGAAAAACATTTCTAAATAAGACTTAAGACTATCATATGAAATAATTAAGACGAAGACTGTTCTAAAGAACGATTCTTTCTCTTCTGTTTTTTCAATTATAAGTGTAAGGAAAGCAAGTGATTAAAGGTAGGAAGGTTCTAGACGTAACATTTATAGGATTTATTAAAACGGGTTTTTACATTTTTTATCTCCTTTAAAATTATAAATAATAAGCTTTCATTCTTAAAAAATTCTAAAATTTATAATAGTGTCTCTAAAATCGAAAAGGAAAATTGGTAACACTAGTTAAAGGAAACCATGTGAATTTACAAACAGCCTCGAAACTTACCATATGTGTATATTTACTATTGTCTGATTGTGTAGTTTTTCCACAAGCTGTAAGAAGGTGTGAATTTTTGTAACTTTCTTTCGTTTAAAGCCAGATGCTATAAAATATTTCTTGATAACATTTTCACTAGCAGTTAAACATAGTTGAAATTATAATTACATTAAATAATAAATATACGACAAGTAAATCTTTTAATTAGACAAACGAATGAGCAGGTCCCTTGATGATAAATAATTAACACCGCCCATGGATGTTTATAATCAAAGACACTGTAGAATAGAGAATGAGAGGAGAAGAGGGAGATATTACTACAAGCTGTTGTTTACAAAGACAAAAGTGATAACTTCAAAAGATTAATAAATAATATTTTTTAATCTGTTGTACTTTGTTTATTTATTTGTCTCTCATGAGAAGTGAAAAGTAAAGGATGTGTTGCGGTAGAGGTTCTAATGTATCTACGTCTCGTTTTACCTAAAGCACACTTGGATCGTTACTAGGCATTCCCTGCTCTATCGATACGTCTAACATCGTGTCAGTGGGTTTCGGGCGTAAGAAGTAAAAAAGTACTTACTACGGTACAAATACTTAGGACTTACATTATCTTGACCTATTATTTGAAATTAAGATTTTCATTCATTAATAAGTCAAAAACAATTGTACTAAGATCGTATTATTTATATTACTTAGCCTATATCATTATATTATCATAAAGCTTTAAGTAAAATAAAATACTCCCCAACTGTCCCGATTCTTCTGCGCTTTTATTGGAGACTTTAATTACATTGTATCACAAATAAAAGATGCCAAAAAATGCGTGGTGCTTCGTGGTAACTGGTTTTAAACAACTAAGTAAACAACGCTTACGGCAAATTTTTTGAAAATATTAATTATATAAATAAATATATTTTAAAAATCACTCTTTAATTGTGCTTTTTACTTCTGCAACTGTTCGTTATGCGACTGCCCATCAGGAATTATTTATTATCTAAAATGAAACAAACGTCAATCAAATATACCCATGAGATAACATTTATATTTTTCAATTCAATAACAGTTTATTGGCTGTGATAATGGAAAATTATCCAACACTCTTGTCCAAAGCACCAAGACTCGGAATAAATACCTATAGGCCATACATATGTAATAATATGAATCCGCGACCATTGAATTGGAAAGTGGTAATTTCGCTAGTGAACTCATCAGAAAATTAGTATGTAACGAAATAACGCCCTCTGGTTCATTACGTGGTTTCAATTCAATTCTTTGATTATGGCAACTATCAGTGAATTCTGCCAGTGTCAAGTCAATCGTGGGAGTCATACAATCAAATAAAAATAAAAACAATATAATTATAGACAAAAATTCGCACCGGGATAACTTTCATGAAAGTTACCCACTTTCATGAAAGTAGTAGAGAGCTAAGAAATCTTCAACAAAAAATGAAACTATACATAAATGAAAAGAAGAAAATCTTAATGCTATTATTTATAATTAAAAAAGCAAAATGACGTGAATAATAATAATAATCATTTAATGCATATGAGTAAAGCAAACAAATAATATAACGTACAAAACAAAACATTACCTGGTTTAAAATATTGTCCTGACTCGATAAGTCTAATAATTTCTTTTTCTTCTTCGGCAAGTTTCGCCTTGATTTTAGCAATTTCTTGATCCCTTATTATCTTTTTTTTAGCCTCTTCTTCTCTCCATGCATTTTCTTGTCTTGAATATGCCGCCTGCTTGATTCGACCGTATATAATCCCCGCAAACAATAGAGCGAACCTTACTCCTCTTAGTAAAGGAGATACTGGATAAGGTGGGCCATATGGAAGCGACATTTTCTATTTAGTATCAGGAATAAACTATTTTATGAATTATTTTATGTAATTACACTATTATATTGATTGTGATATCACTGTCATATACATTTGACAATATATTGATATTGTCAAATGTATAAATATATTATGTCAAAAACATATTTAAAAGACAAAATAGGTTATTTATCATAATCATTTTTAATTAAAGTAATATCTGATTACAATTCAATAAAGATGGACAGTCAAACTTATATTGCTAAGATTCGCGAACACAAATCAGAAAATTTTGCAAACACAAAATGTATAGATTTTTTTTCACAGCCCATATAGTTTCAATGCTGAGCACAGACCCCTCCATTTCCGGAGTAACGGACGTTAACCCACCACGTTTGTCCAGTGCGGATTGGCGGGGTTACCAGACTCGGAATAAATATCTGTAGGCCATACATATATTTATTCCGATCCCCGCATCTAACCCGCGATCATTGACTTAGTGGACGGGGGGCCCATGCCACTGAGCCAATCGGTTGTCATATAGTTTTACTTACCGAGACCTCGCCATGGTCCCTAGCGTGTCGTAAAACACACACACGATTGCAATTTGTGTTCGCGGATTCTAGCAAAGTAAAACTGTCCAACTTTATGACGGATTTCCACAAAATAAAGCCTTACTCCTTCAGTTGTCTATAATCCTATACTATAATCGTTGCTTGACATACATATGAAATTTTCTATAGTAGATAAAACATACGGGAGTTTTCATTATTATGTCCATCCATTTGACCATGTCCAATGAAGAGCAACCCAATATCGTCGGTGACCGCTGGATTTCCAATAAGCTCGATTTATTATCATATAAAGAGATGTTATGTTATGACGAATAGTATTTCGTAACCTCTTATTGTTTGCAAAGTTTTGCCACCAGACTACTCGTCACAAAGACAATTGCCATCCTCGCCCGCCATTAATGGTTTTTAAAATTTAGTGTTCCCACGCAAATGCTCACATGATTAAAAATAACTATTTGTCCCCTAAAAGTCCGGGGCAGTCGCTATTTTCTAATAGTTTTATGTTATTATATATTAAAACATGCATATTCAAAGTAACAGCTGATATTGTTATAACCAACCCAGAGACATTAGCACAATGTCGTCGGTTCCATTTTTAAATTTGCAAAGAGTTCGTTCACCTTTTTTTATGCGAATATGCAATGTTTACTGCCCGTACATCCCTAGCCGTCAGTAGGTCAAGAGCGAACAGCAACATCATTTCTTTTAACTGCGTTTATGTTGATTGGAAGGCCAGTGGCCGATTGGGTGCTAAGAATACTGTGTCTCTGGTGTGACGACCACCAATTATAGCAGACTGGCGCATCGCCAGCTGACTCCTTGGCATTGCCGGGTGGTACACAGGAACAGACATTTGTCGCATCGATCAGTGCATGATAATTGCTCATTGGTGTAGTTATACCACTTGAACAAATATCAACATAAGAATATACAATCAAAATGTTTGTTTGTGATTCCGAAATTAGTGCTTTTCTGTAAACTCATAAACCTATTTATAACCCCGAGAATGTAGTTTCTCTAAGTTAACTGGATTTTAATAGGACTAACACTAGAAGATGGACTTTGTACGCAATAACTTGAGCGATGCAACGCAATGAACATCGAAAGGACTTGAGCTCTTAGACAAAATTTAAAAAAAGCGATAAATGTATAATATTTTGTAGCAATATTTCATTCATACCAATAAAATTATTTCTCTTACGATAGATTACTGTCTTGTTGACATCTTGTAATTTAAATTCGTCCAAAATACGGTTTTTCTTATTTTACTTTATTATTTTACGGTTTATCTTTATCTTATTTTACGGTTTCTCTTATTTTCTTATCTATTTATTTTAAATAGTGCTTGTGCTCAATGGGTTTACCCAAGTAAATGACAACTTATTGACCGCGTACAAATATCATAAGTACTCACAAGGTTGTATAAACAATAATAATTTCTCTTAGCCTTGGTCTCAAATGTAGTAACAGATAATCAATCATTATGCAGCGTTAGTTCAAATAAAATATTTTTTAAGAAATCTGTCAATGCCATTGCCACTAAAGTTTTACTTTTTTTACATTTTTGCCGAGGGTATCTGGCGAATATCATAATACGAAAGGTTATTAATTCTGAAGATTGTTGTCTAATTCTGAAACAAACAATATTCCATAAAAAGGTAGATTTTTTATGGAATATTATTGTTGACCCTGAGCCCTTATAACTTTGTTGGAAGTATTGCGAGGTGAGACACAATTTTCAGACTCGAGTCAACAACAACGATTAAATAGGGTTAGGTTTTTTCTTATATAATTACCATTTTTGGCTGATGCCATTTAACTGTTTTTTTTTTGTATTTTGCAAAATATAAACGGAACTTCACATGTTTAAAGTATATTTTTCGGTGGCTTGTTTACATTTTTCTGTTGAATAATTGTTTTATAATGTCACCAGTTAATAAAATATCTAATACTAGATGTCAAGGTAAATGCATAACTGGATGATGTCAGAACGCCGACCGAGGATGACCTTAATATAAGTTTATTATTTTAACACACATATATGAATCGAGCAATGCTATATTTAACACGTATACCATCGTCTTTGTATACATAGATATAGCACTAGAGTACATTATATAATATACAATAATTTACAGAAAGGATCCACTGGTCAATATAGTAAAAAAGTGTACAAAAAAATTTGTTAATATTTGTTCCTTACGAGTATAAATGTGAAAGTAATTAAATGTGAAATGTGAAAAAATTAAGTTCCTCGATAAATATTTGAAACAATGATACCACAGATCAAATAAACTGTACTACGGTAATCGTACCTACTTCTCTCTTAATTTTATATTTTCATCTTCCCAAAGGAGATTTGGAGGAATACTTGCTATAAGCATAGCATTATCTGCCTATATGTTATATTTCTGCTTTGCCCTAAATTTGACTGGGAAAATGTATTTTGACAATATAATGCATTCTAATTCAAATAATTTTTAAAAAATACTACTTAATTTGAAGTTCATGCTCCGCAAAGAGAGAATAAATGACGCAAGTTATTATTTAATATTTGTGCTCTTTTAAAAATGACATATTTAATATATAATTATTTATATTTAGTCTTAGGTTGATTGATCATTGTCATAATCTGCAATTAAAAAATACACTTGATTGCATAATTTTTATTTGTAATTTATGTTAACGGGTTGATATTTTATAAATAAGGTTATAAAAATATCCTTTCATTTCAGCATGTGACTTTTAAGACCTTACATTGTTGTTGAGATTTTCAGATAGATTATAACTTAAAGTCATTGTAGCTAACTGGTTTGTGCTTAAACAACAGGTAATAATAATAAAAATAATAATTATTTGCCATAATTAAATAAAAAAGACAAAGTCACGGACCATAAATTTGATGAAAAACGTTTTTGACACATAGTCTCATAATAAAGTTCCATGTAACGTATATATAAATACTGAAATCCAAATGAATACTTGTAAACGGTAAAATATTAATTTAATTTAGGAATCGAACCCCGGACCGTGAAGTATATATATCTAATAACAGTTGTTTTATGAAAAGAAAATAACAAGTTTAATAAAACTACCTTTTCATAGGACTAATTTTTTGTTTATAAAACAACAGTTATTAAGAAATGGCTTAAAATATGTAAAGTAATAATACATTACTTATTACCACATACATACAATTCTATCAATCAGTCATTTAAATTTGTTTTAATGTAGTAGCTAAAATACTTCGTACCCGAACTAGGACTTCCAGATCGTGGATGCCAACGCAAATATCTTATTTTACAGCCCATATACATATGTCCCACAGTTCGGCACAGGACTTATCGTTTCTGGAGGAATGAAGATTAACCTACCACGGTTGTCCAAGGCGGATAGGACACAAGTATAACATAGACAAATACCCATACGGAATATATGTACATTGGTAAATCATATAAAGAATATATCGACGACAGAAAACGTATTTGCTGTGAGTAGAAAATGATGTATTTTGGTTTTATACACCATTTGAATCAGAAAAAAACTGCGCCAAATGGTCTCGGTCGTTTTTTAAAAATATTTTTTTTATAAACTAAGGCCGCAAACCAAGCGTCATCACGGCCTAATGTTCACTTCCGGAATCGCTAACACACCGGCTAAACGAATCCGGCTCATGACAGCTCAATACAAAATCGGCGTATACGGGTCTTTAGTGAATAAAAATAACTAAACACATTGTCACTAATTAAGTAACCAATTCCGTCAATTTGCATAAGGTCGTGACTTGGTAAGTTCAATAACAGCAATGTTACGCAGACGAAGCGTGAAAGAGTTACACAATAGCTTCGTCGTGATCGTAGTGTAGAGCATTGTGACATAGTAAATGTCACGACCTCGTCACACGTAATGAGTTATCTAAATAGTTTTTTTTTATAAATATATCTTTATTAATACCAGAATTGATTGAAAAATACCTTTAATAATGCCTAAACGCTACGATGACCTTAGTTATATTAAATTTAATTGTAAAAATAATTTTAAAAATTGTAAAAATAATTAAACATATTATAATACTGATAATTAAAAATATTTAAGCAATATTGGATGCTACTGTTGTTTGCTTCTGAGCCTTATTCTAGGATTATATTATATGAGTCGTAATGAGGAGCATTTACATTAAAAATTTATTTGGCATCAAAGACTGTGGAGTAAAATGTAGCAATAGAGGTTGAATCGTTTACGAAATCGTGTCACTCACTCGCACGCGATGCATCCTGTTCCTGCAAGAAGTACGAGAATCTGTTCGAAGAATATCGTTATAACTATTCTGAAAACAACATTGTCCATAAATATTTACAAACAGGTAATGGACAACAGCTATCGGCGAGAAATGTTACCCTCTGCGATCTTTTAGCCGCCTACCCAGTGTGTTGACTATGAGATCACCTGGCTGAGGCTCTTGAAGATGATGCTGAAATTCTATATTTAGTTTTATATACAAATTTACATTAAATATTCTTCAAATTTTGAAATGAATGAATCTATAAAGCAATAATTGAATTAAATGGAACGAGTCTTATAAGTTTTCAACTCATATTTCATATTAATTTTAATATTAAATAAATGTAGTTTAGTAATCGTAACAAGTTAGCATTATAATTTTTGTTATTTACTGATTTTTATTTACACCACAACTACCACTATTTATAACTTCACATGTTGGTGATTGATAAGAAATCGGTACTTTAGTCAACCTTTCTTCGTGTTTTACAAACTAAACCAATATTCCACATCCACTCCAAAGAGCAAGTAATCACTTATCACTATCCCACTCCTTCATCCACAACCATTGAACATTTGATAGTAGTCTGTCTTGCTTACACTTAAGCAAGTTATTTGAAAGGCATGGCTATCTCTTTTTCACTTACTTTATTTTTCCAGTTCGAAATTGTCATTAGAAGAGGGCGCTCGTGACAACGTTTTGTTATTACTTTTGTAAATAGTAAAAGAAACATTAATTTAGTGTAAGCTATAATGACTATTCTTATCTTATCTTATTATTTCATCTAAATTAAAACAACAATATGGTCAAATATTGTGAATCGACTTAATTTCCTATCAGGGATTAATTAACATTACTTGTAGGGTGTGGTGATCTGAATAAGCATTGGTCGATTTTTGTGTTTTATCTTATATTAATACAAATTGTTGATTGTGTTATACAATTCGCTAAAAGTATAGACTTCAAGAGTGTAAGTGAAGTGTTTTTTCGTGGTTACAGAAGTCGTCATCGACGAAAACTACAACAATGACAACGCCGGCCAAATTGTACGGACGAGAGTTGTCTGCTTATGATGAAGTGGATGTAGATGAACTGCTGGCTAAATTGTCACAGGAGGAGCTCACCATGCTCGCCAAAGAAGTGGATCCTGATGTGAGTTTAAGTTATCTATTAGTAGGCAACCTTTAGTCTCACTTGTGCAATTTAATTTAAATACTACAAAATACTAAAAAATTTAATTTAATAACTGCTAACATTAAATTATCTATTATATCAGAAAAAATAACTAACATTTACTATTTTTTATCTTAAAGTTCATCATTTAGAGCTTTTTTAAAATATATCACATAAAATGTTGGTGATATTAACAGGTTTTGTTAGTTCACTGCTAAACATAGACTTCTTTGTTGAGAATATATTTATAGTTTATTATATTTTGAATTCAAGCATTAGCTCTATTAGTAAAGGCTATGCTTACAATCTAAGGTTGTTAGTATTGATAAACCATATTTTAGTACAGGCCACTAAACTTATATGGAGTGGTTCAAAAAAAGTTCTAGGAATATAACATTGATTGTCTCTTTTTTTTAATAAGGAAATGTAATTTTGAACTCCCTCTAGGTAGGTGGAGTTATAATCCACATAGGGCCATTAGCAGAAACTAGATAACAGAGAAAAAAGAAATGATGAAATATTAAGTGGGATCTGTCTAAATATCTGTATAATATGTTTTTAGTAAAGCGAAATTGTTAATTACATTTATAATAAGATAAAAGTTGCATAAATTTAAACACTTTATTTACATTAATAAGCTATTACAATTGTGAAATATACATAAGTATACATAACATACATATGTTTCCACAATTTAGGAGTGGCTTTTGTTGATACTTACAATTGGATTGAAGGTCGACCATTATACTTGAAACTCGGTTTGTCATTTTAAGAATACTAGTAAATCTCCTGTAAGATAATGCTTATATAAAAACGGCACTAAATATTGTATTGTTTTCTTCTTGATTGCTGGGATTGCTTTGTGGAATAATCCCACATGATTAAACAATTGAAGCATTTTCCCCACAGAAAAACCATTTCAATTACTAATTGTTATGAAGGAAAACAACTTCATTCAGTTAATGTTTGTTTTTCCTTGCACATGTCACCATGTTTTCAAAAACATGTATTTTAACCACTGAAGAGAGATATATCAATTATGTTTACAATAGTTATTTGCCTCAGTGGTTAAAATACCTTATAAAATCAAGGGAGTTAAACCCAGATCAGTAGAAATTGAACTATGTTACAAAATATCCTAAGGGACCCACTTAGGATATTTTGTCTTGTACATTGCAATACTGCATCATGCAAGAAGAAACAGTCATTTTAGGGAATCCTCTATATCATTGATTATTAAACATCAATTAATCCTTTTACACATTTGCTTTCTTAAAAATCAACAATTTTAGTGTTATGTAATCCTATTTCTTCTCTTCTATTAACATTTTAAAAATTGTCCAACTTTTTTATATTCCCTATGAAATCCATGGTATCATTTTATTCTATAATAACCTAAATTATAGCAGCTTTAGACTAAGAACCTTTTTATAAAGAAGATACATCTGAATTTATTAATTACTTACCTAATCAGAAATTAATTTTAAGTAGATTTAAATGATTATTATTTAACTTTTAAATTTAAATAAGCAAGCAAATTAATATTATACAATGAATATTATTAACATTTTTATTAAATAAATATGTTCTCTGTAGAGCATTAATTCTTGTTTTTAAATTTGTAATTATAGATCCCCATTTCATGAAAAGTCTAGGTAAAAATAAAAGTAAATGAAAACTTAAGGTAAAAGTGATAAGTAGAATAAGATTACAATTAAATGATACTGTTCTTTGCATATTTTTGCCAAGTGCCTATTAATTCAAAGATAGCAGGTACACATAATACCCTAAATTGCTGCTTACATGCTCTAGTAATCACATTGTATCTACATACCAGCATAAAATTTTCACATAGGGTCTATTTGCATTATAATTAAAAATACATACTACAATTATTCAATAAAAGAAAGTTTATATGTATATTCTTTGATCAGTCACTGACAGTTTGTTTTCTTAAATTTAGAGTCATTCAGAAGACTATGTTCATCGTTTCTTACTACTACTGTTTACTACTATTACTTTCTAGATTTTACCAATTACATAATCATATATAATACTTCTTTATAAACCAAACATCAAATTGTATGTGTATAAATATAAACTGAGTTAGTGAAACAGTATTCAAGTAGTATTTATTATTTTATTAATTACTCCTGTTCATAAGGATGAGAGTACTTGCAGGAAGGTGAATATTTCGTTATTCAATTTTTTTTTCTTTTATTATTTTATTGTCTCTTGAGTTAGAGTGTGTGTGTGTGTGTGTGTATATTGTATATATTTATATAATTAGTTTTTAATTTTTGTTTTGTACAAGCTGCACCACCTTCAAACAATTTTTCTCACTGTCGCCCACAAGTTGACAGGTAGAGAATGCCCAATG
Source organism: Baronia brevicornis (assembly GCA_031353405.1). Taxonomy (NCBI): domain Eukaryota; kingdom Metazoa; phylum Arthropoda; class Insecta; order Lepidoptera; family Papilionidae; genus Baronia; species Baronia brevicornis. The sequence continues at coordinate 421,218 of JASFAT010001167.1, forward strand.
GCATTAAGTCCGCCTAGTGTACATATATTTTGTGCAAAAAAGTCGAAATAAAATAAATATTTACTTGTACTAATTGGATGTATAGCTGTGATCGGTTATTCACTCCTACTTTATGAAAAAACTATCTGCACACATTTCCCTTACTTGTAAAACTGGCTGTGAGTATTTCTTATGCCAAAGAGCTTATTTTGATATAGTAGAACTATATCAAAATAGGATCTTTGGATTATCCGATGCATATAACCATACCGATGCATGTAGTATCTTAACTTAAAATCATGTATGATTTTTAAAGTTAACGTTTCGTATTCCAGGACAACTTTCTCCCACCATCTCAGCGCAACAACTACGCTTGTGAAAAGGACCCGACGGGCCCCCTCAACCGTAAGAAGTTGATCGAACACATAAACAAACAGGCGCTAGAGACGCCCGACAGGCCGGAGGTCAAACCGTATGTGGCGGGGGTCATACGTGGCAAAAAGGTATGTTGTGATTACTACTTACTTCGCCTGCACAATAAACTAAAGTATGTTTTGGATTTTGATACGTGAACCTACTATTGATTAAGATGATGGGCAGCCTCTTGTCGATCGCCTGATGAAAGCTCGCTCAGGTCACCGACCACTGCGTCGCTCCATCGATACCTAAGGCAACCGACCGGACGGTATTGCCATGTATACCCTTTTGGCCACACGATCTTCTACCATCTTCTCCAAGTGATCAAGCAAACGGTGTCCATGCGCCTTATGCTTTAAATTATACTTTACAAATTAATTTGGGAATGTAAGTTTCACCTTCAAGTGATATGGGTACTCTAGATCAGAGATGGTCAATTTGATTTGACCTAAAATCTTCTGATTACTAACTAAACTATGCGTTATACCAATTGCCTAATCAGTACTTATTCATAAATTTACCATCGAATCATATTTCACATTATTATAAATTATATATTTCTTGGCCTTGCTACGATCCACTAGACTAGTAGCCGCCATTGACCGGTTAGCCACCCTTGGTTTTGACGACCCCTGGCCACCAAGGTCTAGGTTATGAATTTGAATAGTCGATTTATATACTTATGCTAATATACACTAAGGTACTCTAGATGCTTTGCCTCAGGAAAAAATGTAGGGTAGTAAGAAGAAACGAAAGGAAAATAAAACTCAAAATAGTTCACATTATCACACGTGGTGATCACACTATATGATTTTTTAACCCGAATTTATCAAGATTCGTTTAATCCGTTCATAGAAATAACATAACCAAATCAATATATTAGTACTTAATATTATCAGTGTTTGTTTAAATTAGATATGACACTCAGCTGTGTTTATCGAGGTGTTTTGCTTTATCAGCTGCCACTGATAGTTCAAATATAATGGAACAGTTTTTTTAACATTAAGTCTTGGCGCCTACTGACATTGCGGCTTGGAATGGGATCTGTCGGCATACCTAGATATAAGGTGCCATCCATAAATTACGTCACAGGTTAAGGGTCAACAGAGTGTAGTTAAATCGGGCGGGGGAGTCATAAACTTCATGACGTCATATATACAAATGTTATAGATCATTCATTCATTCATTTGAATTAATGGCTATTATTAGTGTCAAAATAGCACGGATGATTTGAGGGCTGTAATTACAAAACCCTCTAAAACGACTCTCGACACATTTACATATTTTTGCACCAAAATAAAGGTTTTAAATTTTACTTTCAATATGTCTATCTCTAAGTTAACGTACATAACCCACTTAAATTCACAGTAAAATCAATCTAAAAAGTAATGTTAGTTGCAAATGTCGCTAAAATGTAGTATGTTACAATCACAACGTATTCAAAATAATCTTCTTATATAAAATTTCTTCAGGATTATTTAGAGGGTTTTAAAATTATACCCCTCATTTCACCAATGTCAAGTAGAAGGGATAAGAAATGTATAAATTTTAAACTTCAAATCCAACCAAAAACTTTAAAATACACGTAATTATTATATACATTTATATTTATGAAAACATAAAAATAATTTGGAAGAGCTGCTTTCATTGCTGTTTTTTTAATAATTTATAATTATTGTATTAAATTAAAACAGCGCATGATGTGACGTCACACCAGGGGAGATAGATTGAGCGGAATTAATTTATTATTAAATTATAATGACTACAAATGATTTTTAAACTTATAACAATATGCTTCAAATCTTGTAAAACAATACTGATGTTTGTTGAGCGAAATTAAAGTAACAGATCATAAGTTGGTTTTGTACTGACTTAGCCAACACTTTCTATTAATAATTAACTAAAAATAATAATCTAAAAAATTGCTAGACAAGCAATCCTCGCCCTCCCTCCTACTCTGTTTACAATTAATCATATAACGTGCACATTTGGAAATATGTATAACAAAATATATGCCCCCGCACTAAAGTAAATGAACTACAAAAAGTAATGTGTCAATTATACCTATCAACAGTAAAGTATGACGTCACAGTACCGTCACTTGGCGTTCTAAATGAGAATTACAGAACTACCCACGTTAAACGTTATTTTATCGCTTTTATTAAGTCCTTACAACTGATGCCAAGGCCTCTCGAGGTGTATGAGCAACTCTTAGTTAATTAACTCACGGAATAATGCTTATATATTAATTGCATTGTTTTAGCATGTTTTGGAATATTATATAATAACTAGTTGTACCTTACGGGCACTACTAGTTGTTATATAATATTTCAATTCCGCGTAGTAATACCACCTAAAGAAAAAAGACATATGCGATGAAAAAATACTTATATGTATTTTTTTCGTCAGGAACTTACATACCAAGAACTGTGAGTGCATGTTAAGTCCTTAACAGCGCCATCTTTGGGATATTGTCTGCTCTAACTATTGTACTTGGCACTTACTGTATAACACGGTAATTGGCAGTCGGGCGCAGTATCGATCTGACTGGGAAGTTTGGAGCCCTTTCCGTTGGATGGCGTTGCTTGCGCATAAGTTGGTTCTGTTATACATAATGTAGTGAACTTATTAACTAGTGCTTCCAGAACGCTTCTTAGCGGAGGAGAAATAGCGAAAGAAAAATCTAATAATATTTATAATAATACAAAATTAAAATTGCCAACGCAGCAATAACCTTATAAGAGCTCTATCAAAAATGTGCTATATTCCAAATTTGGGTACTTTTTTCATTTACTTTTGTAGGTATATTGATCATTTAGATAAGGTAACTTAACCATCCATTAACTATATCGATTATTGTTTTTATTTAAATAAACAACATATATTTTAGAAAGCAAGATATGTTAAAATAAAAATTAAATTATTTTATATTTGAAGACATGAATGGATGGACGTGTGTTGTCTCATCGCACGTGGGGAAAAAAATAAGGTTAGGTGATAAGAACGTTTTCGCTTGCGCCCGGTTAAAGGAGAAGTAGGTACCCGATTATTTTTTACACGGTTTTGTCTGAAAGGTATCCGTAAATACCGTGAAAAAAACAGAAATAGGTGGAACTGCTTATTTGGAGAATACTGTTGAAATTCCAGTGGATCCCGCCGCCACCGCCGGAGAAAGTGCGTGATGCGGAAGAACAAATCACCATCGACCTCGGCGACGAATATGAACAGGCGCTGGGAACAGCCACGCAAGAGGAGATCATCGATCTGGCCGGTAAGTTTGCTTATATTATATATTTTCTATTTTTAATAGTTGTAGAGTGGTGAGACTGACTTTATCTAGGACGTACTACGCCCTCACAGAACAAGGATCATATGGTAGTATTACTGTGCTACCGTTTTTCATATGATGAGTGCAGGCATGCGCAGGTCCCATTTTTCCCTTCTCTTATTTTCTGTTCCCCTTCCATCCATAGGCAACGCATCTGCTGTACCCTTACCATCGGGTGATCCCAGAAGAAAATGCGCACAATTTTCTTATCTCTTCTATTAAGAAGTATTTCCCCTTTAATTGACTATATATGTTATTGACCTTTAAATGATTATATGTTAACAAGGCCTACTTATCATACTAAATTCTTTGACCAATCTTTCACCGTACACGCTGTCCTATTGCTGTTGTCTGGAAGAAATCGCTATTAGCGATAAGACCGCTATTTGTATATCAATATTACAATCAATATTTGTTTAACTTGTTTTTGGCGTACAATAAATAATATATCTATCTATCCATCCAAATGACTATGAAAGTAAAATACTTTTATAATAGTAAATATTTTATAATATACGCTTGATCTTCACAAAAGTGTCGTAAAATAGACTAAAATTAAGATCAAGCTACTTCTTTCGATACATATTTGATAATATAGGACAATAGTGGTTAATGCACCAATCTAAGAGTGAAGTATTTCCATTAGTGAATTTTTTATTAACTGATGTTTAAAAAAATACGTGTAGATATTTTAAAAATACGTCATCCGATTAATCCTTTAATTCAAACGTTTTTACGAAGACATATATTTAAAAATATTTATTGGTACATTTAAACTCGAACATGTATCTGTTTAAAAAACAGGTAAAAGGTATATTTAAGTTTTCTTTATCTTTCAATTTAGTCTGAGTTGAATAAAATATAAATGCCGTTAATTTTTTCCAATTTAAAAAAAATTGTATTATATTATCAACATTTTTTGTATATTATTTTATGTCTTTGTTTGTCTTCTTAGTTTGAAGTGTCAGATACATAAAAATTAAACGGTTGTATTTTTTTTTTAAATTGAATAAACAATCTTCTCTGCGCATTATTTTATATCTTTGTTTATCATTTTTGGCTCAGCGGCGACCGATTGGCTCAGTGGCGGGGCCCTCCGCCCGCGGAGTCAACGGTCGCGGGTTCGATTCCCGCATCGGAATAAATATTTATATGGATTTTTAAATGTTTATTCCGAGTCTGGTAAAACCCCCAATCCACATTTCCTTTCCTGCCCCTTCCTTTCTTCTCTATCCTTTCCCTTCCTCTCCGCCAATCCACGGTCTGCCGTGCCAATGGATGTGTGGCTAGGGGCGAGCCTAGTCGTAAGCGTGCCGATCGTCCCGGGGTCGGGCTCCCCTGGGGCCTATGGTGCCTTACCTCAGCATGCAGGGCTCTGCTGGGGCTGACCTCCATCCTCCCTTGCGGCTCGTGGGATTCACTAAAGACGAATTTAATATACCTAATTTGTCAAAAATGACGGCGACGTGGTTCGCCACCCGTCACGTCCTGATTCTCACGAGGGCGAAAAGCGACCAATGACGAGCCGTTTCGCTGCGATGAATGGCAGCGGATGGAGCTCTGTGGTCTTTGCTAACCCCTGCGGGGGATAGGCGTGAATATATAAAATAATAATATCATTTTTGTTTATCTTCCAACTTAGTTGAAGTCTCGCATATATAAAAATAAATGCTTGTATTTAAAAAAAAATTGAATAAACAACGTTCTTTGTATTAACACGAATGAGCGGTATAAACAATCTTGTCTGCGCATTGTTTTATATCTTTGTTTATCATTTTTGGCTCAGTGGCGGGGCCCTCCGCCCGCGGAGTCAACGGTCGCGGGTTCGATTCCCGCATCGGAATAAATATTTATATGGATTTTTAAATGTTTATTCCGAGTCTGGTAACACCCCCAATCCACATTTCCTTTCCTGCCCCTTCCTTTCTTCTCTATCCTTTCCCTTCCTCTCCGCCAATCCACGGTCTGCCGTGCCAATGGATGCGTGGCTAGGGGCGAGTCTAGTCGTAAGCGTGCCGATCGTCCCGGGGTCGGGCTCCCCCGGGGACTATGGTGCCTTACCTCAGCATGCAGGGCTCTGCTGGGGCTGACCTCCATCCTCCCTTGCGGCTCGTGGGATTCACTAAAGACGAATTTAATATACCTAATTTGTCGAAAATGACGGCGACGTGGTTCGCCACCCGTCACGTCCTGATTCTCACGAGGGCGAAAAGCGACCAATGACGAGCCGTTTCGCTGCGATGAATGGCAGCGGATGGAGCTCTGTGGTCTCTGCCAACCCCTGCGGGGGATAGGCGTGAATATATAAAATAATAATATCATTTTTGTTTATCTTCCAACTTAGTTGAGGTCTCGCATATTTAAAAATAAATACTTGTATTTAAAAAAAAATTGAATAAACAACGTTCTTTGTATTAACACGAATGAGCGGAATTTGCGACAATTTGGCGGGCGTCCAGACTGTATTCATCTTGCTTGATAATCTCCGGTCTGAGGGCACAATCATCTTTATAAAATAAAAATATGAATCATAAAACACGTTATAACAAGTTATAACAGTCAGATTTCAGCAGTATTGATATTGTTTTTATTCTTATGTATTATCATATATAATTGATTGCAGATTGTTGGTTTATATGTGGGGTCGATCACAAGTATTGGGTCGTGACATAACTTCGTTCGGTTCTTTACCATTTATTCAAAGCAAAATACATTCTTAAATAAAAGCTTTTATTATTAACTATGTTGTCCATTATTTTTTCTCAATCTTACCCAACGTTCAGACAATTGCAAAATGCCATCTCTCCAGTAGACTTCGTCTTTGCTTACGAAAAGTCTCTCAAGATTAATTTTTATTTCGTCCAAAAATGCGAAATTTTTTTCCTTGAAGATAATTTTGTAGTGAGCGTAATAAGTGGTAGTCGTATGGTGCGATGTCCGGGCTATATGGATGGTGAAGTAGAATATCCCATAAAAACCCTACCAACTTCTGTACGGTGGTTACAGATGTATGTTGAAATCGAACCCGCGACCATTGACTCCGTGGGCAGGTGGCCCCGCCACGCCAATCGGTCGTCGATTCATGTGTGTTGCTGCAGAGGAAAATAAATTGATCTATGTATCTGTCTATTTTCACCAGCTATCCTCGGCTTCCACTCGATGATGAATCAAGATCAGTACCACGCGTCTCTGCTGAATAAAGGGCAGCCTGTCGGCCTTGGTTGGGATGGCATTACCAAAGCAACTAAACCTAAGGTATGTGTTATGACTAAACTGACCATGTTTTTTCTATCTCATTACGGTACGCCCATACTTCCATATCAATATTATAATGACGAAAGTCGAGAATTCCACGCGAGCAGAAGCTAGGTGGGTTACGCCAGTTAGCAAGTTAACAATAAAAATAACCACACCTTTTACATTTTCCTCATTTTGAACAAATGCGACAATACAAACAATCTTCACATTAATTATTGTTAATTATAAAAAATAAACCACCATCTTTACACTGCTTACACTCTACAGCTTGGGGTAAGGGTGACACTTTTTTTTTGTACAGTAACACCCCGACTTACGGTACCTCGACATACGCAAATTCGGAGGAATTAATACCATTTTTTAATTTTCACATTTATTTCCTAAATTATTGTTTTATTTAGTCTCCGGTCCCAATTAAACATACTTTGCATGTCTTTATATGCAAAATTGTACACCGTCTTGCGCGAATTCGACTTACACGGATAGCGCGCGGTCCCACCTATCGCATAAGTCCTGGGTATTACTGTATTTTATTCTTAAGTTTGTAATGATATTTGTTGCTGTAACTCATAGGTTTCCAACAGGGACGGTGGAACTTTTCATGGCGGTAGTGGCTCCAAAGACAAATAGGAAGCGTCATGAAATATCTCTGTTTTTAAAAAAAAACATTTGATCTAGCCGTCTAAAATGTTTATCTTATTATTATGGCGTAAATAAATATTTTTGTGATAAGGGCGGTAGTCCATAAAAGAACCTATGGTGTAACTTATCAAAACCTACACAACTAGATTCTTTAACATTGCAGAATCTCGTTAGCATATCTCGCATAAGATATCTCGTTTTCTGGTTTGCCTTCTTATTTAAACTTTAATAATTTTTGCAACTTATATATGTCACACTGCTAAGCCTCTCTATATCTGGAGATATGGAAATTAAACTTATCACGCTTGTCCAAGGCGGAATGGTTATCGACTCTGAATAAATAACTGTACGCCATACGTACATGATGTACCGATATGAGAATCCTAAACTTTCCTCCAAAAGCGGTAGTTCCGCCACAGGAAATTAGCTCGTTGAATTTATTTATGTGTTTATTTTATGACTGATGTTACTTCTTGTTATTCATTTAAAAATAATATACTTTTTCAGGTGTACCCAATGGACCCCCCCAATGATACAGATCCAGACGAGACCATCAAAAGGGTAGTGGAGAATGACCAGAAACTCACTGATCTCAATTGGAATAACATTAAGGTAGCTTAATGAAGTATTATATCATATCAGATTGAAAAATATATTTTTGATGTGATACATCTCACTGTGCGAGTATGCGAGTGAAATCGTAGATTCAGACGTGTCGATTCAGGCGTGGTCACATATACCAAGCATTCTATGGTGCTTCTCTTTTTTTTAAAGCTTTAGCTTCCGTCCGAAAGTGTTATTTGATTTCATCTTTTTTTTAATGGCAATCAGGTATGACGAGTGTCAAGGAAACAATAGAAATAAAATGGTGGCAATTCTACCGAAACTTACCATTACATACATATTACATACTATAAATTTTCTTTTTAACGATGTAATTTTTTATTATTATAAAAAAATTTTCTTTGTTTATGAATTATTTTTTTTCTAACCATCCTGCGGATAATGTATCACCAACCCACGTCAAATTACCTTTTTAACACTGCATTCATCCTAGGTTGTCTGGAAGAAATGGCTATTAGCGATAAGACCGCCATTTGTATTTAAATATTACAATTAATAATTGTATATTTTTGTTTTTGGTGTATATAAAGTATTAGAGACAATAAAAAAAAATTTAGACAGAATATATATAATACAATACAGAAAATATCTATCTATCTAAATTGTAACAATTCCTTAAATTTGTAGAACATAAGCGACGAGAAATTCGAGAAGCTATTCGAGGGTTTGAAGACGAACACCCACCTGGAGGTGCTGTCGTTGGTGAATGTGGGTCTGAACGACCGCACGGCGCAGCTGCTGGCGGACGCTCTGCAGGCGAACAGCACGCTGCGGGTCGTTAACGTGGAGACCAACTTCATCAGCCCGGCGGGGGTGGTGCAGCTAGTGAGGGCGCTGCTCACCACCACCAGCGTCGAGGAGTTCCGCGCCTCGAACCAGGTCCCTATCTCAAGTTTTGTAATTTTTTTTGTTCAATAGAAGGACATCGATTTTTTTTGGGGTTAAAGTAAGGCAAACGAGCAGGTGTGTCACCCGATGAATTAGAGAAGCCGTTCTCGAATACTCTGCAAGCGAATAGCACGCTGCGGGTCGTTAGCAAACGGGGACATCCACACCCTGTTAGCGGTGTGGGAACGAGTCTCGCGGATTAGAACCCCACTGTGGGTCGTTAATGTGGAGACTAACTTAAAAAGCCCGTCGGGGGTGGAACAGCTCGTTAGGGCGCTGCTTACTCTGCTCTCTACTTTTGTATGGTAGTTTTATACACAGGTTAGCAACGAAGCTCAATTTCAGCGGTGAGAGATTAGTACGATCGTGTCATACTTTTTTTTAGCGTCTCTCATTTCTCCAACCTCATTCGTATTTATTTATTGTCCATGACATTTTTTTACATTATTATATAAGAAAAGACATACACAAATTTTAATTAAGTTTTTCCAATTGCTATCGTGATGAGGTGTGGGTGTATGTAGTGGGTGCGTGCACGTGTGCGTGTGCGTGTGCGCAACTTGCGTATGTATTGTGTCAATCGCCGCCCGCTGCATCCATTCTATATCTACTGTAGAAGCGGTGTGAATGTGTTTGTATAAAGCATGCTCAGTTTTTAATCTATTTGGATTTTTTTAAAATTATTAAACAAAGAATATTGGTAGTAATTTTGTTAATAGTATAATATAATGTGTTAATTGTTAATTTAATTCCCTAAATGTACAGCAGTGACCTGTTCTAGTCTGAATAAAGAATTATTCACTTATTTCAGAGATCTCAAGTGCTCGGTAACAAGATCGAGATGGAGATAACCTCGCTGGTGGAACAGAACCCCACGCTACTGAGACTCGGCCTCCACTTGGAGTACAGCGATGCGCGGCACCGAGTCGCGAGCCACCTGCAACGGAACATCGACAGAAGTGAGTATTGTTGTCCTTTTCTAACATTAATACTGCTAACGATATGGCTATATTGAATGAAGGCCGTCCTTTTCTAACGTGAATACTGCTGCAGAGACAACAAGTGAGCTTAGGCCGTCCTATTCTCACATTAATACTCCTTCAGAGATAGCAATTATGAAGTACTAGGCTGTATTGAAGCGGAGTATCACATTGCGTAGCTAGGTCTTCAGAAATTTCTAGAATTTGTCCAGCTTTTGGTTTCTCAATGTAGGTAAGTTTTATATTAGTAAATATAACCAGGTCTTTTAAAAAACAAACAACATTATATTTTATTAAAAAAATGGAGTTTTAGAAAATACTAGGGTAACAACATCGGCAGAGGTAAGTTTTATTGTTAATGATATGTGATTCTATTAGAGTAGATCTATTAGAAGAAATATTAGAGTAAACTTTGCTACTAGGGATGATAGAAAAGCAGTAACTCTGTTAAAATAATACTACAAAAATAAAGGTAAGGATTGTGTGAATCGTGTCCTATACCAAAGCCGGATAGCAGAGCTGGATCTTCAAATAACTCATGGTTGAACTACGATTAAAACATGTGAGTTCCTCTCGTTTTTTAACTATATTCTGTCTATATAATATATATATATATATATATATATATATATATATATATATATATATATATATATATATATATATATATATATATATATATATATATATATATATATATATATATATATGTGTTAAATAATATGTAAATCTTTTTGAAATAATTTAAAGTTATGATTTAATAATGATTACATTTTGTTCGCAATAAATTTATTTGTTTGAAACTGTTATAATTTGTTTTCTATTTCTTACATGTATGTAAAAGTCCATAAATATGTAATAATTTTTTTCATAATTATTTACACGTTCTTATACACAGGTCTTGCATCAACAGTAGTGGGGGTACATTGACTTAATACTTGCACTATTATTTTCAATTTAAGGCCGCCAGAGGCATGACGGTAGACGTGTGTGCTGTGCAACGAAGACAGAATAGCATTCTGTCTCTTTAGTGCCTTATAATATAACTAACTATAATGAAACGAATAAAGCTATAAACCAATCTAACATATAAGCCGCTCACAGTCGCTTTTGACTCAACCGGCGTGCACTTATCGATCGCAGCGACCTACAGCGGCTTTGATGCGAAATAAAAGTTATGACACGATCGCATTAATCTCTCACCACTCAAATTGGGTTTCGTCACAAGACCTGTGTATAAGACAGTGATTACTTGTATATCGATTGACATATCAAAGCTTTCGACGTCCATCCCGTGAATCAAAACCGGCCAATAGCCGGCCATCGTCGATGTCGTACATTAATGTTAGCGTTACGCCACAGATGGCGCTGCTCGGTGCAAATCCACCCGCCGGCGGCTGCGCACTCGCTCGTAATCATACATTTACTATTTCGTTTCGACCCCATCGCACATATGACCCTATGCGACAGTCGCGATACATTTGAAAATACACTTTATACTATCGTAAGTATAGTCCATATTCGCTAACTTCAGCATTGTAAACGATGTAATATATCGGTAGACAATATAGATTTTGGTTCCTGCCCATAATTGTTTTATTGGTTAATTTATTAAGTAAGTAACTATAAAAAATCGATATAAGTTGATAATTCTTAACCTTTACAATTTTTATTATAGTTGACAGATAACGTATAAGTATTAGTTTCATTTATTGATTAAAGCTTGCAAACTCAAATATTAACGCCTATAACTCATGATACAAAAAAATATTCCCGGCTATAACTCACGATACAAAAAAAATATATATATTCACGGCTATCATAATAAATATGGATAATCTTCGTACATTACCGCAGTTTTGATGACGTTGCTTTCATTTGGACCCCAGTAGGACTTAAAAAAGCGCGCATTTTTTTAGTTTATGTAAAATAGAAAATTCTATATCTTTTTCACATCTCTTGAACTGCGAAATCGGTTTAACATATACTACTACTTGGGAGACGATAAAAGTTACAAAAACATTTGGGTTTATTAATAAAAAAATGTCGTAAAATACTTTTATACTAATTTCGAATTTCATACGAGTTTGCATACCAATCTTTAATCTACATAGACTACTAGTTAAAAGTAAGTGTTATATACGCAGCAACTGAGCTATTTCCGCAATAGAATAAATATTTGGAAATAATTAGAGATTTAATTTCTTGACAAGCATTGAAACTTTATTGGAACATCCCTTTTAGAGTTTCACGATACTTTGAAAATGCTCGATGTCGATACCAAAAGTTAAGCGAATATATTTGTATCGCGACTGTTCGGACACATAGTAGTTGTGTTGTTAGGGTTCTAACACTTCGTCCGTACGTGCCGTTATAACGCAACCGGCGGTTTGAACACCCCCGCTTCTATTAACTCTGATCAAATCGTGAATCAAATTTCATCAGAAAGGAGAAATCGATACTCATCGATAACTCAAATCGACGTTGTCAGATTGCCGTTTGCAAAAGCGAGCTAGAGCATCACTAAGCTTGCGGTTGCCACGAAGCCGGCCTCCAGTTGTCGGCGTCGACAGTAGTTTCTTCAACATGACCCCGCCCAGTGCCGAGGAAACCACGCCCACAAGGGACAGCAAAAAGACAGTTATCAATGAACACGTTCAAGGATCAGTCATTGTAGAAGCATCTAGCCCTATTGATAGGCCGGAAAGCCAACAAGACAGCAGTGGAATTGAGAAAAAGGAAGAGAAATTTGTGCTTGCTGAGCGACCCGACATTAACCCAAATCCCCACTCGTGAGTAGACGCGAAACTCACACACTCACGCGTTTGCCCCCAATTTTTTTTTGTAGAGACATGTATGGCTGTGGTTTTGATCAATCCATGTATCTAACAGTAAAGAGACTACGTTGAAAATATTCCCACGTGTGGATTGAATTGGACATCGATTGATCAAGTTCACTACATGTAGAAACGACACACAATGACACACAGTGAAAATATATATTGTTCCCTTACAGTACGGAAAGACCTAACGCTGCGACTCCAGTTCAGGTTCTTTAACAACCTGCAAAAAGGGGCGCGTAGTCAATAGAGATACGTAAAGGTCAGGCCCGTAATGGATGTGAGATGTTAGCACGGCAGCGATAACAATACTTCGCTTACAAAAGCTTATTTACAATGTCGATTGATTGAGATTCATCACTCACAACTACGGTGCAGTTTTATTGGCAAACACATGGTTCAATACAATACACGATGCTTTCTTACAATTATTCTACATGAAGACAAAGTTAATTTGGTGTTTAGCGCGTCCTAAAAATATATTGGGTTGACAACAAAATTTATTTTTAATCTTTGGAATTGATATGTTTTTCTATTATTATATATTTTGGTCTACAGTGGCAACATTATGTTGGTCTACAGACAACATACACAAATTTTTATGTATCTGACAGATGTTGCAACAGTGTCAACATTATTTTGGTCCACAGACAACGTCTGTATACACAAAAATTTGTGTATGTTGTCTGTAGACCAACATAATGTTGCCACTGTAGACCAAAATATATAATAATAGAAAAATATATCAGCTCGAAAGATTAAACATAAATTTTGTTTTCAATATTAAGGTGAATTGGTGGAAAATAAATATAATAACGTTATATATATAAATATAGTAATGTGATTGCGCGGTTGTTACTAATTCATTTATTAAACAATATTAATTATTTTGAAATACACACATAATTAGTATTCGTGGATATATTAATTTTAAACTATTTATTCTTATTGAAGTTGTACACTACACATGCATCATTCAATAAAACTGCACTTTAGAAACAATACACTATAAATATGACACTTTAAAGTTATATTTTTAAAAAGTGACATGTTTCTTATATTTCTTAACACGTTTGACTCTATACTTTTCTGTTTATCTATTTAGACTTTCATTTTAAAAGCTGACCGTCATTAAAACACAATTTGGAATAAATTTAATGCTGTTTCATATTTTAATCGTTAACAATTTGATTTTTAGCAGAGAGGGGAGCGTAGGGCGGAATGATAATTTGTAGAAACGGCCAGAAAAATCGGTAAAAGTCCATGTTTACTGCGCGAATGATGAAGGCCGTTTACGATATTTTTTGTTTAGAAAAATAACGGTTTTTCTCAACACTATCGCTTTTGCTAATAAATATTATTTGCTTGATAGGCCCACGAATTGTGGGATCTGATTATGACAGGGTAGACATCATACTATCTGTTTTACCATATATTTGGTTGTTTTTTAACGGTTCTCGCAACAACTGTACCTAACCTAAGAATATTTTTGCTATCGACAAAAATGTGTGTTACCGACAAAAAATTACTTCATGCATGCGTGTGATATCTTACCGGAATGCGAATGACCTGTACTAAATCACTGAAATATGTCCTGAGGCATGGAATTGTTTGATATCTTTTTATACTTACCCAGTGTGAAAAACCAAAACTGTGTTACAACCTGTTATGAAACCATAGGCGTTATCTGATATTCGTTACAAATCCTAATATTAATTTATTTATTTTCAAAATATATTTTCAATTATACCATTAAAGTCGGCAAAATAGATGAAAATGAAAACATCTATAGTTTGACGCAAAACGGAGTTTCGTGCAATGACCCATCTTTCCTGTCTCCTACGATTACATACAAAATATATTGCTTTCACGCTCACACAATTCGGTGATCGGTGTTTGCAGCAGCTTTGTGAGTAATAAAGAGAGAAAGAGACAAGTTCAGACTGGTTATCTATTATATGAGATTTTTGCTGTTCGCTATATCATTTTCATTCATTTTAATAATACGGGTGTCCTTTTGTTCTATATAATTCAAGTTAAAAAAAATACGTTTATTCGCCAAGTTTTTCATTTAAAAACTTTTTAAAAAAATTGTTTAAATTAAAAATTAAGCCATGTCATCTTTGAAATTCACTCGCTTGATCATTTGACATAAACGAACCAATGACCTATTTAAAAGTAAAGGAATCAATGAACTTTTTAAAAGTAAAGGAATCAATGACCTTTTTAAAACAAAAGGGCTCAATGACCTTTTAAAAAGTGAAGGGATCAATGAACTTTTTAAAAGTAAAGGAATCAATGACCTTTTTAAAACAAAAGGGCTCAATGACCTTTTAAAAAGTGAAGGGATCAATGACCTTTTTGAAACGGACACATCAATGAACTGCACCATGCTAAGTGTGCGTTCGTAGATACAGATTTAGTGTGGAACAATATTTCTAAATTTTGGGATATTTGTACTACATGTGGATAAATTATTTAATCTGATACGAAGCACCTGTTTTTTTTGTTTATTTTTATTTAATTGTATTATGTTAGTATATTTAATTGTAAAATTTTTATTTAAATTTGTATTTCTTTTTTGTAACGAATATCAGTGCGGAGTAAATAAACACTATTCTGTATATAAATCCCTTTACGACCTGTTTGTGTGTATGCATTACAGTACGCCAACACCGCCGGAGCCAGACCAGCGCCTAAAGCCCTGAACTACTAGTGTGGTGAGTCCCTTGTTAAGTTTTAATAAACGCTAAATATATCATTGAATTAATTAACATACAAACTTGTATTTCCTTATGTATATATTAGTGTTATTTCGTTTTAAGTATTTTTAGTTACGTCTATAACTGAAAATGTATTTCTCACAATTGCATCATTGATTTTATATATTACTAGCTGATCCGGCAAATGTTGTTTTACCATATAAATTATTTCTAGTGAAAATTTTGGTAGTTAAATAAAAAAATATAGTGTCTTTGTCAAAAAAATTAAAATTTTGGGGAGGGCCACCCTTATCACTTAGGGGTATAAAAATACGACTAAATTTACGACCTGTTCTCAGACCTACTAAATATACTAAAGAAAAAGTTCATAAAAATCGGTCAAGCCCTTTCGGAAGAGTTAGAAGAAAAGAGATGTATTAGTTAGATTTCACAGTAATAGGGTCTCCATTGTATTCATGTAATTTTTATAATTGACACACTTCCTATAGCAATCTAAAATGTGCAACTTAAATCAAAAAGTACACGTGGTTCCAAGTATGCAATGTTTGCGTTCAAAATAAACTTTAATTCTCGCTTCGATATCATTTTTGTTTCATATTTATTGTATTATATCCATATCTGCACTATTGAAGACTTGAAATTTATTGTATAATCAGGTGTTTTCATAATTTGACGTGTAAACTTTCATTTTCAATATTAGCAACATGATTAAATCAACATTCTATATATAAGAAAACATTGTTCAAATTTGTTAAGATTTTGCTTATACTTCATACAGTGATATCGTTTGTACGCAATTTTCTTGCTCTAGCTACTAAGTGAGTAAGTCTTATTCACGAATATGGGTATTTTTCCGTTAGCCGGACGCAAGCTAAGAATCGTCAAATAATGTAGAATTCCGCCAAATTTCTAACCTAACCTATTTTTTCCACGTGAATAAAAAACCAAAACTTAACCTAATAAATGTCGAATTTTCATCATTTTTAAAACCAAAATTAAGATGGATGAATGAATGCAGAGAGTAGAGGACATGACCCCAACTGAACATTCGCCTTATGGTTGTAAGAAATTAAGCGATTTTTCGCTTGTTAGGTTAGGTCTATTTTTTTAAGTGGGGAAAAAATAAAAAGGTAAGGTAAGGTTGTCAAAAATTTGGCGGAAAACTACATTATTTGGCGATTTTTTGCTTGCGCCCGACTAACGGAAAAGTACTCGTGTTATATGTTTTTATCATTAAGTGTTCATCGTTTCCTCAGGCGGGCGAATTCGTCGATTGACCCAGTTTACCCGCAGCCCCAGCTGGGTGGTGGGTTGGATCCCATGAGCGTTGCACCCAGCCCACAATGCCGCACTCTGTCACAATGCTCTTTGTCTCTGTGTAGTATTTGACTCTCAACACATCTGGCTATCTATCAAATACTTTCGAATTATGATTGTCAACACACTAGTAACTTACTTTTATTTACTAGCTGATCCGACAGACGTTGTCCCGTCTTTATTATATTAAAAAAAGATATTTCAAAAACATAGTGTTTATGTATCTCAAACGCGCCAAGTTTAAAGCAAACTGTCAAACGCGCGAAGTTCGAAACGAACTGTCAAACGCGCGATGTCCATAACGAACATATGCCCAGTTTCAATAGTCATAATTTTTTCTGAAAAATTTCGATTTTTTACGCAATTTTCTAAATTCTTTTTACATAGAAACCGTCTGTAAAGTCGTTGTCAAGTGACCAAGGGGAATAATAGTTTTAATTAATTTAAAAAAAATGACAAAACTAAAATTTAATTTATATATATAATAATTAATTTATAGCTTGACTAGCTTTTTGGATCGCCTAGCCTTGACGAGCTATGTTTGATATCATTTTTTGTTTTTAAACTTCCTCCTTGCATCGTAATTCGAACGTATTTGTAATAAGCCTGCTGTTTAGCTAATTAAGACAATTTTTATACGTTTAAGGTACGCTACAGTGTATTTACATTTAGGGATACTTTGTAATGGCTTCGTGTTTTTTTGAGAATTATCAAGCGAATATAAAAAAAATCATTTATGGACTAAGTAGTATTTATTGACGTTTATACAGATTGTTAAAATTTTAAATTTGACATTTATGATTAATATGCGTTTGAAGTATCTTATAATAGATGAAAAAAAATAATATAAACTTTGAAATTATTATAGTACTACACAATCACAAAGACCCGAGTTGACAAGTAAAATCTATTTTTAGTGTGAGTGATGTGTGGAAACAAGAATTATGATTTTATTGTAAAGCATTATGTGAAAACAACCCATGCAGTAATCTGCCTAGCCTAGGTGATGGCAGGCCCATCACTAGTGGGCTGAAAGGATAGTTGTTCCAAAGCCTAAAACTTCAAATTAAAAAAAAAACGTAAACCATAAAGTACAATAAAATCACAATTTTTGTTTGCAGTATGCTTGTCGTATGTTTTATTATTAATTTTTATTCTAGTGTGAGTCTAATGAAATTGTATTAGTTTTAATCATTAATTGTAATATATGTTAGTCGTGCACATTCCATTAATGCAAAACATGCATCTTGTATCGTTTTACCAATGTTTAAAAATTAAAATATGAATATTCGTATTATATAAAATATTATTATTAATGAATGAGAAAATATATAAAATTGTTAACAACAATGTTATTAATCAAAAGTATAATAACTTTATGGACAGAAAATGACTAACGTAATTTTTTTAAATGACGAAATATATTTATCAAATCTTGACTTCGATAACAATATTACAATCATTTATATTGTTTGCTTTGTTTCTATGACTAATACATAGGACTGTTGAAATTTTCACCTGGATGTCATGTTCTGCGTCAATGGAGAGTAAATGTAACTTTAATTTTTCATTAAAGCACTAGGTTTTGTTCTCAGCGTAAATTGTGCCTTAGCATTTTTTATGATATTGACACCGAAGTAACGTTTACCCTTTGGCTTTAGCTGTGCAACCTTTTGCTTTTTTGAAAACAAAAAAAAAATTGCTTACCTATAAAATGTAACTTTATGTATATTTGATAGTGAATCTACTGGGGATCTAAGTGTCCATAACATTGTGATAAACATCATGTTTTTCCATTAAAAAAGAATATTGCTTTGTTTTTTTTTTTTCATTTATTTTCAATGTAAGAGAGATTATTTGTATATGATTTTAGATTTTTAAAGATTCTATATTACAATAATTTATGAAATTTTAATATAAATCAATTAAATGTGAATCATACTTTTAATTATAGATCTATATTTACGTCGATTTAGTTCAGCAGCATTTTGGTCCAACGAAAATTTTGACTAGTAGAGTCGCAATTCTGTAGTTTGTGGCAACAGTATAAATAAAGTACATAAAGACAAGTATGTTTTTTATTAACTTTATTCGTGATGAAACTGGTCAACCTGCATCAGCACCTCCTATCCCTGTTAAAATAAAACAAAAGTTAAATTTAACGTTAATTGTCTGTTCAAGTCTGCAATCTATTAAGTACATTTAATTTAAATTAACATGCTTTCCACGTCTGTTGATAACGATGTTGTTTGGTGCGATTTCTGACAAAAATAGAATTTATTATTAAATTGCACTATTCCTTTTCCGACCTAATTGGCTCAGTAGTGAAGCTTTTTTGGAGTCTGGTCGTAATTTCAATTCCCATGTAATATCATTATTTATAGTTTATCGTTATTGATTTGGAGTCTGCCAATCTGCCTTGGCAAGCGTTGTTGGATAGTGTCTATTCCCCAGAAATGTGGAGATATAAGTTTTTAATAAATATATTATTAAAAACCCCTAGTAGTAGATCTAACCGAAACCTAAATGCGTAACTAGAGCAGAAATAGGAGTAACCACAGAGCAAGTAATAACTACAGGAATAACATTTCATCGTATGACACATGAGTGCAATTGTTTGTTTATGAATAAGATGATCATAAAGTAGTTTGCAGCAAAATTATTTATTTATTGGACTTTTTCCGCCAAATTGCATCAATGACGTTGAGTTTTTCTATAATACAGGAAGGCAAATGAGCAGATATGTGGCAGCACCTAATGGAAAGCAATCAACGAACGCCCCTTATAGGCATCCGCAGTGCCATAGGCATTATTTAGCTTTTTTTTTTCATTTTTATAATGTCGTTTATCGTGTCTTTTTAACTTATCTGCAAAAGTCCATGAGTATTGGTATATGGCCACCATTTTATTAAGACTTATCGCGACAAGCTGAAATTACATTTAAAGATACTTATTATGACTTTACTTAATAATGGCATAATAGTTATAGCTAATTGCCGTCAAAGAAAAAGAAATATTTATTTATTGTTACGTCAAATCTGATATTGAAACTGAAATTATTAAACCTCTTTTCCAATTCAACGACCACCACATCAACTGCCTACTTCTATTGGCCAATTTGGGAGAGATCGAAATTAAAGTTGCTCTAAAGGCTGTAATTTAACGTATTAATAATAAAAAATACGGGTGCTCTTGGCGTATTTTTTTTAATAAAAAATATAATTTTAACTCAGAAAGGAATAAGGGAAAGAAACTTATGTAATTTATCAGTTTCTTGACATTTACAGTTGTCCATAGATATATAATTTATGATATTGATCAACACAATCAACCGCACTGATTAACCTCCTTCGTGTCTTCTCCCTTCTACGTGACATTGGCGAAATCATCCGTGCTATTTTGGCACTATTGAAAGCCTATAAAGCACTATTCAAATGAATGAATGACCAACACAATAACAGAAATAAATGGTTACAATTGTTCGGCTTATTATTTGACGTCGTACATAGGTAGAGAAGGTATAATATAACAAAATATATTTTTTTTACTTACCAAGCTGAAAGTGCCGCGTCTCTAACAAAATAATCGACTTATGTACATTCTGATAATGGCACACATGATGAGTTCTCCAGTCTGAAGTAACCAGGCTGACAGACACACCCAAGAGTGCAACTTTGTACACATGGTGTCGAACCCATGGCGGACACAATTATTTCACACTTATTTCGTCACAATTATTTCGGCATGACGAGAACACTTCGTGTTCCGGACACGTATTGTTCGAAGATGACTGTTGGGTCGTGAATACCAAAAATAGACTTGTTAAGAATAGAAGCGACAGTATTATTTTCATTGTGACCATTTTCGCTTTTGCTTCTTCTACCTGCATACACAATGTCAGTTTATATACCGTATTTTGTCCTTGGTCTATTTACATGGCTGCGTTTATCTACCCATGATTATTCCAACATGAATGAAAATACTTTTTCAGTATCAATTATTTAGCAATTTTATGTCTCTCTATACACTTTCTACAAAATAATTAATTCATGAACTATTTCCTTAATTATGTAGGTATATACAATTTAAGTGTAGTTGCAAACTTTAAAGATTTTCTCTAAGTCGGTTTTACTTCGATGAAATCTAAGAAAATTAGAAGTGAGTTGCGGAGGTTTCATATCTGTCTTCTTACACTCTCTTTCGTAGCCTACCTTTCTGGGTTCTTCATAGCCCAAGTATATCGACCGCTGAATTCCTGAAGGAATGTAGATTTACCCACCACGTTTGAGCAAAAATAAACTATTTAATAGTAAATTCATTGATACAATGTAGGGAATAGTGTCGTACATTAATTAATTGGAAAAAGAAAAACGTGTATTAGGGACATATTTTATAAAATTGAACTTTAGTTTTAATTATATATATTTAGTAGTCTTCTTTTTAAGATTCAATCAAGTTAAAAAAATATTTTTTATACACACACAATATATAAACACAGTGGTAATAATGTACCTACACTTAATATAAAAAATTTACTATTTTTATGCATTTTCTGGCATACATTTACACAAACTCCCGAGCAGTAATGTGCATTTAAATAACTTGATAACAAACCTGATGTGATGTAATATATAGCTCAATTTACATAATGGACTGAATAAATATTATAAATATTAGTAGGTGCGTATTTATTTTTTCTGCTACCAGTCCCTGCCGAGCCATTGTGGGCTGTACAAACAATAAAGACAAATATAAAGAGACATCTATTATTCACGTTTAATGAACAAAATATAGCACAAGATATTGACAAAGTATGTAGTATTCCGCGCACGTATGTTGAAGATGCCTCATTTTTAATAAAAAATTGTATAAACAAAAACAAAATAAATTACTTCTTACTGTTTTTGTTGTGGTTCCTAGTATTTATTTTCGGACTAACGGGTAAGCATGGTGTATGCTTCTACTACAGAAGGCTCGCCCGAATTATTTCAAATAAGTTTTTACAAACAAAATGGAGGCATCGAGGGAAATTGAATATAATAAAAAGGCATTAACGATTTATAAGCTTTATTTATTTGATAGGTATGTGTTATAAGGTTAAAACTTGAGGTTGGTTTAATGCATAATCCGTATTAAATTTCTAATTACCAGATAAAATGACTATATATTATACTTTACTATAATGACTAGCACAAAAATAAATATACTTGTAATTGATCATAAATAACATTAATACATGAAAGATCAAAAATGAACTATGTACTATCTTATATGAATACAAAACCATTTTCATTCACATTTTCAGTTCAAAGAGAACGTCTTCTCGTGAATCATTTTTCTTGAAGAAAAATGACTAAATCTAAACATATGTTAAACTTTATTTAAAAACCGTAGTCGTCAGTTTTGTAATATTAACGAAAATTCACCGGAAACAAGGTTATAAATATACGACAAAAGCAAGAGAAGGGATAACGAAAATACCTAATGGAAGTCAGAAAAGGAATGAAAATATTCAACAGAAACAAGGAAAGGAATAACGGTTTATCTTTTATTTTTCACCGTCAGAGATGTCAAAATTGACATTATACCTGAATTTTTATTATAGTTACGCTAAAATCTAACTGAGAAAGGCTGTCAATTTTTAACACTAGCATACTAAAACTAAGTATTGTCATTTTGGAAGACACGTGGTAGGAATAAAAATTAAACAGTAAATAAAAAGCTTAATAGTAGTAAATCAAAATGTATTTTTTTACAAATAAAAACAACATAAAAATTAATTTATAAAAAAAAAATATTTATGAATCATAATTAGATTTCGCAAAATAACGTCCATACATAAAAAAGAGTTATTATTGCACAACAGATTTCAAGTACCAAACATTATTAAAATCTAGTATTATAAAATAATAATTATTAAATCTCACATCACACATTTAGCATTGAGTACTACGTACTTTGAACTAGATTTAAAATGTAAAGATGCATACTCAACCAATGAAAATTGCTATTTTTATTATATTATATATTAATTATCTATTAATATATATAAATCTTTAAGTGATGCCATTTAGCTTCACACATAGCGTGCACATGTAATTAAATCAAAAATTCAAAAAAACGTATTGTTGAAATAAATATTTATGTGGTCTAAAGACATTTATTCTGAACCTGGTTGTTTTTCAATGTCATTTGTGTAAATGATGGCATAAATAAATAAATATACTTTTTCCCCTAATGTTGGCATCATTTTAACCTTCTGGACTTGGTATATTCCAAGAATGTATAAAAATTATTGGCTATAAAGTCAAAAATTATTCTTTTTTATTCTTCATTGTTAAGACTTTAAAAGACGTTTATATTATGGACTTAAATCTCCGATATCAACTCTATTTGGTGTGAATAGAAGAGTATATTTGTAATATATACAGGAAAATGACAGGTAATGTATTTATATGAATGCGTTTTCCAAATAATATATTTTTCTTTTCAATACGAAATAAGTACATTTTAACAAATAATTATTCATTATACCGAAATAAATTTATGTACTAATTACACTTTATCAGAACAAAACTCAATGGAAATTGATTCCATTGAGTTTTGATCTGATTATCAGAATTCGTAATTCCAAAAACTCACTTTTGATTCCATCCAAAATATAATCTTTAAATGTATCCGAAGAATTACTTCGTATTTACTTTTAAAAAAACACCCCTTTTTATACATAAAGTAAGAATAGTTATATAAATTCACTTTTCCATTCTACGTGACATTGGCGAAATCGTCCGTGCTATTTTGGCACTATTGAAAGCCATTAATTCAAGTGAACGAATGAATGAATGGTTTTATAAAAATCCTTAAAATATAAAAGAAAATCAGTTTTTTGTTGTTCCTGTAAAATTTACTCAAATGGATATGATTTTTAATACACAATGATGCACAATGTTCTCTATTTTGTCGTCCCCGTAAAGTCAGGTTGTTTTATTACGTATCGACAATTGCGTGATGTTGAGCATCGAGGCTTGTTGGCAGTGATATATACCCGTTTTCCATCTTAGCACATAACTTTCCATATACCATTATACTAATAAAAAAAATTATGAGAATCCCATGGAAGTAATCATTGCCCTGGAAGAAAATTCACACATTAAGTCTAGCAGAATTTTGCCTATTGAGATTTACCACACACCAGAAAGTTACTTAACATTATAAATTTACATTTATAAATAAATGATAAATACCAAAGTAATCTATCTTCATCTTGATTTTTCAGCAAAGTGGTAATTCACGATTATGTGAAACCGTTCACAATGATATTACAGCATCCTTTAATTAGAAAATAATTTGGATTCATACTTTTTCATCCATTTTACTAAACACATTCCAAACGCTCGATCCAAAGCGGAATCCTTCGTCAAATCCTTCGTCTTAGGTCGTCTTCACGCTTTAATTAACGCCCGCAGCAAACTGTCCCTCAGACACAAGCTGCTTCTTTACAAAACATGCGTCCGGCCAATCATTTCCTACGCAAGTGTCGCCTTCGCGCACGTGCATAAAAGAAAAATAAATAAACTTCAAGTGATACAAAATCGCTTCATTCGTCGAGCCACCGGTGCTCAGTGGTTCCAGCGCAATATCGACCTCCACTGCGACCTTAACTTGCCGAGCGTCAAACAACACTTTAAAACACTCTCTAAGAAACATTTTGAGAGATCCGAATCCACTGGTGGTACAATCGGTAAATTATTCACCCGATTTAAACGCGCGCCCGAAAAGACGACGCCCGCGTAACGTGTTACACGATCCGGACGACGAAACAGCGTCGTTCGGATCCACTCACGACACCAACACTCACACGCACCCCGGCTCTAGCCGAGCACGTAGAGTAGGGTCGTACCCGGTCGGTTCTCACCCCCTACACCTTACGGTCTATGGGACTAATAGGGACTATAGTTACTAAAGTTCAATCCTCCCCTACATGTTTAACGTAGAATTATAACGAATTTAAAATCAGCACACACACATATGTGTACCTCCGCCACGGCGTCAGGCCGATGGAGTCTGCAATTTGCGCAGATTCCCAATTACATTTTACTTGCCCGCGGGCTCTGAATACGATAAAGCTGTTAAAACCAATAGGCTACCAGCATTAACATCTTTGAATCCAATCACTTTTTCATCCAATACAATTTAAACCAAAATTTGGAAGAGATCAATGCCTTTCTACTAATATTTTAGTTACTAAACTAAAACTGGACTGACTTCATAAATTATAAATACGCATACGGTAAAAATACTTTTTTATATATTTATTATGACATACTTCACGCCCATTGATTAATTTATACATTATTATAGGAATGATAAGTACACCAACAATTTAAGTAACACCTCAATAAAACGTAACGGAAACATATCCATAGGTTTCCAGTATTGGAAAAAAAGCTAAATAGCACGCTACAAATTATAAATTATAACGTATTATTGTACACATTATAAAGTGCTAGTTTATATACTATAGCGTACTATTTTATACATTATAATGCTAATTTACATGTTATAGCGTATAATTTTATTCATTATAGCGCGCTATTTTATATTGTAGTGTAGTACATTATACATAATAACGTATTATTTCATATAAATATAGCGTGATATATTACACATCATAACGTGCTATCATATATTATAGCGTGCTATTTTAACCATTACAGCGTATTATTTTATATAATTTAGTGTACTACTTTATACATAATAGCGTATTATGTCATAAAATAGCGTGCTATTTTATAAATCAGCATGGAAAGCAAATACAGCGCGCGCTGTACGTTATGTCAAATTAGCAAGTGGTTTCCATTATTGCACTAATAACCTAAACCTTTACTTAAAACTCACCAAATAAATTTATTGGATTGGCTACGTTATTGTATTCTACTATCAATTTAGTATTGTGTAACCTACCCAAAGTGTTGAACGAACCTACAGTGCTACATAGAAGCGATTAAATGTTCTAACATGATTTGTTTAGAGTTTGAAATCAGTCAAAACTTCAATATTGTTATTGACTATTGATATTTGACTTATTTCGATGTGATATGCATTTTAAACAGTTATAGAAGTAACGGAACGTAATTTCTAAAACTATCAGTAAGATTACCACGATTCCTAAAGAAAAATTTTACACAACATTCTACGCCGACCCTACGAGAAATATTTCTCAAAATAAATAAATCACGTTAAAAACGTATCACACAGATATTCAACCAAAAAACAAGCGTTAAGCACATAACACTTTAAACTGATAGTTAACAATAACTCAATACGAAACAATCCCTTCTATTCCACGCTGTAGTCCGGTTTCTTGTCCCGCCGCCAGCTCAGCAGTTCGTCTAAAAGGGCCTCCAAAAGTGGATTCCCGCCCAACCGTGCGACCTGAAAACATTTTTGTCATATTTTAAATCCAAACCGTACTAACCGAAATATACATAAACGGTATAAATTCAAATTCTCTAATTTTCAATGTAAGGAATCACATTTCTCAAAGGTCAGCCCGCTAAAACTCAACTTTTTCCACCATTTCCTCTGGTCGGAGAAGAAACGGCGTAAGAAACTCTATAGTTATGTAGGTTCTTCTATTCTTCGCCTTTTTTCCCTCTATTCACAATGAAGTATCGATTTTGAATTAAACTTCATACATTGCCTCACAAACAACCAGCGAAACGCTTACGTATAACTAAATATAGTCTAGTTACATGAAAAAATTAATAATAATACAAAATGCAAAACAGGCCCAAGTACACCGGTCTCCATCAAGCAGCACCTGGTAACAAGCTAACCCCTGTGCCAGCCACGTTCTGTTATAGTTTACTGTTTAGTTCAAGGCATACAACAGAGCCAGCCTATTATCTTCTCGTGCGTATCATATGAGGCGACTGTGGGGGCAAATATCAATAGGCATTAGGGTACATAAAAAAAATAGAAAGAAAACCTGGTAATCAGGTTAATGGAGCCCTACATTCCCTTATGAAAAGTCAGAATGTGTCTAAAACGGCTCGACTAGCGCTATATCGGGGAGTGCTTATTCGGACTTTGATGTACGGTAGTGAAAGTTGGATTTGGTAGAAGGGTTACGTAAGCAGACTGAATGCGGTGGAAATGACAGGGTTAAGAAGTATGTGTGGGTTTTGAATGACAGAATAAGAAATGAAGATGTAAGAGAGCGAAGTGGAGTAAAAGAAGGTATCGTGAATAAAGTTGAGAAAAGGATGCTTAGACGGTTTGGGCACGTAGAGAGGATGGATGAAAGACGACTGGCAAAAATATTACGTTGCGGATGAGGATGGAAGGGTCGGTAAGGGAAGACCAAGGAAAACATACCTGGACCAAATTGCCGAAATTTTTAGGTAAGGCCAGGTTAAGAGTACCTTTAATCGGCGGGTTTACATGAGGAGAGTGGATGATTGTGGAGGAAGCAAGGTAAGTATGCAGAGATCGTAGTAGATGGAGATCTTTGGTCTCTGTCTAAGGGAAACAGACATGATGGATGTCATGAGATGGATATATATGTATGTAAGAAAAACAAACCGAAGAGACATTGCTCATATTTTACAGAGAATTGACAAGGTGTAGACGAGTGCTGGATTGGAGACCGCGTCTTAGCAAAATTGGTGTGAGACGCCTAGATAGATCGACAATAAACGTAAAGCTATTGGTAAAATTGAATGCGTGTAGTCGATAATCTAGGTAGATGGCACACTTTGGGAAAGACTTATGACTATCAGAGTACTGCTGTATATACAATGAAACAATGCGAGAAATAGTTGCTCTCCAAAATTGCATAAAGCAGAAAAACATAAGGTTCACACCTCAGCACGTGCTTCACTGTCCAAGGAATGCAATGCATCCCTAGTGTACTGAAAGCTGCCAAGTCGCTCCAAGAGCGACACGCAGTATCGCTTCACTTCCACATCGCGGGTGCGCTGACGTAGAATGTCTTAGTGATAGTTAAGGATAACTTTTAATATAAGAGCAGGCAAATGTGTATGATCGCCTGATGGTAAGCGATGACCGCCGCTCACAGACACCGGAGTCAACGTTGGCTTCCCAGTTTCGCGAGGAATCGGCTTTAACCCTTGCGTTCCGACGGGCGCATATATACGCCCTCGAAGAATGACCCTTCACATACGAAGAGCGTAATATACGCTCTGGAAAAGTGGGCGCGCGGTTGCGAAGAGCGTAGGTACATATAGGTTCATACCATATATACTTTTATTTCATACTTTCATGAGATACTTTTGTTAATCGAGTATCTGGCAACACTGCACGCATTAAACAATTGATTATAATAAAATAAAATGTGTCGTCTGCAGTAAACGAGGAAAAAGACGATGGTCAAGGTACTATTGTTCACAATGTGATTGATGTAGGGTTATGTGTGGTTCTATGCTTTCAACTTTATCATACCAAAGTTTATCATTAATATTATGTTCGGCTTTAAATACTTTAGTAATTTCGTTGTATTAAAAAATATTATAAGTTGCACAACTAATTTCTCGCCGTTGGCTCCAGCCAGACGTTAGTCGATTTTGACATATCCAAAACGTCATGAATCAAGCTTAGACATATAGTAATAGTATCGAAGACGCTGAATTCGTCTTCGTCACTTAAGCATTTGGGTCATCAACGAGTATATTTTTTAAAGACGTAAAGAGTATCTTTTCATTATCTGGTAGTTAGTACCAAATGGATACTTTAAAGTTTACTATTTATGTTAAACTAGCTTTTCCCCGCGGCTTCGCTCGCGTGGAATTTGGTCTGCCACATTAAGTTTCGTGACAGATCATTTTAAATAAATATATTATATATATTTTTTTAATTAATTTATGATTCAAAATTTTGGTCAGTGGCTTCCACATAAAAGGTAGTGGCTTCCACAAAAAAATATGGTGTCGCGGACTTTTATTTAGAACTATTCAACACAAACAATCCTACGGTACATCATGTTTGTGTAACTCCAATGGTTTAGGCAGCGTACGCCAAGATAGCTCTCAGAGGCCAGACTTTTTTCCGACTTAATTGACATGTATTGACAAATTGTAGCCTATATGTTATTCCGATGTATAACCTATATTGTTGTAAAGTTTTATCCACATCCGTCCCGTAGTTTTTTCGTGAAAGAGTAACATATCATCCATACTCACAAACTTTCGCATTCATTATATTAGTAGGATTGTTTGTGTAGGGTGACACTTTAGTTAAATATTTTTAAAGGATACGAAGCACCTGGTTGTCTACGTTGCGGTTTCTTATGGCGTGCACGATGGGGAAACTGAATTTACCCTCTGTCAGGTCTTCGCAGTAACTTTTGTTCTCCGTGTACTGGAAAAATGCTTTGAAAATGAGTGGAATGATTTTTTTAACATATCTTGTTTAAAATATCATCTATAAAAATAAAGGCGTGTCAACGTTGAACTCAACAAACTCGAATATACGACTTAAAGGGATCAATAATGTATTTAAAGGTAAAGAGTGAGCTCTTTAATACAGCAGCAAGGTGCGTTTGACACGAAGACAACATGTTTATGATTTATTTTATTGTCTTAAAATTTTATGGTGATAATTAAAAAAATTATCACCATAAAATTTTAAGAACCTAATGTATTACATCTTTTAATTCACTATACGTCTCCACCACTGCACTTTCTTTTAGTGTATTAATTTTCTTTATGATCTTCTTTTTTATCCTTCTCCCTTTTCTAAGAACGGATAGGCAAACGAGCAAGCGGGTCAACAGCGGTAACAAACAGCGCCGCTCACGAACATCCACAACGTTTGCGTCACTGAAGATGTGTTTTTTTTTTAACTTATTTATGGACTTATAAGCTTTATGGATTATCATTTCAAATTATTCATAATAGTAGAAAATATATTACAATGTAATCATACACTTAACAAAAAGTGAAAGCAGACAGATAAGATGTTATACATAAACTTAAATGTTACATTTAACACGGTGCGTGAATTAAATGTAAGGATGTGAATATTAAGAGGGGTGAAAGGATTTAATGGGAAGGGGAGAAGGAAGTAACGGAAGGAGAAGAAGGAAATAAAGGAAGGAGAAAGGACTTTGGCCCTTTTCCCTTTTCATAGCAAATACGCTTCCACCGATACGCCTCAAATCGTAAGAGCTTTTTGCGGTCGATTCAATCCTTTGACTGCACAGCAGCCGCACACCGCCTCCGGGGTTATATATTAGTGCTTCAGAGACTCTGCCAATCGGAAGCAACTTGCGGTGGCCAGTCTGGACGTCCCTCAACTGCCTGCCCGCTCTGACTGGCCGGTGTAGATGCAGCATGTCAAAGTGGGGCTTCTCAGCCACAAACTCCTTGTGAGACTATGGGAGAGTCACACAAATAATGGCACACGTGACCTCCTGCTCTCTGTGCTCTGTTTCACTTATAGGTATTAGGTCACCTGCTTAGCAGATGACCTGATGATGGCAATGGATGATGCGGTGTCAGTGGCCAAGTTCTGGGCTAGTAGCATCTGATGCCTGCTGACTTGATGAAGATTAATAGAAAGTTGATCGATTGATAAAATTGTATCTTGTATCTCATTGTATCACAATTTTTTTTTACCTCTTGCAAGCAAAGGTTGCAATAATCGTCTCTTATCTGGAAGTACAGGCCCAGGATGGAGGAGAGGCGGCTGAAGTCAGACTTATTCTCGCTGAACAGTTGGATCAGTCGGATGGCAAGCATGAACAGCCCACCAGTCTCTGCAAACGAAACTTACAACTGAAAATATATAATGGATCATCATTAATACAGCCAGAACAGTTCGCTTCCGGATTCAATAACTTTTGTTTCACATAATATCGTTATTGACATTTAAATTTTTTTTCATACAAAACTATAAATATTGTTCCATAAAATTCATTTGAATTAGTGGCTTTCATAGTAAATATTGCAAATAAGCACGGATGATTTCGCCAATGTGACGTAATAAAATAGAGAAGACATGGTTGGACATGGACAAGATTAATCCGTGTGGTTGACATAAGAAAGGAATAGAATGGAAAAGATACGAAGGAGATTGATCGGTAGATCGAGATCCATTCATTCATTTCAATTAATGGCCATAATTCAATAGTGCCAAAATAGCACGGATGATTTCGCCAATGTCGCGTAGAAGGGAAAAGACACGGAGGAGATTAATCACTGCGGTAGATCGAGATTACAGCCTCAATAGAATTCCATACAATTACAAATGTCAATTTCAACGTATCATTGGCGTTATCGCGTCAGCTCTTCGATGCACTTACACTTTTATTTTTTTGGCTTATTTTGTAATTTGAAACAGATACTTCGATAAACTTTTTAAAATAAAAGTTGCAGAACACATGTTGCTAAAATTCAATGTACTGTTTTAGTAGTAGTATAAAAAAAAAGTTCTTATACGAGAAAACTAACACACGGTTGTTATACTAGGTATTTTGTTATACTTATGTATGTATTTATATTATGCTTATGAATATAAAATAAGTATTACATACTAGCTGACAACTTCGTACCGCCTTAGAATCAATAAATAAAAAATCTGAACGATAATTGCAGAATGTTTCAACATCAGTAAAAAATGTGGTCAAAACTTAACAGGAACAAAAAGGAATCGTAATCAATATAAAAATGAAAAAAAAATATCTTCACTTTTGAATTTAAATTGATTTCTGAACGACTTTTAAATTTAATTGATTTTTGAGCGACGGGACGAACATCAAATATTTTACAGGTAGGGATAGTTTCTAAGGGACAACGAAATTGTTGCTTTTATTATATTCCTAATATTTTTATCATATTTACTCACCTTTTAAACCTTCTCTGGACTTCCAAAAATAATTCAAAACCAAAATTAGCCAATCGGTCCAGCCGTTCTCGAGTTTTAGCGAGACTAACGAACAGCAATTGATTTTTATATATATAGAT
>JASFAT010001687.1:0-58401 GCA_031353405.1 Baronia brevicornis
TGTTTTACCTGCAACAATAAAAAAACAATATATATTTATAGTTAAATCAGAAAGTGAATGTATTTTAAAATTAGGATATTTTATATGTCGAAAAATTTTAATAAGAAATTCAAGAATAGAGAGGCACTACATTTTAACTCTTTTGGGACTCCTTAACTAAGAATATCATAAATTATTTTAATAGCCTATTATATAGTGGAGTGATACCTTTATATCAATAATGTACCATTACCATTTGTCGTTCATATTCGGTGTACAAACGGTAGCTTGTACTTCGACAAAGACCTCTTTCAAAGAATTTCATGCTGCTCTTGACAACTCTTGCAAACCTTGTCCATTTTGTATATACAATAATATATTATATATACAATAAATATATTTCAAAATGGTATAGAGAGAGGTAATAGTTTCAGAGTATTACCCACGGAATAAGAAAAGAGCAATGAGCGACAAACAAAACGATGTGAAGATGATCTCAAAAGATATATACTAAGTATAATTAGTTCATTTGTCTTATCGCAATAGTAAACACAATTTATAGCTAGTTCTCCATTAATCCAACACCTTTAAAAAATTCAACTTGAATCATTTACGTTGTAAAAGTGTACTTAAATACTAATTTGAATTTTAAATTTGACACGGAGAATAAATAAATCACTGAAGAATGTGGTTCTTACGTGAATACAATACTTGATTCGTCTTATTAAACATGAGTAAGTAGATAGAATGAAAATTGGATGAAAAATCCTTTTGATTACCGCATCCGTACTCCCTACAATTTTGGAAGTAATTTATAAGTGTAACACAAATTGAATTAGACCTATCTCAGTTGGAAGCAGTATTTATGTATAATGAGAAAATCCTCGTACAAATCCGCTCTAAGCCTGATTTACAAGTCTTACGCAATGGAATTACACTGGAATATAACAATTGTGTATCAGTACTAAGCAAATTTAATTATGTTATTGTTCTAAAAAGATTCGTTTCTAGTCCCACATATCCTACAACTCAAATTAGAACAATTCATCAAAAGTAAATTCCCTTTTAGCGTTTTCAATACAACGGTATGAAATAGAATCCGAAAGTTTCTGCTTTTATTGTAACTTCTTTAATAAATTAAATTGTTATTTAAAATTGATGAAATTGTTAGCTTGCTGGAAAGAGGGGTTCAAATTAATTGTACGAAAAGCTAAGAAAACAATTCTAGTTCTTTTGATAGTTCTCATGATATTATAGATATAAACATAAAAAAGGATATTTTGAAGAAATATATTTACTTTACACATTTTGCACACGCAAATTTATTTTAAGAAATTATATTTGACGAGCCGTTTACTAACATTTTTTATTAGTTTGTTAATTTAATTAGAGGAAAAAGTGTAATATAAAGCTATAAATAATAAAATACAATTGGTGATTCAAGTTAAACATAATTACTATTCCCTTATAGTTAAGTGTTTTAAAAAGGAATTTTCAAAGTTCTTTGTTGTTGTTTTTTTTAATTAGTTTAGGTTGAATATTCTCTATTCAGGAAATTTCAAAGTTCTTTGTTGTTATTTTTTTTATTTAGTTTATGATTAATATTCTCTGTTGAATTTATAACCATTATCATACTTTATATAGGTGGGTTGGAGACGCTATACGATGCCATTTAGCTAAATAGAGGCAAAAGATCATTCTCTGGTATTAATGGAGTCAGGCGTTACTTTGCGGAAATCCATCACTATATGGACCAAAAACTTACCGAAAATCGGCCATCAACTCTCCACTCACCAACCACTATACACAACACCAAACACACATTATCACTTTTCCACCTTGTAAACGACACGTGTTTCGCCCCAACACGAGGCATCTTCAGGTATAGTAGACTCTACGGAAGACAACCGAAAAGTGTGTTTCGGTAAGTTTTTGGTTTAAGTTCCAAATACATCCACTAAACCCAACGGAAAAACACACATTATTAATTTTCTGTTATTGTTTTGCTTGTCGCGGATCTTAGCTAAGTAAAACTTTTGACTGTCCATATACATCCTCTGGTATCAAAAAGATGGCAAGAGGAAAGTAGTCACCAAGCGAGGAGATGGGAGAATAACCAGAAACTAACAGGTCCTATACCTTGCTAGACAAAAGTAGTAGAAAATGGACAGCAGTGAAAGGAAGCACACAGGACAGAAGTGGGAGGAGACCTATTCCAAAAGCTAATGTGCAATTTTAATATTCAAAAAACTCTTTTGAAAACCCTTTTATATTATACTTTAGTATATTTGTACGACAAATACTTAATATGTATAATAAATATAAACCTCACTTGTAGGAAGTAAAAAAAAACATTAGCCTTAAACATAAACTTGAAGCAATAATTACTCCTTTGTAGCTAAATAGCACTTTGACAAAAGCAATATCTTCTTAATGACAACTTGGGCGTTAAGAAAAATAAAATATAAAAATGAAACAGACACGTTTCATTCGAACATTTCCGTCGGGTACCGGAAATGTTGCTTTTGATGTCCGAGTTTCCGGTGATCTTCTTGTACACTCAATGGTGTCTTAAAACGTTTCGCTAAAAGATTAAATTACACAAAACTGTATTTTAAGTACTTTGTATAGTTAATGAAAGTATATGTCTTGTATTGATATAAAGAATATCATACAAGATATAGGATTCAATAACGTGATAATAATACGTGAAACGCAATTTAAAAATTATATTTATTGTTTTTAACTTTTGTGGGGATTTATTTACCCTTTCCCTATGTGTTTTCTCTCAAAGTACTTTTGCTGGAAGTGGACATCTCATGTCATGAATGATTTTAATTAAATTATGTATTGTAATATAGAATATTCCGAGATAAATGGTATACTCGTACTTCTTATAAGTTTCTTTACAGATAACACGGTACGAGCCTAGCACAAATCACAAAGATAATTTTTTAGTAATTACAATGTTTTTTTTTTTTATATATATTCACGCCTATCCCCCGCAGGGGTTGGCAGAGACCACAGAGCTCCATTCGCTGCCATTCATCGCAGCGAAACGGCTCGTCATTGGTCGCTTTTCGCCCTCGTGAGAATCAGGACGTGACGGGTGGCGAACCACGTCGCCGTCATTTTCGACAAATTAGGTATATTAAATTCGTCTTTAGTGAATCCCACGAGCCGCAAGGGAGGATGGAGGTCAGCCCCAGCAGAGCCCTGCATGCTGAGGTAAGGCACCATAGTCCCCGGGGGAGCCCGACCCCGGGACGATCGGCACGCTTACGACTAGGCTCGCCCCTAGCCACGCATCCATTGGCACGGCAGACCGTGGATTGGCGGAGAGGAAGGGAAAGGATAGAGAAGAAAGGAAGGGGCAGGAAAGGAAATGTGGATTGGGGGGGTTACCAGACTCGGAATAAACATTTAAAAATCCATATAAATATTTATTCCGATGCGGGAATCGAACCCGCGACCATTGACTCCGCGGGCGGAGGGCCTCGCCACTGAGCCAATCGGTCGTCTGAATTACAATTTTATTGGGTATTTTTCATCGTCTAAATATTTTACATGTAATGCAAATATTATTTTCAAATGAAAGGTTTAGCAGTAGTTGCATGAAATTTACGATGAACAGGACAGCGTTTAATTCGGATAATAAAGCTGTTCCAGCTCACCAACTTTCGTCCTAACTAGAGTGAAATATCGGTAATGTTTTCTTCCTGATCCTCCTTGAGACTATCCTAACAACAACATAAATCTTAAGGTAGCTGGGCCTACAAGTTCACGACCTTGAGATTTCTGGCACAACGCCAGAGAAGGCACCTTGTATTTTAGGGTTGCCCATTGTGACATTATTTACGAAAATATATTGACGATTTAGTCATTGAACTGTATAAAGAATTCAGTATTATTAGTAGTAGACATACCAATTAGGATTTTCTAATTTTTAAAATTTATGAATACTTACCCACCCAAGAACAAAGACAACCCAAGAATGTTCAAATGCATCTACAAAAATCATTGATTTTATTTAAAATTTTATCTTAATATTATTTTATTATAAGCCAATTACTTATGTATCAAGTAATTGAAAAAATACGAGCGATAGCGAAACGATAAATCATACCATTTGCGACATATTTTGCATTGAAAGGAAATATCGTGAAGAAAAACACTTGTAAGGTAATACGATTCGAATTTTATAAAGCTTGTTGACAGTATTCACATAATATATTATATTTTTATCTCAAAAAATAAGCCAGTATTCAAAAAATACATGATTACGAGACCGCAGTCTTTTACCTTACTCTCTAAATAAAAAATTAAGTTAGTAATATGTGATATAATGTGTTTTTGAACACATAAAACGTTTTTTATTCTAATTATTAAAATTTATAATTATGGCAATCATAACAAGTTTAATTAAAAAAATCAAAGTAGTGTTTTTATTTAATTACCTGCTCTTAATACATCATATTTGTTATAATGTATCATTACCAATGTGTATAGTATTATAAATTATAAGTTATGCCAACCCTATTAATAAAGGCGCTGTAGAAAGCTATTTTTCATACCAGATTTTGTGCTTGAGACAGAAAAATATTTTAGATTTATTATTAGTACAATAAAACTTTCATCAGTGGTTAGCAGGGATAGGTCCTGGCGACAACACTAAATGTACAAAGTTGAAACAAAACGCCTAATAAAATTGTGATCGTTATCTTTGAAAATGTTGTATATACAGCAAATTCCCGTACAACGCAAGGCATTCGTTCCGCGTAATAGGGATCGTCGTCAAACGGTATATAGATTATCGGACTAATTTATGCAAGTTTAAACATGTTTCTAAATTATAAGCATTATCGCATATTAACAGTTGTTGTTAGTAAGTTAAATAAAATCATTTTTTACATCTTCAAATGCGTACATGTATGTACAT
This sequence comes from Baronia brevicornis, assembly GCA_031353405.1. Taxonomy (NCBI): domain Eukaryota; kingdom Metazoa; phylum Arthropoda; class Insecta; order Lepidoptera; family Papilionidae; genus Baronia; species Baronia brevicornis. The sequence goes on from JASFAT010001687.1 coordinate 4,919, forward strand.
TACTCTACATTATTAAAATATTGGCTTCACTGTTTGTATATAAGAATAGACAAGTGTGACATAACGGAATCTTTGTGAAATTGCTAAATTATCTCAATCACGTTATACAGGTCTGTTTCTTGCGCTATTTCGGTAACAGACGCAATTTATACGAGAGTTTACAGTGCATATATTTATAAGCCGAAATTAAATTATTACTCATTATTAAATTATTATATTTTAATGTTAAATTAATAGCATTCTGGTTATTTTCAAAACTTAGACACTATGTAACCATAGAAATTATTACTTGAAGTAAACTTTAAAACTTATATCCCTCCATTTTTTGCGTAGAAAGCTTCAGCCCTCAGGGTGTATAAACACTTTCCAAGTCACCTTAGCTGTCACTGTGCCATTAAAAGATGAGGAGCGAACCCTTCGGGCATGTAACGTTTTGCTTAGTTTGGAATATTTCTATTTTAGGATTACGTTTATATTGGATCAGTTATGTGGACAGTCAACGTTTTTCAGTAAGATTTTGGTTTAGGTTCCAAATAAATCCACTTCGTACGGCAGGAAAACACACATTATTAATTTTCTGCTATTGTTTTCTTGTCGCGGATCTTAGCTAAGTAAAACTTTTGACTGTCCACATAGTGATGGATTTCCGCAAAGTGGTGGTAGGTGGAGAATTGATGGCCGATTTTCATTTGGAGTAAAACTTTTGACTGTCCACATGATTTAGTAGTATTGGGTCGCAGGTTTGGTTCCCGGATCGGGATCAATATTTGTATCTGTATTGCATCAGCTAATTATATTTTCATGATAAAACTATAATGTTCCAACAGTGGATAACATTAGCTTATATACATAATATATTATAGCACTATTTTTAGGGTAGCGATGATTATATTTCAACAGATAGAGATCTGAAATATTATATAGTTTAAGCTATTATATTTCAAAATAGCTAATACTTCTTTCATATTATTTTTAATATTATATACTTATTTTAACGTTAAGTAAATTAAGATAAAAAAATAACAATATAACATTGAAAATAAAGATTACTAAGGTAACAAACGTGTAATACACGAAAAAAGTGGTTGAAGAAATCAATATGTTCGTTGAACCACGACTATTTCAATCAACAGAGTCTATTCGTTTACTACTGAACAATAGATGGCGGGTTCAATGGACGTTTTAAACAATACGGCTTGCCTACGTGTCGTTGGATGAAATTAAGAAATAAATAGCTTGTGTAGTATATTACGCACATCCACACCGCTTCTACAGTAGATATTCGGCGTTCAGCTACAAAATTGTATGATGGCAGTTGAAACAATTTATTTACTAGAAGAATTTGTTAGAGTAATTTTTATAATGTATATATGAGACAAAACGTCAATAAATAACAAATATTTAATGTTCTAAAAATGATCACACCTACATAATATTTAATAAAAATAATTTATAATTATTCTGAATCATCTCATAGTGAAGTAACGGAAAGTTCACATGCTTATTTTTTACGGTGTTCATGGTATACGTCCCACTACTTGTTACAGGGAGGCCCCATTTTTGTTGTCCTATCTTGCCCTTGCATAATATGAGAAATGTTCAATGAAATATGGATACATATATATTTTTGAAAATTTAGTACTAATTTTAAAAAATATCATTGTATATTTCTGCAAACATTAAAAATGATTGCCCGTGAAACCGAAATACCGTCATCAAATCGCATTTTACTGGATATATTGTTTCACAAAAGCTCATACCTTTCCATTACAACTGTGGATACTGCCAATACCGCCCAATGTTCTCAATAAAAAGTATATATACGTACCTATAGCTATTATAATAGGTATATTTGAAATAACTGAAATAAAAGAATTTACTGAAATGATATGCCGTTAGGGTCGCGAGGGCGACAATTCTCGCCACGAACAGGTCGCAGATGTCACCAATATATAATAACACAATATGGAGAAACTGCATAATAGACAGGAGTTCGTATATGATATAAGGAGAAACTTACTGACATTTATTTCTTTCTTCTTCTTACAATATGTTTTATAACCAAACTTTGTGGGTGAATACACCACGTTTTACAACTTTTGCGTATCTATCTCATATACATCATTAAGGTAGTGACTAAAAGTAATATTCTAATTTTTGTATAAATTAATTTAAACTTTTTTTTGTTGTATTTGTCTAAACACCATATGGTATTATAATTTTGAAAAGAATTCTACTCATATCTCAAGGGTTGGCAACGCATCTGTAATGGCTACGGTGATGCAGATGTCTATGAGCAGTGTTGATTGCTTACCCTCAGGCGACACGCTTAGACGTTTGCCTTCATACACCATGAAAAAGTAAAATTAACTTATCAAAGGATACATACATACATAGATATTATGACCCCTGTTTTTTCGCAGGGGTAGGCAGAGACCACAGATCCCTATCTGCTTTAATCTCGGCATACTTTCCTTGCTTCCTCCACATTCAAGACTCTTTTCATGCAGACTTAAGAATTAAGGGTACTCTTAAACTGGTCTTTTTATAAAAACATCGGCAATTTGGTCAAGGTATGTTTTCCTTGTCTTTCCCCAACCGAACCCATCATCCACATCTGCAACGTAAATTTCTTTTGCTAGTCGTCTTTCATCCATCCTTATTCTATCACTCAAAGTTACCCCACATATCGGAGAATATATATTGTGATAATAGCGTACCATTTAATTCCCGTTCAAGTAGAACGATTTTATAAACGTTAATATCCGAACTTGTCTTAATGGTCACATTGACAATCGATCGACACGCTGGATACGTTTGTCGGAGAACCGACAATCGTTGGGGTAGACAAGTGCTGTAGTGACCGCGATTCGGCAAATGTAGTGTGGGACACCTCCCTGCTAGATGGAGCGACGATCTCCGCAAGGCGGTTGGTAGAGACTGGATGCGTGTAGCCCAAGATCGGGCTAGGTGGCGCGCCTTGAGTGAGGCCTATGTCCAGCATTGGACTGCCGCGGGCTGATATTGAAATATTGACAATCAATAAATAACATCAATATTTGTTATGACTTGTGACTACAAAATCTATGGAATATTATGAGAGAAGTAAGGAGGCGTACATACATGTATTCGTTTCAATATTTTGCCTCCCTAGTACGCACTGATATCCCGTTGATAAACGAACGTAATTCTGCGGTCGACAAATGACACTATTACTGGTCAGTGTTATTAAATTCAGCGGCACTATTCCATTCTTGGTACTGCTATCGCTAATCCACCAACATTCAAGTGCTAAAGCGATAAAAATCATTTAACTCGTGATTTTTAGACGTTCCGTGCCAAAACAAGTTTTGCCTGTCAATCGTTTCGGCCATTTTATGTTTTGAATAATGATTGTTATATTACCATATAACATAATATTTCATTATATCATCAGTCCGTAGGCTTCTTTAACGTGATCCATTCATGCTATCATTCATTTATGGGTCACGGACGCACGATGAGTTAACTTAGCAGAATGAGTTAACTAGTGCAATAGTGGCAGCGCTATGTTACGGTATGTACCTACTTAATCTTAATATACTTGTACTTATTAAGATATTGCATTTCACAGTTATATATGGTGAAGATTCTATTCACAACTTCTTTATTATATTTCATTTTGCAATCTATGTTCTATGCCTATTTACTTTCAAATAAAAAAATTTAATATAAAAAAGAAATGAATAGAATTGTTTCCATAAATTATTTAGCCATGTATGGCTAAAAAATGAGTGCGAACTAAAAAATTGCCCAAGAAAACGTTGGCTACAACCGATAACGGCGCGTGTGCGAAATGGAGGGTAAGAGGGCGGGTAAAAAGGTTGGACGGGTAGGAATATTAAGTAGATACGATAATTAATGCAATAAATATCGAGTGCCGGGAGCCTGCTAATGTTCTGATTACAATAACGTATCGTTCCATTAAATAGTGCTCGTCGATTTCCGATACCTAAATTTCAATTTGCATATTTGTAGAAAAATGTATATTGCAATGTTTATTCGTGTATTTCAAAAATATAGTACGTCTGATGTTGAGTATATTTTTGATGTGCAGCTGTGAAGCGGTCTTTCTCTAATTCTCATCTTACAAATAATGTAATTTGTAGACATTTAATAAATTTATATTTCTACTGCAAGTGTTGTTACCCATAAATCTATCCATCCAGATATCCAGACTAAAAACAAAAGATATTACTGTGTTTTAGACATAAGAAATCAAATAACTGCACAAGAAACAAATATTAAAATAGAAAAAGTTTAGATTTGTAGTAAACGTAGATACTTATTAAAAAATAATAACATGCCGTTAATCGTATCTACTTTTATTCATAATAAATCTTAAAGAGTTCAAAACATCAAATGTTTGTAATATATCACAATAACACTTTCAGTGAAAAACATTGGCGGATATGGTTACAAGCTGCTTCCGGCGATGACGGGAGGCTTGCGTGTCCGCGGTAATGGTGGCTTCCGGTTGTCGCCGTGGATCATTAATGGTCTGACTATTTCAGTATTATTTTAAATGCATTTCTTTTTTTCCGAGTCGACATGCAAAAAACTAATTTGTATTCTAAAACTAATATATTTTTCCTGAAAAATTATATATGCTTGTCTTTTATAATTAGTATTAAAGTCTTCATACATTTACATAAATATAAAGTTATTACTTTGTATTATATAATAATAAATAAAGTTTTTCTCTTATTTTAATAAATATTGAGTATTTGGAGTTAGTATTTTATTGGATATATATTATATGGTAATTTGTGTATCATTTCGATCGCAACTAAAAGTAAATTATATTGAAGTCCGTGATGTAAATACACTAATAAAAGGTATTTTCTAAGGTAGAAGACATTTTCATAAAAGTTTACAGGAAATTCAAACGGAGCAACATTTTTATTTATTGCTATGCGTTCGGCGTAGTCTTGGCACCTTAATAAGTATTTGTTTTCTATCGTCAAGATATATGTGCAAATTATTGGCATATACAATTTACAAAGACGGAAAATAAATTCCCAAAGAAAAGAGCAGCCTTTCAACTACTTTTGAAGTAAAGAACCGATGAAAGCATATACAAAGTACAGAACTGGGTCAAAAACCTAATATCGCACAACAATATGCATTCTCCTTTAGCAGTCCCGACATGATGAATATATTTACAAAAAGAAGAGTCAAATGTTTGAAATTTGTGTTCTCATCTTCAATATCAATATCAGCTCGCGGCAGTCCACTGCTGGACATGATTGCCTTTGCGCATTGCCGCCTTGCGCAGATCGTCGCTCCATCTAGCAGGAGGGCGTCCCACACTACGTTTGCCGATTCGCGGTCTCCACTCCAGCATTCGTCTACTCCAACGATTGTCGGTTCTCCAACAAACGTCTCCAGCCCATTGCCACTTCAGTCTGCTAACTTGAAGTTTTTATGCGTTATTATTGCTGATGTGGTATCCTATATCTTTTTGTAAGTTTTTTTTCATGAAACTTGAATCTTTTCACCGTGTTAGTTTTTGGCTACATGTGAAAAATCTCATACAAGAACTGATGCGAACGAAGCGCAACTAATTCACATCAATACATCGCCATCTACCCCAGCGGCCCAAAATTGGATTGAGGGAACAAATGAGAAAAATAGGAAATTAAATAAGAAAAGTAGCTACTTCAAAATATTAGTTTTGAGATTTTATAAAGTAACAAAAAAAAATAAGTCTGGATTTTTTTTCAAGTAATTTCAACTTTAAAATCAGTACATATTTTATTCATATAGTTCCATAGTTTGTTTGATTTTCTATCAGCAACATATAATGATAATTTTACATCCCTTACTACGCACTTTAATATTTTAATTAAAGGCAGTAAATTCGTGTGTCGCGTCTGCCGCAACAACGTGCTTAATCTCGACCCTTACCCTGTTTCGGGGGTAAATATTGCAAATCGATAGCCCTTATCGACAGGATGAATGGCGAAGTTATTAAATTACCCGAACTAAGGAACAAGGCCTTTCAAACCTTCAGTTTCTTTCCATTTTAATTTACTTGATAGCTTTCTAGGTGTGCTTCGAACGGTCTTAAGAAATTTCATTCTAAAAGTTCTTTTATATTTGCCTTTATTTGAATAAGGTAATGGAATTAATATTCGTACATATTTCCTTAGCTTTTATCGTAAAGGTTACATATAAATCTTATTTGTGTATCTATATAAAGTTACAATAAAACATTTTCTTTACTCTCTGTAGCAACAACAAAGAAAAACGAATACCTACGCAATGTTATGTTAGATATTGTTAAAAATCAAGATGGAATACTAAAGTAACTGCTAATTTATTTTTTATCTTATATATTTCTGCATTTGTTGTTGCTGTTTTGTTTTTGTAACCAGCCTAACGTCATCAAAAACATAAAAATTTAATGGATGTAATGCATCGCAAACATCATAAAAATCAACGAGAGTACCCAAGCGCTAACTGGAGGCTAAACCAGATGGCCGCAAAAATCGAGGCAGGACCAAGATCACATGTTTGAATGGCTTTGAACAAGATCTTGAAGCGGCAAAGTATTGGCGAGAAAAGCCCAAAACAGACCGATCTGGAAATAATTACCTTAGGTCTACAGTTGCTGATGGACCTACCTAAGGTCCATCAGCAGCTGTAGAGCTTCAGATGACAATAATATCTTAGTATTCGGCATGAGATATTCCGATTTCTGGGGGAATGTAATATTAACCCATCACAGTTATTGAAGGCGGATTGGCATGGGATATGTAGATTCAATAAATACCTGTATATAATATATTTACATATTTATGCCGATGCTTGAACGATGAGACATATATGTTTACACACTTTGTCTTATTATAAAGAAAAAAATTGCAAAAACAAAAATTAAGTAAATTTATGCTACATTTTAAATAAATCCACATAACCGTTTGAACCAAGCGCGTGCTATTAGGAGCAGTTATTAATGCGGGCTGGCACAAACTTTAATATCAACGTTACTTGCAGTACAAAAACAGGCCAACTGCATTAAATGGATCGATATATTGACAACACAAATGGTATGTTCAATTTTTGAACCAAGGGTCGCGAGCTGGGTTTCCGTGTCTGTATAAATATACCTACATATTTATTTTGTGTTCCCTTTTTATTTTTGTGCACAATGGCACCCAAGATAGATGATAGACTATGAGCGTCTAGTTCTTTATTATTATTATTCTATGAACATTAAACTTAATATTTGTTGTACAGCTTCTTATTTCAACTTTTTTAATTGTATCACCTTATAAATTCATAATCCCTACTAAAGTTATGATATTAAATTAATTTAAAAATAATAATACTTTTTTTAAATTATTTTATTTCTTTAATTAAAATTGTAGAACTAATATAAAATTGAACCCTAATAGTTAATGCTAAAGCATTACGACGCAATTTGATATCGTTTCTACTTCATTTACAATATTTAATATATTATAAATATAATCAAAAACTAAAATATTTGACCATATTTAAATTAAATATGGTCAAATATTCAGTTTAAATATGAAATTTTTGATTGTAAAAAAAAATATATTTTTTTATTTAATAAAAGTTATAGGCCATATATAAGTATAGGCTAGTGGCTTTCGACTCTCTGCACTCACATGAGAAACGCTGTCATTCAGTAAAATGCCACTTAACGCCGATATTCTGTGTGGTGGTCCCCCATATGAAAATTATCATAGCTCTGTCGCTATAAAACAAGTATTGCATATATAAGTTATGGCAATAAGATAATGGTAATATTATATAACTTTTAATTGTCTAATTGTTGTGCCGCTTCCATGTTAGAAACCTTCAAATTCCCACCAAAATTCTCTTTTTGTGAATAATTTTTGTTTCCATGAAAATATAAATAATAAGTAACTGATTAAGTTTCTTCATTCTAGAACGCGCAACATTACAGTACGGACCATTTAATCTTTGTAAGCCTCATACACATTTTGAATTCCTCGAAATACTAAACAATTTACGCACCACACAACATTCCATTGGTTAAATTTATTATAATGTAATTGTACATACTGTTGAGTTCATTATTTAGTTTACGGTTGAAATAATATTCACTAATTAATATACATATAAAGAAATAATGTTGTTTTAATATTTTTTTAATACTTGTGAAATATCAAATGCTTTCTCTTTTTTTAAGAATATCAAAATTAAGAATAAGCATGTAACATATTCAAGTGCAAGTGAAATATAATATTTTTTTTATGGGATGGAGGGCAAACGAGCAGGCGTGTCACCTGATGGAAAGCAATCAGCGCCGCCCATAGACATCCGCAGCGCCATAGGCAGTGCGGAAGCGTTGCCGACCTTTAAGGAAAGTGACATTATGGGTATGGGAGGGGGAACGGAGGTGGGAGGGGGAATGGGGTGGGATAGGGAACGGGAGTGAGAGGGGGAGGATGTAGGGCCTTCGGAACTCAAACCGCTCACCGGACGAAGCGCGATAGCTAAGCTACCACTCAGACGCCGGTTTTCTGCGGGAGTGTGGTTATTCCCCGGGCGAGCCGGCCCATTCATGCTACAGACAAATAATATGCCATTCTTGATAAAGTATTCGTCTGCAGCGTGGCTCTACCACTTTGGAGATATATTTCATGCTTAAGTTTCATTGTGCCTATATTTCAAGCTTATTCAATAGTTTGTTTACAAAATAATCACTAGAAATATGTTACATTTTTAATAAATTTATTTTAAAATTTATTCAGAGCGATTCAATTTAAACCGTCGCACTTTTAACCGGACCAACAAAACTAAGGCGTCAATTGAGTCAATAAATGTGGAATCGACCCGAATGCGTAATGAACATAAGTCTGCGGTAACCGAAAGCTCTCGACGTGATTTATGGAGGGAATCTGTTTGGGAAAAGTGGTTATTTCCACTGCCCGCAGTAGATGTCGGCCAAAGCATTATGAACGCAGATTTCTTTTGATAACAACTCGTTGAACAATGTTAGTTGTAGTACGCGAGTGCCAAAATATTTAAGTCTTTTATTGTGTTTAAATTTCTTTTGTTTCTTACTTTATATAGAGTGTAGTATTTCCTTATATTTAAAATAAAACTTCTATTTTGTCTTTGTCTATATTTTAACTGTTTTTCGTAAAATAAGGATTTTAATTATAAATATGATTTTCCTTCACAAGAAGCCAAATAAACGAGGCTCCTACAAGTTGTCATCTTTATTTATGTCTTTGACACAAAAAGGTAAATATGATTTTCTAAATGTCAGTCTATTAAAATAATAATTAAGCTTACCCCCATTTCGTAATAAGGCTACTATGGAAGGAGAAGAAATGGCGAAAGAAACTCTGCAGCTGTCCTCTTATATGTCTCTCTTTGATACATATGGTAACACTGGTCTACTTCAGCGGCTATCGGTTCTCCAACAAACGTGAACAGAAAATTACAATTTTCTAACTCGAAAAGTTACGTACTACTTTCACACGACTACAGTAGATTTCTTCATTACGAATCCTATACACCAGAGATTCCATAGCTCCCTAAGCCAATTAAGCTTGTACACTAGACTGATTGTTAATACCCTCACAGTACGTAATTCGAGGAAGATATATGGTATATATTTTATATAAAATAGATTATACAAATAAACCTAATTCGTTAAAAAATGACGGTGTTATGGTTCGCCATCCGTCACGTGCTGATTCCCACGAGGGCGAGAAGCCGTTTCGCTATGTTGAATGTGAGAGGAAAGATGGATGAAAAGATAGATGAGTGTGAAGGAAGCAAAAAAGGTGTGTCGGGATCGTAGCTGATGGAGATCTGTGGTCTCTGCCTAACCCTACAGTGAGACAGGTGTGACTATACTAAGTATGTATAAAAAAAATTAAGAAATATTAATACTTATAGCAATTAAAATTATGTTTTGTGGGTTAAATTATTGTATTAGTTACATATTAAAAGGTACACATATGTTGTAACTTTAACCAGTTGTAATACGGTTTATATTTCCAATTTGATTGGTATCAAGTAAAAGGTAATGAAACGGTTATGAATTAATATTCTCGCCTCGGTGCGCGAGAAATTACTCAACGATTAAATTAAGAGGAAACCGAAGTCGGTATAATCAGGTACAGAACCTGACGAAATTAAGTTAACACGCTAAGGTACGGCGGCACTTTGTAATTCAATTTATTGACTCCCAATGTATTTAATGAACGTTTTAAGTACTGTCGTCGAGCAAGTTTTGATTAATTTCAAAGAGAAATGAACAATGAATATTGCAGAAATAAGCAATTAGTTCAGTGGCGAAGCTACCGCTTTCGTGGTCTCTGGTCGCAGGTTTGTTTCCCGGGTAAGTTTAAGTATATCTACAGATAGATATTGCAAGTCAGGTATACATCACCAATTTACCATTACAAGGTGGGTTAAATTTCCATTTCTACAGAAATAAGGAGCCTAGCAGTGCACGCAGTGGAACAAATATGGGCTATAGACAAAGAAAGTAGTCATATTTGGAAGGTAAAGGGCTAAGTGTCTAACGTTTCATCTATCCTAAATTATTTTTACTTTGAACTTATTATATTAATTAAAATATTATTCTTTCCAATATACCTCCACAAAATAACAATTTTTAAATCTCTAAATAAAATTAAATAATTAACTTTTTTATAATTTAATTTATTTATTTGATACTTTAAGGGATTCTATTTAAACTTTCTACTTAAAGCAATTTCATTAATAATAAAAATTTTAGGATTTATATTGTTTAAAAATTATGTTATACGAATTAAAGTTTAATATTTAATTTAAAAATAATTTTGTTTTTTTTTTATGTTCAATACTTTAGTTACGTACATTTTGAGTTTATTCTTGGCATAATATAATTAATAAAAGAATACTTAAATCTAATTTTCATAAAAATAATCTAATTAGTTAAATTTAATAATTTAGTTATTGGAACAGTTAATGCAATTTTATCATCGAAAATTAGAAAAATTGCTGTAATTAGAATATAATGTAATGAGAAAGTAATTCAACCGGAGGATTCAGGATCAAATCCGCATGTATTTACTCAGTCAACGTAACTTTTAATCTTACCTAACCTCTGCTTATATTTAATATTATATAACCAAGGAATGGCTTAAGGTGCAACGACCCACAAGTCGTTTTGCTCACCAATTGCTTGGAAATTGATCTTTATTACAATAGCATAAAGTGTAACGGGGGATTGTGATTCACAGAAGCGCACTAGATGGAATATTAGGAGTCATTTAAAACGTGCCATGTGAGAGCGAATGCTGGCTTATACTTTAGTGAAATGGTTATAAGAAATAAGAAACTAGCGTTTATAAATTAACATTATATTGTTAAAGGGCACAGGATATTATGATAAAAATGAAAGAAATATGATAAGTAACGTCAGATATGCAGTAATTTCAGTCAGTTGTTGATAGGACATGTTATTTATACCAAATAATAAATATTTATTATTATTTGGTATTCAACTTTAAAAATCTAGAGTACACATCAGAACTACGATAAGTCTCGAGTTATCGTGAGATCATCGTAGGATTTTTTTTCTTTGCTCTTGAATATTATATAATATTGGCATATAATGTTTCTCAACCAATTGGCTCAGTGGCGGAGCCCCTCGCTCACCGAGTCATTGGTCGCGGGTTTGTGGATAAGATAAGACCGCGTCTCGGTAAACGTGGTGTGGGACGCCCCCCGACTAGATGGTGCGACGATTTGCGCTGAACGGCTGGCAAAAACTGGATGCTTGAAGCCGCAGATCGGGCTAGGTGGCGCTTCATAGGAGAGGCCTATGTCCAGCAGTGGACTGCCGCATTTTGTTAATTGATATATGGTCTACAGATATTTATGCCGAGCCTGGTAACCTAGGAAATCTTGTTCACGCTTGTCCAATGTGACAAGCGTGGTGGGTTAACGTCTGTTCCTTCCGAAATGGGAAGAACCGAGCTCAGCAGTGGATCATATGTAGGCGATAAAAAAAAATGATTTTAGGGAAAACAATAAAATTGATTTTATAACGATTTTATAACGTAAATAATGAAGAAAGAAAAAGGAAAATCTAGAAGTAAGTTTACAGACCTACTAAAAGAAAAGACTAAGGTACAAACGTATAGATGAATTGATGAGCTAGCTATCGAAGAAAATAGTAACATCTAACTACATCCTCTCCATAACACACGCTTGGGTACGTCACAAGTAAATAATGTCTTTCGACTGATCTCTTCCATAGATGGCATTCAAGGGCCTTTAGAAAACACTTATCTGTCTCAGTGGAGAAAGTGCGAATGAAAATCGCAAAGGAAAGTAATACATTTATGATTTATTTTCAGATATGAAAAATTGGTAAAATATTTAAAACATAAAATTTAATAAACTATGTATTTATTAAATTTCAGTTTTTGTATAAACGCTGTTTAAAAAAATTACAAGACCTTTTCAAATTGCTTTTAGACAAAAATTAACGAATAGAAGAAAAAGCCTGTGAACATCTGCTGCATTGCAGATGCTTTGCTAGCCTTATCGTGAAGATATGAAAAATAGCAGGAGAAGAAGGAATTAATTGTAGGGAGAAAAAAGGTAATAGTAGAGAAAAAGCCCTGACTTTAAAGGTAAAATAAAGGACTTATTCTTAAAATTCTTTTTAATTCTCCTCCATCATGATCGTACATATATGAAGTTATTATGTATATTTATGTATGAGTGTATGTATATCTTGTGTATATTTTGATAAATTAAAAATCCTTTTTTTTATAATAAAATTTTAAAATGTATCGAATGTCGAAAATAAATGAATCTAACATTTATTTTGCTAGAAAGAAAAATAGCTGTATTTAACTAACCAAATTAAGTCTACTTTAATACAAGAATTTGTACAGAAAAATAAAGAAGTAGGATAAAGGAAGGGCGGAATTAAAATGTATCCATGTGCCGATATTCTTTGAAGGTTTAATATTTCAGGAGAGATAAGTATCTTATTTATCACTATAATATTCATACGTATAAAAAATTTATATTTGGTTCAATAAAAAAAAAATAATCGCCGTACTTTGATTCATACTAAACCAAGTTACCAACCAACCAAACTATACAAATGGAAAGTAATTAAAAGAACAATTTTTTATATGTCCTAAAACTTTACCACATCGCTTCAATACCTTGGACCACACAGTAATAAAAGAAGGAATGTGAACAAGTATTCCGGCCATAGACTCAGCTTAACGCTAAGTTCAACCTACGTCATGGCGACTGGCATATTATTAACTTGGATACTTTTCATGTATGTTGAAAGCTTTCTTAAAAATAAACACGGTACATTTGTACACATGTTTCACTATGTTGCTGAAATAAAATGCGAAAATATTAAACCTGCCGTATTCAATCCGACATACACAGAACAATGAATTGTCATATAAATATTTATATATCATATAGCATCGATATTTTTATTTTATATATTCACGCCTATCCCTCGCAGGGGTTGGCAGAGACCACAAAGCTACCTTCATCGCAGCAAAACGGCTCTCCATCATAGCATCGATATGTACATATATATTTTAAATAATAAAATATTCAATACATCCTATATTATACGTTTATTCTAGTGAGGTTTAATAAGTGTACAACTTTTTATTTTTACTTATATAATAGTTCTTTCTAACTGTAAATAATTGATGAGAAAATACGTTTTTTATATCTTCTTTGTAAAATAAACAGATTATAGCTCCAAATTAAATTCATGAGTATCTAAACACAGAGTCACGAATAACTTATAAGCCAAAATTAAATTAGGCAAAACTTCTTAATTCATAAATAGTGGTTCGTTAAATTTCAGAGGCAAATTCAATTCTAATCAGTGCAGATGGTGCTCCAGAACTCTCCCCTTGGGTAATTTAGTTTCGCGAAATAATAAATTATTTAATCAAAACAAAAGTTCGTATATACAAATATTGGCGATTCTTTACTCATTTCAGTTGTTTGTTTACGAATAAGTAACAATTACGCTAATAAAATTATAATATCGTATTTTGAGGAAAAGTTATCGTAACGCTTTTGGTATCTATTTTTTTACAAAAGCTAATTACAACTTAATGTTTATTTGTTGTGTAAAAAAATGTTTATTTTGAAAGGTTAATATTAACGTTAAAAACAATTAAAACGATAGGTGTCCTTTCCAAGTTCAATGCAGCAAAAGCAATCTGTTATTAGACTCTCTTTTCCCTAATCCCTACCAACACTGCAAGTTATTTGCTCGTTGAATTCAGAAAATATTATATAATATTAAAATATCAGCTTTAAGTATTAGGAACTTCTTAAGGACTTTCGATTGGCCGATTTTGTACTTACAAACCAATTTTGCGAAGTTGCTGGTATATAACAGGATTGTGCTTACATTTTAATATATAATCTCATCAATTTGTATATTTTGTAGATCCCGTTTCGTTTACATAAATTAGACCTTATTTTATTGTTTTAAGTGTATGGGTTCTTTTCCACAGTTTCTTTAGTATTTTGTTATTTTCTTGATTAATCTCTCTGTAGTTTTTTCTGTATATATTACATGTAGAACACTACAAATATTCATTTCAGCGGCGAATTTATAATGGGTATATAAGGGAAGAAGACGTAGGTATTTCAGTGGAATTTCTTCTCTTCTGTCTACTGTGCAAAATTATTTAGTAATTTACTAAAATTCACCAGTGCACGTGATTGTTTTCTGCGTTCCACTATTTGTATAGTTCAGGAAAATATCTGATCACTATACAATCGCTTACATCTCACAACACGGGCGCAGGACGGTACATCAATTGCGGCATCGCAATGACATTAATTTATTGCTAGGGCCATTTCGACCGACCGTAATGAAGATTGGAATGCAAATAAACAATATGCTGGTAGAGTTATGGCTGATTCCGTTACCGACAAGTTTCTTAGTTATCTATACATATACTGGAAATGTTGATTTGGCAAATTATCTTCGTGAAAATTGATTGTCACGTATAATATAGAGTTAATATTTTAATGAATTCTATAATATAGAATTCATTAAAATATTAATTATCTTTATACAACATCGATATATTTCAATAATTAAATAATACGCTTGAATCATTTTTATTCTAAGTGAAGTCGTAGAATAGACAAAGCGATAACTTTACCAATTCAGTGGCGAAACTACAGCTTCCGGAGTTGAATCATTATGAATTCTATTGATTCATGTCTACAGGTACTTATTCTGACTCCGGGTGAACTACCAATCCACCTTGGACAAGCATTCTGGGTTAAATTTTTTTGTCACCATCTCGATGACTGGCGATTCAGTACCGTACGTTTTTCAAGAAACTTCTTTCCACGCACCACTATCCTGTGGAACCAGCTACCTCCAGCGGTGTTTTCGAAGCGATATGACATAGAAACCTCTAAAGAATAAGCCTACAATTTCCTTAAAGGTCAGCAACGCTTCCGCAATGCCTATGGCACTGCGTATGTCTATGGGCGGCGTTGATTGCTTTCCATCAGATGACACGCCTGCTCTTTTGCCTTCCTATCCCATAAAAAAGTCCTCTGCCTTTTAAAAAATGGGGAGGCCCCATATCTATCAGTGAGATATATGGGATAAAAAAATCTTCATCATCACATCATTTTATTCATTTAATTATTTCGTTTCAATACGCTGTTTTAAACATTTTTCTGCACGTTACATTTCGAATAGCATTTTGCTATAAAGAACGCAGCTACATCATATTTGACAAGCTATAACAGCAACAGACATCAATGCTGAGATTTATAGAAAATAATTCAAGTGTACACTTTTGGTCATTTGATAAAATATAATCGTCGTCACCCATGAATACCTTAACACCAAGATAACTACAGATATATTACCTACTCTAAGGAAATAATAAAAATAGTAGGCGGAAAAAAAGGATTAAATGGAGGCGGAAGAAGAAAGTAAAAACAATATAGAAGGAGAAAAGAGTCAGGTCTCCTTAATTTATTTTAATTCCATCTCCAAAATATTACATTATAGGTCAATAAATAAAAATAATGCTCATAATGTAAATCAAAACAAAAAAGATTGTTATTCCAATAATAGTGTACTCATCGGTCATATTAAAGTATAATATATATTTTAAACATTACTTAAATGATATAGCAAACACTGACTTACTGGGTCATTATTTTTATGTTGTATAAGTAGATAAATTGACATGCGAATGCTTGTACAAACGTAATTATAGTTAATCGGAGTAAAGCAAATCGTAAACCATAAACTCAACGAATCACAACCATATTCTAATCTACACATTAATGCTTTGTACCAAGGTTCATATAATCCTCAGATTATAATATCAGTCACGCTTTTTGCGTCCCCGTCGAAATAAATTCCATTTAAATTTTCAAATAACTCGTAAAAGGACTTGTTTGAATCAGATTCCACGAGTGTTTCAAATGGTACGTCCTTTCAGAGAGCATTTTATTATGGATATGCGGTTTAAAATATGCTTGACGTCCGACATACCCCACATTTTATGATATTTAACTTTCACGAGTATTTCTGTTGGACGTATTAATCCTAGCTATAACTCCTAATTAAAATATTGATCTAACGCACTTTATAACTAGAACCTAGTCTAAGCATTTGAAAACTGGTTTCTTTTTCTCTTTTAAACTTTTTAGATATATTTATGATTTTCAACACCTAAAATCAATTGCCTGCTAAAATATAGAAAATATTTTTTATCCATATGTCTTATAGTAAATTATTAAGAAAACCATTATCATTTTTGATTTTTAACAAGTATACACATTACTAATATTCATTTAATATCCAGCTTTAAACACAAATAAGTAATAGAAAACAGGTAATGTACCAATAGCCAACAAATTTTTGATGCCGGTATATGAGGATTCAGATAATATTCTAAACATACTATTATAGAGAAAAATACTAAAAAAGGTAATAATTTTTGTATTTTCTAAGAAACGGGGACATACATTTATCTGCTAAAAATTAAGCAAAAGCAAAAAATCATGGAGATGACACACTTGAAGTGAATTCTTGACAAAGTTAAAACTGGATCTGTCCCTACTACAACAGAGTAACAAATTATGATGATGCTAATCACCTTTTAGAAAAAGTAGCCAAACAAACATCTTCCAGGCCAAGGACACTATATAGGGATACTGCCTATCTTTGGGAATTATGATGAAATGATTAATGAGATACAAGAAAGCAAATAGGGAAGTGAGAGAAGCGGAAGGGGTTGGATTTGTCTACGCAAAAAGCAACGCTTGGAGAGGAACTTATTATTTTGAAGTCAGTCGGCTGGGAGAGTTTGTTACGTACTCGGATGAGTCAAGCCAATCATAACAATATATTAATATAATATAAATAAAATTTTGACATTTTGAAAAAATAACAGAAGTTCTGCCGAGAAAGTCTACAAAAAAGACTAGTAAAAAAAATAGATTACGACATTTAGGATATATAGAGGCTACTTAACAGAAAAGCTAAATATAAATTTCCGTGTTACGCCCGAGTGCTGCGTAAAAAGGATGTAATTTCACATAACCAAAACATTAATTTTTCAAAAGTAGAACGTAAAAAGGCTATAATTTTGTTAGCTAGGGACATAAATAGGCAATAACTTCA
Source organism: Baronia brevicornis (assembly GCA_031353405.1). Classification (NCBI taxonomy): domain Eukaryota; kingdom Metazoa; phylum Arthropoda; class Insecta; order Lepidoptera; family Papilionidae; genus Baronia; species Baronia brevicornis. The sequence continues at coordinate 22,650 of JASFAT010001687.1, forward strand.
CATAACCAAAACATTAACTTTGAAATAAATTTTCGAATTTCTAAGGCAGAGTTAAAATTAAAATCTTGTTTATAGATCGCTTTAATCAGCCGTAAAAGGAGACGAATTCACGGTTGACGGGATAAAGCCCCTTTAATATTCGTTTGGGATTATTTCGCGATAAAGAAAGGTCAGAGGGGTTAACAAAGCAGTAGGTTACTTCATTTAAGTGTTAGATCCTGAATGTTTGCAGACGTCAATTGCTAGATTTAATTAAACTTATTTTCTTATATTTTATAAGCTTTCTACATATCCTCGCAAAATTTAAAATATTTTATTAAAGTAAAAAAAAATATTTAGTCATGATCTTAAACATTTAATTATACTTTAATCACAATACATTGGATGATAACAAAAATTGTAAAAAAATATAAGCATTGATTTAAAATCGCAAGCATAATTATAATAATTATGCTGTGCCCAAATGAAAATTAAGAAGGAACACAGAACAAATTTTTTTTTTCAAAACTATTACTAATATAAGATAATTTACAATTCTCATTGTTATTCAGTATAACGTCTGTCACCTTATCATTCGGAGTTAAATCCCACTTTATTCTGTTGGTGAATAATAAATGTAAAGGTTTGAAATGCGAATTTTACGCTTGTTTCCAAGCCGTCCTTTACTTCACGTAAATGTTAACGCCATAGATTGGGAGACTTTCAAATGTAGATAGCATATTTATATATATATATGTTGTTGCTCCAGTGGGACACACATAGACTATTACTTATACAAATTGAAATCAGAGAAAAGCGAAGAACAGAAAGTAGATGGAAGAATTAGTAAGTTCGCTTTTCGCAAATTTTATTTATCATGATCATTAGTCTGACATTACTTTGTGATAATTCAGAATAAGAATAAGAGTAAAAATTAACTTTGCTAAATTCAACGAAACAACTGAAATAAAAATATACTTAAAAAAAAAGTAAAGGCAAAACTCATGCCCCAATCACCATCGGAAACATATAATAGTAATGTGTGTTTTATGATCAGGTGTTAGTGTCAGCAGTAAAGTACCTTTCGTTAGTCGTTAAAATTCAGTTAAAGTCGATTTTGATGGCTTTGTTATTATCTTTTTGTTTTGTTTATCGGATCTACTTTTCAATATAGTGCACAGTAATTTTTGACATTACATTGTTAATAAAGACGTTATTCTCAAAACTCATTATTGATTAAATTATCGTAAAATATTGTACAAGGGCAAGGACTGTGCATTAAATATAATGAAATTGCTTTTGTTGTTAAGAGATTAATTCATAATTTTTTAGACAGATGTCACGAAATAAATTGAATAATATTTTTTTCAAAATTAAATCAAAACTTGATACTTAGAACATTAGTATAATATACAATTAAAAACTTTTTTCATGTCGTTTTATACCCTCTAAGGCAAGTTAAATTAAAATCGTGTTAATAATGGTCGGTATCGGCTATAAAGAACTGGAGCTCAGACGACTAGCCCAGCCATCGTTATAAAAGACCTCTTAATATTCGTCCCGGGTATTATTTTGTGAGTTGAAAGGTCAAAGGTGCCGTAAAAATCTTAAAGCTTAGGATAATATATATAGATAGATTTATTTCATTTATAACACACAAAACATTTATTTGACAAAAAAAAATAAAGAAAAGCAAAATTACTTAAATTCCATAAAATTACTTAGATCTGCAAATATACTATTTGTGAAAACTTATTTAAATAAAAAAACTACAGAAGTTAGCATATTGCTGAACATATGATATATGGGTCATGATTCAGTTAGAACTTCCTACTCAGTGAGAAGAAAAACTGATATTCTGCCATCGACCGATCCTCATGGATATGAAGCCCAGCGCAACTTGCGCAAATTGAATATAGATTTTGACTAATTTCTGAACATAATTCTATTATAAGAAAAACAACTTATTCCAGGACGACGAATATATTTATTATATATTTCAATTGAGAATATAACATTTATTTCGAATTGTCACTCATATTACGACATATTTTAATCCTTTCTATCTGGTATTCTGCAACAGTTGGGCGAACACGACTTGTTTGAAGGAGAGAATGTCCAAAGCATAATTTAAATTTGGGCCGCTCCAATGTTATTCTCGAGCAAATTTATGTTTTCTCACTCGCAGCATGCGTTAAGTGGATTTGTTGAAAGTAACACGGGATATGTACTCGTATATCATACAATATTTACGAGTTATGCGTAAATCAGATGATCCGTTTATATTGCGGTTGTATTTCTATATCAATAGTATAAAATATATACATACATGTTTAAAGTTATTCCCTCATATATTTTTAATTTTATTAAACTGTAGAAAGAAGTTATTTTAACATGTCTCTCCTAAAAGAAAACTTAATGCTACAAGTACCATATAATTATTATTTTTTATGGAATAGGATGGTATACGAAGAGGCGTGTTACCTTATGGAAAGCAATCAACGCCGCCCATAGGCACCCGCAGTGCCATAGGCATTGCAGAAACGGTGTCTGCCTTTAAGAAAAATGTAGGCTTGTTTTGTAAAGGTCCCAAGTCGTATCATACAAGTACGACTTGGGACCTAGACTATAACGAATTTACAAACAAATTTTTTATACACGTAACTTCATAAGAAACAATTAGCTGTAACGTGTGGATCAATTAGGCGAAAGAGTCCACCTACCGCTTTGCCATTTTGCACGTCATCAGTTTTTATATATCTCCTTTTGTTTATTAAACTATACGAACAATATTTTATTTGAATTACTGTTATTTTAAAAATTCCACTTCATTTTTATTTTGTTCGAGCATAAAGATATCATTTACTCACCGAATATAGCTCGGAACAGGAAATAACAAAAGTCATTTACTGGCTTGCTCTCAACAACGTACGTGCGCACCTGATAGTAAACTTTTGTGGAAGAATAAAGCCACTATTATGCAATAAAATGCCGCACTACAGTCATTTTACTCCATTTTTTATCATAATTATAAAAATATTGTTCCGAGAAATATATGTATGTATATATACATATATATATATATATATATATATATATATATATATATATATATATATATATATATATATATATATATATATATATATATATATATATATATATATATATATATATATATATATATTATATATGTATATATATATATATATATATACATACATATTTATATAAATATATCGACATATATATATATATATATATATATATATATATATATATATATATATATCGACACAAAAAAGCAAAAACGTAGTAAATCGTAAAATAAAAAACATACCATCAGAACCAAAGTGCAAGGGAAGGGGAGGGCGATTGGACCTCTGGAACTCAACCGCTCACCGAACGAAGCGCGGTAGCTAAGCTACCACTCAGACGCCGGTTTTCTGCGGGAGTGTGGTATTTCCCTGGGCGAGCCAGCCCATTCATACAGCGTGGCTATTCCACTTATGTGATCACCTAAAAAAAGTTAGTTTTAACGCTGTACAAAATATTTTATAGGTCGTAGAGCTGTGAGACTCAGACCATTCGAAGTAGTATTTTTTCTGTTCCGAATATGCAACAAAATTTTTTTGATATCTGTGTCATTTACGGTGTTTTCCCTTTTTTGCATCGATATTTATGATTTAAGATTTAGAATATTTAAGAAATAAACTAATGAAAAAACTTAACATATCAACGTAAACCAATTATGCCATAATTTACAAAAAAATATTGAAAATTATTAATGAACAGTATAGCATATTGTTTGTATCTATTTGATGTAAGATTATTATCGTTAACTCAATATACGATAAACACGCGATTTATTATGAGTAGCTTCACTGTTGTGATCATATCGGAATGGATTTATACTATCTCACATCTCTAAAATAAATGAATTTTTCGCATTGATTTAAAATATTTCTGCTTTTATTCAAAACTAAAGTTATACTTTGTGTCCCACCTTGCACTGTGGAAACTGCTCCGGTGGCCTTGTGACCCTCCAGCCCAGCAACGGCGGTATACAAACGAGGGCGCTCATGAGCCACACCGCTGCTATCATAAGGGCCGCTCTTGCGGGCGTCCGCTTTTTTAAATAGTCCACCGCCTGGAAACAAAGAATGACATTGAATATTTTATCATAAATGCCACTTGTACTTCGATTTGATTAACAAAAAAAATCACACGCTATGTACATTATTATATTACATACATATGTAGGTAATTATCAGTGATAGGAGTAAGTATATTGTATAAATAGGTATATATGTCAATATGGATATGTTTTGGGGACTCCAAATAAAATTACATTACAATAAAGAGTTACTATTATAGTTCGGCACATAATTGAAATAGCTTCAGGATACGATATTTTTTTTTAAGAATCTGTTGTTTGCATAACAAGCTCTAAATACCGTAGAGCCGTGCTACGATACGAAATAATCAGCTCGAGCCAGAAAGTGTCACACCTTCACAGAATATCGGCGTTAGATGGTAGGATTTTTCTACAGCACCCTTTATTAGAAGAGCTTTGTGAATTCATTGTTTATAATAAAAATAATACATAACGTGAAATTAATGCTGATTTTCTTTAGTAACGAACCTTCTACAGCATAATATATGAATGAACCGTTTACAGCGTAATATATACTATGACATACAACGTTTTCGGTTACTGAATATCGTTTTTGCAATCAACAAAAGAGTATCGCGGGGTTTAGTACCGAGCGCTCTTGAGGTCGTTTCTGTATGTTATCAGCGAGAACTTTAAACCAGGCATAATTGCTAAGAAAACTCAATGAATATTAATATAATGAATAACCAATTAGCTCATCAGCACTGTCATATGTACGTTTTTTTTAACAGCCCATATATGTTCCACTGCCGAGCACACCTGCTAACCCACCACGCTCTTCCAATGCGGATTTTCGGGGTTACCAGACTCGAAATAAATATTTGTAACCCACACATATATTAATTCCGATGTGGGGATCGAACCCGCGACATTGACTCCGCGGGCGGAGGGCCCCGTGGCTGAGCCAATTTATTACATAGTCAAATATAATTATCCATAATTTTTTTCCAATTGGTCGTCAAAAGTACGTTAGTCTAACTTAAAAGAGGCCACGATATCTAACTATAGTTGGACTGTTTATGTGAACCATTTTTCCTAACATAAACAATATTAAATGTAATTCTGTGAACTTTGTTTACCACTTGTATTGTGAATGATGATTTTACGAGCAGCAATAAACTAACACACTGAAGTGCAGCGATTAAGATACATTGTTATTAATGTGCTTACATTCAACAATTTCATTTATTTAGTAGGAAGTAAATTAAATTATATTGCTATGTTGCAATGTAGTTTCTCCACGACATTAATGTATAGTTTGTATGCTTAATTGTTGATTAAAACACAGCAATATGAAAGAAAGAATCTAGTGGAAAGGCATGAATATTCCCTCTTAAAATATATTTTGTCATTTAAAATTGTAATTATAACAGTTCTACTTAATCAGATTTCGGATTAAAGCAAAAAAAAAATGAAATTTAAACAAAAAAATAAAATTTATTATTTTGGTGCTTAAATATAATTTGAATATTACGATTAATTGTTTTATAAATAACAGCATCTTAATTTTGTTTTAGTTGTATCGCAAAATATTTTCCTTCGAATATGGGAAAATACAGGTAAGAGAGAGACCTCTGTGTTTGCAGTCAATATTTCCGTGGTTTATTACAAGATATCATAGTAGCCATAGTAGAAAAATAATTTGATGATAAATCCATAATAATAGTAAGATAATAGCAACATAATAATTTTTTTCATCTTGTTACACCTCACATTATACAAATAAAGAATTATTATTATTATTAATAGGCATTATGAATTTTCGGTAAGTAATTATTTTAATTTATAGTTCAACTACTCCAACGACAATAAACAGAGTACCGATTTATTCGAGACAATTTATCGCGGGTCTACAAACCTGCAAACTGTCAAAAACAGATTCCACCAAAGTTTATAGAGTTAGAAGGCGTAAAATTAGATATAAAAGAGACTAAGAAATAAGACATTTATCCGAGAAATTTTAATACATCGATAAAAAAGAAGATATTATTCAATTCCTACTATTAGTTTACACTCTCCCTATATATGTTGTATTTATATATCTTATATTTATATGTCTTGTTAAAATTTTTAATTCTATCCTACTTGCTACTAATATTATAAATGCGAAAGTTTGTGAGTATCTATGTTTGTTACTCTTTCACGAAAAAGCTACTGGACGGATTTAGATGAAACTTTACAGTAATATAGGTTATACATCGGAATAACATATAGGCTACAATTTGTAATGATTTTATGTAATTTTTTTGGTCGTAATATAATGTCAATGAAGTCGGAAAAAAATCTGGCCTCTAAGAGCTATCTTGGCGTACGCTGCCTAAACCATTGGAGTTACACAAAGATGATGTAAGGTAGAATTGTTTGTCTTGGATAGTTCTAAATAAAAGTCTGCGGCAGCAAATATCTGCCTTTTATGTGGAAGCCCCTATGACCAAAATTGTGAACCATAAATTAAGTAAAAAAAAATATATATTTATTTAAAATGATCTATCACGGCACTTAATGTGGCAGACCAAATTCCACGCGAGCGAAGCCGCGGGCTAAGGCTAGTCGTTAATAAAATACTTTTTTGTTCATCCACTCAAGTTCAAATACACTTTTTTAACTTGTAGTGTAACAGTTGATGTTAATACAGTTTTTTCAAATATTAAAAACTTAATTAAATTTAATTAATTAATTTTAGTTTTATGTGGTAGACAAAAATATTTAGCAGGATATAAAAGTAAAAATGTATTTTTTTTTATATTACTTATTTTTCCTTATACTCAGCTACCATTTGTGTTTAAAGCAATAATCTACTGAACGTAACAGTTAGCCCCGCTGAAATGTTATTGAATTCAACAAACTTATAAGCTCTTACAGCGAGAATGCTTTAAGTCCATCGACTCAAAACTGCACCGCTGCACTAAATATGAAATAGCTAACAGAAGACGAAGTTTATCTTTAGGATCCGATAATATTTGCACTGAATTTAGATGTGCTTACAACGTATATATGCCGAGTAATAGCAGAGTGTAACTATTAGATAATAAAACGCATTTATGACTTCTCCGACGATGCGAATGTCTATAGGCAGCGGTGATCGCTCATAGAGGTTATCTAATTCGATTAGCTTACTAACTTCAGAACTGTATTTCATTATTTCTATCATCAAATAATGATATATTTCAGATGCACAGTAACAATAAATTTCTTTAGCATCCATGCTATATATATATATATATATATATATATATATATATATATATATATATATATATATATATATATATATATATATATATATATATATATATATATACTTTGAAGAGTTTTACAACTTTGTAATAACAATTAAAAATATTGCTTGCTGTTTTTATAAACTATTTAAGATAACAAGCAAAGCTTTCAAAGTATGTCTATTAATTTGAAATAATGAAATAACACTGTCGACCAATTGGCTCAGTGGCGAGGCCCTCTGCCCGCGGAGTTAATGGTCGCGGGTTCGATCCCCGCATCGGAGTAATATATGTATGTATTACAAATATTTATTCCGAGTCTGGTAACCCCACCAATCCTCATTGGACAAGCGTGGTGGATTAACGCCCGTTCCTCCAGAAATAGAGAGGCCTGTGCTCAGTAGTGGGGCATATATAGGCTGTTAAAAAAATTACATACATATCGCTGATATACCACAGATCTTCATCTACTACGATCTCGGCATACTTCCCTTGCTTCCTCCACACTCATTATTCTCATCATGCAAGCCCGCTGGTTGAGGGTACTCTTGACCTGGCTTTTCTTAAAAAGTTCAGCAATTTGGTCAAGGTATGTTTTTCGTGATCTTCCTCTTCCGACCCTTCCATCCACATTCGCAAGGTAAAAAAATTAATAACAAATAATGCTTTAATCTAAATAACATCATTATTATAATTTAGAATTCTTTGACGGCTATTTTTAGCAGAAGTTTAGTTCAAGTTCATAAATATGAAATATTATTTTACTGATTGGTTTTAGCTAAGGAATTCTTGACTCTTTTTTTTATATATATTCACGCCTCTCCCCCGCAGGGGTTGGCAGAGACCATAGAGCTCCATCAGCTACCATTCATCGCAGCGAAACGGCTCGTCATTGGTCGCTTTTCGCCCTCGTGAGAATCAGGACGTGACGGGTGGCGAACCACGTCGCCGTCATTTTTCGACAAATTAGGTATATTAAATTCGTCTTGGGGAGGATGGAGGTCAGCCCCAGCAGAGCCCTGCATGCTGAGGTAAGGCACCATAGTCCCCGGGGGAGCCCGACCCCGGGACGATCGGCACGCTTGCGACTAGGCTCGCCCCTAGCCACGCATCCATTGGCACGGCAGACCGTGGATTGGCGGAGAAGGGAAAGGATGGGCAGGAAAGGAAATGCGGATTGGGGGGGTTACCAGACTCAGAATAAACATTTATAAATCCATATAAATATTTATTCCGATGCGGGAATCGAACCCGCGACCATTGACTCCGCGGGCGGAGGGCCCCGCCACTGAGCCAATCGGTCGTCTCGTTCTTGACTCTCCATCTATCTGTATAATAGATTTAAAGTAGCAACAGACGCCATTCATCATCATAATTTTTTGGTTCCACGACGCCTGACTGGCCTAGTAAAGATACCGCTGGTAAATTTCACTTCCACTAGAAACATAAGCCATATTTTAAAAAATTCCTTTTATTCGTGTATTAAAGGTAGAAGATTTATTTGACACGACTAAAATCGATATTTAATTCATATTTTCAAATATTACAAAAACAATCAATTCATTTAAAAACATTCAAATCTGTCTTTTTAATTTTGTTCTGATGTAGGGATTTACAACTTTAAAAATAATTATGAATTGTATTAAAACGAATATATTTTTATCAATACGTAAATTATTAATTTGAATGAAGTCAAAACCAATAAATAATACTTCACTACTACAATATAAAGAATAAAACATGTACAAACGTAAGCACTACTAAATTATTTCCTGTGTTAGTGTTTGTGTTTCATGAAATACATCGCTTCGCACTTAATGAGCGTACTTGTAAACATACGTAGAACTCAAATAATTTAAATTTCTTGGGATCATGGTACATACATAATTTATATGCAAGATATATTATAATATAATTTCGTATGAGCCCAACTTCGAACACCATTTATACTTTACGTATACAGCGAAATGAAAGCCGTTTCATTAAAATTATACTTAGTAATAATGAAACACTGTTCATATCAGAAATAAAATTATCGCTGCTTGAAGTTTGTAAGTAAAATATGAATAGCGTATTAAAGAACCCTCGTAGAATTTTAACGATTTCTGATTAAAATTAAATTAAGAACTGAACGGATAACGTGGTAGCACTATTTAAACTTATGTTAATAATTTTGAGGAAATCAATGTGAGAAGTCGAAACGTCGATATACTCGTAGTACGTCCTGAACTTTCTAAACTAATGCATATCAATAAAGCATTTTGAAAAACGGAGTATGGGCCAACTACCAAATAGATGTTGCGAGAACTAGCACTTATAAGTATTTGTTTAATACGTTAATCATTTAATTTTAATGTATCCGGGAGGCATTTTCTCGTATAGTTTTTATTACGTCGACGTTTTATTGATTTAGGTCGTTGAACTATAAAAAGATTTTAAGCTACCTACAATATTCTAAACTACAAATAAATATCATAGTAATACTTTGATACCTCTTCCAATCAAAAAAAGTGGATGACAATCTAGTAGTGACAACTAATCCCTCCCTTTCTGTCATAATGTGTCATCCAGCGGGGTTTAAGACGGAGGGGCAAGTAGCTCCTTCATATAGGCAAATTTTATCATCGTTATTGTTGTTCCCAGCTCATTAATTGTGGGCTTCCTGCACGAGTCCTGACGACGTTATGTAGGCCATAAAGCTAACAACATTTTTCCGCAAATACAAAGATGAAGATGCTTCCTTAGAAATTAAAATCAGCCCGCGGCAGTCCATAGCTGGACATAGGCTTCACTCAAGGCGCGCCATCTAGCTCTATCTTCGGCTACACGCATCTAGTCTCTGCTAGCCGCCTTGCGCAGATCGTCACTCCATCTAGCAGGGTCCCACACTAGGTTTGCCGAGTCACGGTGTCCGCTCCAACACTCGTCTACTCCAATGATTGTACTCCAACAAAGGTGTCCAGCCCATTGCCACTTCAGTCTGCTAACTTGAAGAGTTATATCGGTGACTCTGGTTCTCCGGCGAATTCCTTCGTTTCGACGGGTTTCCTTTGAAATACATTGCCGATGTTCTGATATTAAATTGTAAGCAATCAGAAATGTAGTTTTATGTAAAAAAGAACTGCTATCTGAAAAATTGCACGTAGCTTGTGAAGGTCAATTTTAACCAAAATTGATGTTTATTTAAATTTATGGTCCATTCAGACATAGACAAGGTTTTCGCTCAGGGTTAAATTATCACACCGGAGTTTATATCGAGATTTTTCTAACTTTTGAATTTGTACTTTAGGAGTAGAAATTATACTTTCTTTAATAATCATTTCTTTATATGTGCCTATTCTAGACAGTATAACACAATGTTGTATTTTTCTATTGTGTGTGTATAAAGAAGACCTCAAAATAATTTAATAGTAAACTATATATTGTACGAAAATATATATAATATATATATATATATATATATATATATATATATATATATATATATATATATATATATATATATATATATATACACAACTGTACATTAAACCAAGACAGTAGTGCCAACTACCGTTATCAAAATACTGCACTTCCAATTTAATGCTGTTACTGAACACACAAAGACGTTCTCCTGTTCCTTAACGACGAGCATCGTCGTATTACTTTATTTAACTTCCATCTTCAGCACCTGTATTTTGTTGTTTCAAAAAAGTTAACATTTTCTTAATATCGAGCATTTTATTTTTATTTTAAGCATTTCATTCAAAATTTTATCGTTACGAGCGTCAATTAAGCTTGTTTATATGTATAATATCTAAGTGTTTAAAGAAACTTAAAGTGAAAGTTGATAAAATAGAAAATAATGAAGCAAAAATTAAATTTCCATAGGTTTTTATGTTCCATATATTAATTTATCAATTTGCCTGATATGATAACATTAGATGCTTGTCAAACAATAATTTTCAAAATCCCGGACATGCCATCTGTATTTAAAAATGAACGCAAACAAAGATGAAATACTGGCTGTATTTCATCCCAGTTTCTCTATCAATAAATTTAAGTCATTGATTAGTTTAGACACAAATTAAGCTCTAATACCCTAAAACATGGATGAAAGGTACATACATATAAATTACACACGTACAAAAAAATATTTCCGTCTATTAAATTAATTTAAGTTTCAAGCAAAATTTGAACCCAAACCTCTTAACTTTAAAGTGCGCTTATGACTTAATTAGTGATTTTATAGCAATTTTAAATAAACGTAATTAAAACCATTACAATTATACTCTCTTAGTAACCTAAAAAGATATACGAGAATGGGTCCAGAGTTCTTTTATACGTCGAGCAAGTAAAGTCAGAATAAAAGTAAATTTATTTATAGTTGGAATCTATGTAGGTCAAGTGTAAAAGTTATAATAAAAGCTTCATCACAGAAGTTTTAAAGCAAACTTGTTCCTCATTCGAAATTATACCTTTTATATTCAAAAGCTTAACGATCACCAAGTCACCTCTGAATATTATTCGAGGTTACAGAAAAGATATAAAGAAAAAAATAAACAAATAATTTAATATATAGAAGCCATTCAAAGTTTATGCCTAACATTTAGCAAAAGAAACCTTTCAACAATTCAGAAAGATAAATGAAATTCGAAACAGCGGCGGTGTGTCCTGAAAGCTTTTCGCTAAACTTGTGCGTATTATACTCCCAAGTAAAATATAAAATACTTTAAAGGACATATGAAAATAAATACTCACAAAAGTCAAAGTTATGCATGAATGCTTTATTATATAATCTGAATAAGAATTCTTATGGATTTACATGAATTTTTTTATATCGATAAGATAAGCCAAGCAGCCACGATACTTGGGGTAAGTGATCACCAGATCACTCGCATGCTCTTTTTCCCGCTTTACAAGAAAAAAGTAATCACCGCCGGTTATGGACGTCCGCAAAAATGCGAAGTGCTAAAGGCACTACAGGTTCTTGCCATTTTTTGACTTGGGGGAAATCTTTCTAATGTAAAATAAAAAAATAAAGTACTTTGTTATTATTTATTGTTGTTACGTCCACAATTGACTGTTTGTTTGCGCCACACGTAACAACAGTTCTATTTTTATTGTGAGTGTGAACGAAGGCTGAGTAATAACTGAGCATTACTCATACGTCGGCTAATATGTCGATGCCTGATGAACAATGATACGGCAGGAATGTTTTTCGCTTTCAGTTATTTTGACGTACCATTTGTTAGTGGAAATTGTTATTTTAGATTTATAAACCACATATTTTGTTCCCGTTTTTATTTCTTTTTTTTTTTGGCAATTTATAGAGATCTCATGTAACAAAATATACACACATAGTTTACATTACACATTTAATAGAGGTAGAGCCACGCTGCAGATGAATACTTTGTTAAGAATGGCATAATATTTGTCTGTTAATAAAGGGCCGGCTCGCCCGGGGAACCACACTCTCGCAGAAAACCGGCATCCGAGTGGTAGCTTACCTACCGTGCTTCGTAACGTGAGCGGCCGAGTACCGAAGGCCCAACACCCTCCCCCCTCACTCTACCCCTCCCCTCCCATTCCCACTCCCATAATGACACTTTTCTTAAAGGTCGGCAACGCTTCCGCACTGCCTATGGAGCTGCGAAAGTCTATGGGCGACGTTGATTGCTTTCCATCAGGTGATACATCTGCTCGTTTGCCTTCCTATCTCATAAAAAAAACATGCTTCGAACAAATATGAAGATACACACACATGACACATAGAACCAGTTTATCAATCTATCTATAATCGGTCTTGAAATGGTAAAACTCAATACATTTTGAAGAGAAGATACAGTATGGAATGAAAAAACTTGATATTGTTTGGTTACTCGAAAATGATCACTCGTTGTATGCTTGCTATCTGCAAATTAATATAACTAGCATCTCCACCTACATATTATATATTTGAGCAACGATAAAGACTTCTCTTCCTTTCTTCACTTTATTTTAATTTTATAAACGATATTTTTAACGTTATATTATTTGAGATACGTAAAAAGATATTCTTTTTATTTTATTAACTTCTATTTTTCGTAACAGTAGTAGTGTATTTGACGTTCTTTCTCAGCAATGAAAATGACATTGTCATTTTAACATTTTTGCTCTCACATTTCTAATGTTATATAATATAAGTGTCCTTCAAATGACAATCGAAGTAAAACATGAAACATTTTCTGCCATCTCGCCTTATATTTCTCTCTATTTTCAACGTTGACAATGGCCGACACTCGAGATAAAGCCACGGCAAATAATTTCAATTGACATAAATAAAATGAAGCAATAAACAAGAACAAGGAGCCATAAACACGCATCGTACAAATATTTGTTTCATTACTACAGTGTCACAGTACACACAAATAACTAATTGTAAAATTATTTACCATTATAATTTACTCACGTTTTTAATAAAGTAAGTATATGTCTAAGGGTCATTTCTACAGCCATAATTTGTCCTATTGTGGGAAATCCAATACTGTACAGTAAGACAACCGTAGCACGACCCAGCTCTGCCCATACCATATAAATATGACAATTTGAGCCATATGTGAATATAATGATGAAATGGAATATCATTTTATATGGTCTTTTAATTTATGTTATGAGTTCCTAAATATCCAAAAGTAAAAATAAATGAATAAGATTCGAAGGAAGACTTCACACTTATAGTATTGGTACTGAAATATACTTTCAGCGATTCTCATTAAAGATAGCAAGCGAAGCCAAAATCCATCAAAAGTTTACAGTTTCACGTCGATATAAATTTGTGTGAGTTTAATGCAATACGAATTTAGAATAGATATTAACGGATTGTGAACGTAAATCGATTCAGTCTGAGTGCTTTTAAACAGCACAACACAAATCTTATTAAAACAATAAAGGTCAAATTACGAATTAATGATTGTTTCATTTGCCCTTTACAATCTTATTCCATATTAAATAAAATGGAAAGTATGCATGCATATATATATATATATATATATATATATATATATATATATATATATATATATATATATATATATATATATATATATATATATATATATATATATATATATATATATATATATATATTCACGCCTGTCCCCCGCAGGGGTTGGCAGAGACCACAGAACTCCATCCGCTACCATTCATCGCAGCGAAACGGCTCTCCATTGGTGAGAATCAGGACGTGACGGGTGGCGAACCACATCGCCGACATTTTTTAACAAATTAGTTTTAAGTTTATTTATTAACGTCTCCAAATCCAAATTTATTTATGAGACTACTAATCGTTTTTATAGTGTCCGTTGACTGTTCCTTCAATTCAATTGTTCAAAATTTTTTGTTAACGTTTTATCAAAAATATAGTTATAAAATTATTTACATTATATTATTGATATTCTAATTGGTGCATTTATTCCATGGCGAAGCTCTCGCTTTTGTATATAATTGTTACCGGTGTGAATCAATGAAATAAAATCAGAATAAAAAAGTTTCTTCTGTATTATAAATAAACACTTATTTTTTTTTTATATTGAAAAACACAATAAAAAAGTGTTTTGGTGGTTCTAATTTGTGTCCCACGCTTGTATATTAAGGCCAAGTTATTTGAATACATGTTAAGTTTTATGTATAATATTATGTATACGTACAATCATAGTATACGTAAAATAAATCGATCTTTTAACTCTTTTGCGAATTAAAATTTCTGATCATATAATAATATTTATAGTAGATTATGATTATTACATGTGGTTTACCTAAGATAAGGTCAAAGAAAATGTATATTATTTTTTGTTTACAGTATTCATGAGCCGCGTCTCGTGGAAGTACCGCACTCTCGTATCACACCAAGTACACCGCGCTGTAGTAGTATCTACCACTGAAAAAAGTATAGTACAGTAGTATATCTGTACTACTGAGCTTTTTTCAGTGGACGGAGGCTCATACTTTACTTCACTCACCTACCCCACACCTATTTCTTACCATATCATCCCGAAGGTATCATCCTACGTCTTGTCTAAGGACAGTTAACACATCTATCTGCATTACCATTATCCAATAGTAATATAGTATTACAATTATCCATCTTAAAAGAAAAAATAAAAAATTTTACAATTACATTACAACAACAATTGTTATAAGTATACTTAGTAACTTTTCACTATGATATTTCACTGCGTAGATTTCCCAAGCGGATCTCGCCGTTTGTCGGCACTGTTCGACTTTTTGCGTCAATTTATTCTGAGAAAATATGAATTTAAATAAAATATCATAAGCCAGAAGGTATCTTCATTTATTGACAGTTTTCATTAATTTTATTGATGGTAAAATGATTGAAATGACGGAAATCTGGATTGAAGAACCCATGAATTCGATTTAGTTAAGTTTTAATTTGTTAATAAAACAGTTACATTAATTAATAAACTCTGTCGAGCAAATACACAGAAACAGGTGAATTTACATAAAACGAAATAAGAATTTTGAAAGCACTGACATTTCTATCACATAAGAATGATATAATATTGTAAAATTCGCAACAAATATTCTTTACAACATCCGTTGCCATATTCAATCGCAGAATGATTTGTACAGCATGTTATTTTATGACACAAAGTCGATATCATTTCGTTCAGATGCCTTTGTCTTTACGTGAATATTCAGATTTCAACTCTGACAAATACTTTATTTGAAAAGTGTACGCAATAAACTTTGCATAAAGTTTTTAGTAGAGGTAGTGCAGATTAGTTTTACATTATTCACATTTATTTATTTTGTCGAGCCGTAATACATTGAAAATCTGTGAGGCACAACTTATGCAGTTTTTTAATAAATAGTTTATCAATTATTAATTATTTAAAAACTGCAACTGTAAATAAGTAAAATAAATCGAATAATATACCACATGTTTTAATCGTCGTGGTCTTTTCTTTTATGTATAGTTTTCAATCCAGAGAAGAAGATTTTAGCAGTGATATTATACTAGAATTACGTTTTACAAGGGCGTTGAAATAACTGAATTTAATTTATCCAGTAGCACTGACCCAATTTATAAATTTTATGTTTCCAAAATTGATTAGAATTTTCGACGCAATAACTTTGCGTTTACCATAACATAACATCGTTTTTGATTTAATTTATATTGTTGGTATCATTGCAAAAAGTTATTTGTCATAACTTCGCTTTATTAAATACCCAGTGTGAGGGTAGCTGAGATATATAAGTTGGAAACCTCTTACGGTTCATTTTAATTTATAATTAACTAAATCTAGTTAAAGTTGCCAAAAGTAAACTACGTAATTATGAGATTTCCCAGAAGTTTGTAGCGTAAACTGGGCGAATGCAAGAACAGATGCATACATTTAAATATAATAATAAAACACATCATAATATATTTTAGTTGAAACTTTATTACCATTTCCTCGAAGAACTCTGGAAAACTAAATAATTACTTAAAGAATTAAATGTTCACAATTTAATAAAAGGCTTTTCACATACATACATACATATATATCTTCACGCCCGTTTCCCGTAGGGTTGGCAGAGACCACAGCCTCCATCCACTACGATCCCGGCACTCCTTCCTTGCTTCCTCCACACTCATCCATCCCTCCTCTCACATTCATCGTAGCGAAACAGCTCTCCTTTCGTCGCTTCTTGCCCTCAGGAATTAGGACGTGATGGGTGGCATCCCTAGTGTTTTTTTTTCTAAAGAAACTTCAATTTATTTAACTACACTTGCCGCTTCTAACTTTAGGCTCACGGCGATACATTTTGATCAACACCAGACGATCTTTGACGACTAAATAACAATGAAGTTGCAATTTTTCAAATCGAAATTATCACACACAGGTAACGGCCTAATTCTTACTCTATGGTGCTGCTGACTTATCTGTTCACGTCGAAATGAAACTACATTAAAACTGTTATAGAAAGAAAATATATTATACATATAAATTGTATTGTATGATCCAATGCAGAAAACTTCACGCTTGTTCAACTTTGCAAAGATGCTTTGCATACAATGTGCAAACTGACAGTGTTCGCCTTCATACGTCACATTAGATTTAACTTTCACCGTGTTATTTCACAAGAAAATTATTATAAAACAATACGAACGTAACCAATAGAATAAGTAGAAAATAATAAAGTCAAAATTAAGAAAATGGTTCTTAGCCTACCTATATTAAGAATGTAACAATTATTTATTTTATTGGGTAGTAACAA
This sequence comes from Baronia brevicornis, assembly GCA_031353405.1. Lineage (NCBI taxonomy): Eukaryota > Metazoa > Arthropoda > Insecta > Lepidoptera > Papilionidae > Baronia > Baronia brevicornis. Next base: position 40,266 of record JASFAT010001687.1, read on the forward strand.
TGATTTTTTATTAGTAGTAACAACTACATTGAAATTATCATCAAAATAATCTCTCGTCTCCTGCAATGTATTTTACTGACTACTACCGAAATATTTACTTTATTATTTTTTATTATAATTCAGTATAAATCAATTTAGAATCAAAGGAAGTGTTCTTCTCTCTGTTGCGTCAAAGGCCTGTGACTGTCAGCTATAAATGACATAGCGTGTATATATTTTACATAGCGTGTATTTTAAAAAGAACTATACATTCTAAATAACCATAAATTAAAATCATTAAAAATAACTATAGATATTTAATTGTCACAGTCCAGTGCAAGGTATTTACCTCTCACACAAATTAAATGTACAATCCCCACGCATTGCAGGTAGATTGAATTTATCATTCAGAAACTGGTTTTCGTCTGTTGGTATTTCCTCTTATAATCTTTTCGTTCGATACACATCGTAAGAAATGGGAAAGCCCTATTGAATGGTGGAATTCACACTGCAATTTGTGCCCAATATCAATTGTCAATTTCAATTTGCATAATATCAATTTGCAATTTGTGCATAATATCAAATCACAACACCAAATTGAACATGTGTTGAAGGGCCGGTCTCTTTGATGTAACCAAGTTTAAATTGTATGGTGTATGTGAGTTATTTTTCTTGTATTGTTTGCTTTAAACCAATACTTAGAACTTAAATGTGTAGTATGTATGTATTTTGAAAATACAAATTTATGTTTGTATATCCAATGTAATTTCGTAAATTGTAGGTACTTATTCCCTTTTATCCCAAATGTAGTTCTTTATTTTTTATCTATTTCTTTTTTGAACATATTCACATATGAAATAAATGAGGTTAAAAGAATTTCAACAACATTTTAACAACAATGAGGTATTCTTCGTGCATAACTGGGTCAAGGGAAAACTGCAACTGTGTCATACCTTAATTATGTTGGGTGAAAATAGCTAAATACGGAAGAAATTTAGAGATTATTATAATTGGAAACACCTGAGAGGGACGTCAGAATCAGGGGTGACGGACGATTTCATCTATTTCTCTTCGTTGTACTCTTCAAAGCACTGAGTAAGTCCTAAACTTCTAACTTCATTAACACAAAGTCACTAAAATTGTAAATTAAACGAGATGAAAGCTGACTTCCTCAGGCTTTCTTCATCATGATCGTCAAGCATAGTAAAGAAATTTTGTTGTCAATAAAACGTTTGGAAATATATAATACATTAAACTATTTTAACATTTTCAATCATCAGCATACAGAACCTGGAAAAATCTGTTTATGTACCTCGTATACGAACTACTGCTAATTCTTCTTTTTAGTCAGATTAGTCCCATTGAAAACTCAGCAGTTAGAGATTTTTTAGTTTTAGTTATTTATTTAATACTCATGTTAGTACATTCATAAATATAGTGCTTTTATAAAAACTGGTCGTTAAAATTTAATGTTCCATAAACTTCACTTCAAATTCACTTGGGAATGCACTTAGAAAATACTGCAAAAGTTTTTAAATATACAAGTATTTTTAAGAGTTCTGTTTTCAATATTGGACTAACACTTATTTTATCAAATACGAAATTGATTTTTAGTATTTTTTTTATATATATTCACGCCTATCCCCCGCAGGGGTTGGCAGAGACCATTTTATTAGTATTATATGTGACAATTTGCGTTTTTTTGTGACAGGTAAGATTCAAGTTACACTTACCCAAACCAATGAGGTGGTGAAGAATTTACATGCAAAACCAAGCATCACGAGTTCGATTTTCGTATAGGTATTCGATCTGTGCAATTTGTATGATGGAATGAATAAGTGAATGAATGATGAAATGAACAAAATTATCTACGATGTATAGAAGCCAGTACGGAGATTATTAAATATAAAGTAATGAATTATTATTAAATATCAAGTAATGAAGTATTATTAAATATGAATAATTTTAAAATATAATAATTTATTCGTTTAAAATAATTTTAACATATAATAATTTAAATTAAAAACAAATGCATATATTTTCAATTTTCGTCAAAAAAATTAGATTTAAGAAACAAAGCAGCAGAAATTTAGTTATCTTTAATCAAAATTACACTTAAAGCCCTTTTTATACGGACACAGAAAATAAGGTGTGGTGCTTTTATTATGATATTCATAGTTGACCTATTTGCTTTCACAATACATAAAATTCCCTTTAGTGTATATTCTTTATCAAATTTAATGACGTCAGAATATTTTAGGATTATCTCATTTTAGTAATTATATATACTGATACTGAAATAATAATTGAATGAATTTTATATACTGATACTAAAACGTGCAATAAATAAAGATAAATAACAATAACTTTTTGTTTTTTTTTTTTTGTTATTAATATGTATTCCTTTTTCAATATTTAGAGCGTGAGTGTGGATAATGCAAAGAAAATGTGCCGAGATCGTAGCAGGTCGAGATCTGTGGTCTCTGCCTACCCCTACGGGAAATAGGCTTAATCATATGCATGTATGTGTGATTTTTATAATTATATCAGAAATACAAAGATGAACACTGAAGAAAATAAAACTTTTATTTTAGCTTTAATGCTCGTTTTACTGTATTTTGTCAAACAAATAAAACAGTAAGTACGATAAACCTCATATATTTAACCCACATAAATAAATAGAACACGTCCGCCTGTAGTAGCACACATTTCACCAGTTTCGTTAACCTAAGTGACGTACTTGCTAGGTTATGACGCATTTACAGCGAATTCGCGTATCCCGCAATAAATTGCCGTGGAAAGTTGAGCGGTGCCGACAAACTGCGAGATACGCTGGGGAAATCTACACAGAAAAATATAATATAATAGCGACGGACTAAGAATCACCAAAATTAAGCTAGTTTATTTTCTTAGAAATGAACATATATATTAACATCAAGATTCAGTTGAACGTTCAGTTATTAAAGCTAGAGCTTACGATTTTTAGGTGGTGAGTTCGTATCTTCCATTAGTTAACCATTTCTTAATTTAGTTAGAATAGCTGATAATATTTTTTTTAAATTAAATATTGCTAGCCTTCTTTTTAAATACATAAAAATATTATAATATTTATGCGCAGTAATATTCTATCCTTCGTCTTCGTATTTAATGGCAAGTAGGTATACGTAACTATTATACCACTGTTAAGTAAAATATAATAATAAAGTATTATATTATGAAAAGTTGTTGTTAAATAGTATATCTTGATAAAATATAATAATAGTAGCAAATATACTAAAACCTATGAAGTTTTATAGATGATAGAGAAGAAAGGAAGCGGCAGGAAAGGAAATGCGGATTGGGGGTATTACCAGACGCGGAATAAACATTTATAAATCCATATAAATATTTATTCCGATGCGGGAATTGAACCCGCGACCATTGACTCTACGGGCGGAGGGCCCCGCCTCTGAGCCAATCGGTCGGTACGAATATTATAATTTATATTATAAACATGTATATATGTAGAATGTTATGACGTGATGTAATACTATGACGAAACTAACAGACTCTTGTAAAAAAATTAAGCTTGTAGTTATTTGAAAGAGTTGGAATTTGTATAATTGTTCACGATCCTTTATTTACTATAATTTTTACTTGCACACATTCTGACTAAATCCAAAGAAAGGGTAGTTTTTGTCTGTCATATATTTCTTACGATAAATTAAGCAAGAATTTAGATTATGTAAATTATATCTAACCGTAGAGTTTGAGCCGGTTCCAGTTTGTTCGAAAATTTCTGTTTCTTCCCGTTTCCAAGTTTAGGGGCCTCAATAACTTTACACAACGCAGTAGTGTTACAAGTTTAAATGAACACGAATTCTTGGCGATTGTATTCTCTTCTACCAGAAAGCTGAGAACATTTTCCTAATATAAATAAGGTATTTTATATTCGGTTGATATCGATCGTCGTATATTTACTACTAACGTGAATTAAGATTTCAATTTTAATCGCAGTAACAGCGAACATTTTTTTACCTATCTTCGTAACGGAGACCAGTAAACCAGCTAGCAGATTGTGAATTTTATTTATTTATTTTTTAATGTCTGTTTTGTAAACCTCGAAGCTGCATTCAACAATATACAACTTACAACACTGTTGTGTAGAGACTCAAAGTTTCTATGAAACCAAGTAGAAAGTGAAACTGAGTACATACTCACGATATCAGATAATTAGGGGTAGGCTATCCGTAACTTGTCGCTCACCGGACGAATCGCAACAGTGTAACCTTTCCTTTCAACCAAAAGACTTGCAAACTTAAACCCATACTAATATATAAAGATTAAGACGATGACCGATACAGTGAGAAAAGACCAATATAAAATTGTGGACCGAACATCTGAACCACAACTTCACTCATAATCAATAACTTTATCACATTTTTGAGGACTATGGTGCATGCAGGCATGCAGGGCTCTGCTGGGGCTGACTTCCATCCTCCCTTGCGGCTCGTGGGATTCACTAAGACGAATTTAATATACCTAATTTGTTGAAAAATAACGGCGAAATGGTTCGCCACCCGTCACGTCCTGATTCTCATGAGGGAGAGAAGCGACCAATGGAGAGCCGTTTCGCTGCGATGAAGGTAGCGGGTGGAGCTACAGAGCTCCCCCGCAAGGGTTGGCAGAGACCCTGTGGTCTCTGCCAACCCTTGTGGTTGGTGGTGGGGATAGGCGTGAATATATAAAAAAAATTACCACATTTTATTTCAACTTTAAACTGTCATAGTGTTAATTTATAAATAGCACGTGTTTCATTATTCTAAATCAATTCCATAGAACTAACGCTCAGACATACTGAACACTCAAGTGAACTTGTATTCAAAGTGCCTTTTATACAGCCCATTTGAAAAGTAACACCTGAAAAAAATTAACACTAAGTTCTCTAACTGAAAGTAATTTCCTACTTTTTTTAATTTAATTGGGTTCAACTTATAAGTTTTTGCCATTCAACTCGAAGATTTTTCTGTCAGGAGAAAATACATCAATAAGTAATGGTTACATAGAGAGTTATTTAATTACTTTTCAAAACACGTTCATACCCCAAATAAGGTCACCATGAGTCTATTTAGGAAGATAAACAAGCTGCACTCACATTTTCAAATAACTACTACACTTCACCTAGAAAATTTATCACGTGAAATCGAGAATAGGGATGCTTTTGACTCTAATACTTAAGGATTTAATAAGGCTTTATCGGGTGTAATTCGATATAACCGATTCCAGTAAATACCTTACCCTCAAAGATATCGGTGTTAATTGGTAGCATTGTACTGCAACAGCATTTCGTATGGTCAAATCAGGAGTCCGGAAGTCAGACTCCCTTTATTTTACTTTTTTCCTTCACATTATTCACATCCTACCCAAAAGTAGGTAACACATGTGCAACACTTTGGGTGTTGCTGATGTCTATAACCAGTGGTGATTAGTTACTATCTACTGATCCGCTTGCTTAGTAATTTTTGTTAGAGATTCAACTCTTCAATAAATAAAAATTACCGCAAACATATATGTTTTACATATAACATAAGCGCTTTCTGTTACAATGCTTCAAACATTATTTATCATCTAGCAAGCATAAAATGCAAAGCTCTAAACCCGACAAATAAAATAAAACACGATTTCATTCAATTTACAGGGCTTATGAACTTATTTATTTCCGAGAGCTGCTTTCTTGCGGCGATGCCCACTTTTTCATTCACTTTTCCTCTGGAGATATCTCGCGCTCCATTTATGGCATTTTGTATTTGATGTAAAATTTTTCTCGCATTCTGCAATACGCAAAACACGAGAAATGGTAATATCATTCAATATTATATTTATATCGGCGTCACTTCAGCGTTGAGTCTTTTTTATTTATTCTACAACGTAAGCAAAACAAAAATAGTTCAAAAAAGAATATAAACATTAAATTTATTGTAATGTATGATAAAAACATTTTATCATGATTCATTCCATAATCTATTGTACATAATCATTATCATCAAGGCATTACAGCCACGGGTGGGCTAAGGTCCAGAAAGGTTTCCTAGACCAGGCTAAGGCCTGGTCCAGTAATTCTTTCCAGTCGGGACTTCGTTTAACTTTTAGCTTTTAGTTTAAAGCATACATAAGCATTTTTGTAATATTTCATTTTACCCAGTACCGAAAGCACTATATGATATAGAATTGAAGATCTTGGTTTTCTTGCGCCTTTCCTCATTAAAGCGAAACGTTTCTGTATGATGGAATAAAGTTCGACTTAACCTTAAATACGGTCTTTAAGCTTTTACGTCATCGAGGCGTTTGAAGAGGATTAAAATTTTGATTCCCGTCACCGAATAATTTACTCTTAGTTAATTGAACGCCTCGGGTTTAATTACTTTGAAGATTTTTGACATTGTTCAGAATAATTTTAGTTTCGAATTTTTATAAACCTACTCTGATAAACCCTGTAAGATTTTTATTGTGCAACACAAATATTTGTATTCTATGTATACTGGTTTTAGGTGTGTTATTAATTAAGAGGATCTACAATCATTCTCATAAAGCCCTAGTAAAATATTGTAATCGATTAAACTTTTCAAATAATTTTTCAGGCATAAAATTAGTTTCGCCGCTCAATGATATAAAAAAAAATTTTGATTTGAGTTCTGCAATTGCATAAATGTATACGTATGTATATATATATTTATTAGAAAATTAATAGTTTGTATATGACAATCGGCACTCGGAGAAAAAAAACTACAGTACAATAATAATAGTTCTGTTACTTCTATGAATTGATTATCGATCGATTTGGCCAACGCTTAGTTTCACAGAAACGCGCTGACTTTGTTTATTTAATGACCAACATATACGTAATTGTCGAAACCCTAGGGACTAGTCTTTATCCTGCCATTACATTTATCTGCACAGGCTGATGAACTAGTAACCCCGTATCTAAACCCATCCAAAAAAGTAATAAGGTTTTAAAACAAGTTTAATGTAACTTTGATGTGTGATCGAATTTCAGAACCACCTTGTCATTGTTTATTTATTTATTTATTAGATAATCCAACAGTTTCATTACACAACTTCTTACTTAAAAATAATATAACAAGCAATAAAAACCAAAATAGGATTACACAGTTTGGGCTTAAATATATTACTTTTACAAACTAGAAGACATATCAAATATTAAAAAAAATTAAGTTGAGAATCTAATTTTGTGAGTTGATGTGTATGTGTGTGTGTGTGTGTGTGTTTGTGAGTGTGTGCGATTTAATTTACTGCATCTTTACTTTTGAGTGTTTTTCTAAAAGTCCTTTTTGACATGCTGAACAAATCTATATCTGAATAAAACTCATTATATGTGTTGACTATACGGCTAAGGATGGTTAAACTACAAAATACTTAAAAATACTCCGAAACTTCCACTTACCTACTATATGTAAATAGAAAATTTTCCACTACCACTTTATGATGAGAATTGGCAATAAACTCCGTGTAACTCATGAAGATTTGTCAAAATTATTATTCTTTTGCTATGTTAATGTACATTTTTGCGTCACTGTGAGGTACACACGTATAATAAATTTTCACATTGTTCAACCAAAAAGGTAATGTAAAGGTGGGTAGAAGTAGCTAGTAACTAAATAGAAAATAACTGATATTAGAATTGAAACTGAGATATTACGATCACAAACCTTAGTATGAAAGTGATAGAAAAATAAAGTCACTAATGATTACGCTTTTTGTAGCTCTATCCATAATTCGGAGTAAGAGATAATTATTTTACAAGCCTTTTTAATATTTCTTGAGTATATGTTTGAAAATTATAAAATGTTATTTCATATAAAGAGACAATTTTTACATATTTATCAAAAACGTTATAAAAAAGGTGATGATTATAAATACAAAGATATCATATGAACTTAACGCAGCCATTAGGTTTTATAAAATTATACAATATATTTTTCATTTGCAATACCATAATACAGATACAAAAAATGTATATTCAAAAAACATAATTTAAAATTATTTTTCTATATATATATATATATATGTATATACATATATATATATATATATATATATATATTTGTGTGTCTGTGTGTATATGTATATATGTGTGTGTCCTGGAAATATAAAATATTGCTCACATTTTTATTTTTTCATACAGTAATGTAAATTTATTTAAAGCTGAAGTTTTGACTGCAGTTAAAAATTTTACGAAACGCTACTAACATTGTAGTTAAGCAATCTGAGTTAATTTTAGTTTTAAGTTTAATCGTTAAGCTAAGCTTAATACTAAGGTACGCTAAGTTTAATAATAGTATATTTGACTGATAATAATCATTCCATAAACATACTTTAATAATAATAAACAAAAGAAATATATTTTTCTTTTAAGTTCTAAATATGAATAAATAACATTTAGTAAAAGAAAATGATACATTTTGTACTACAAAAGGCAAAAGAATTTAATCTCCGCTAGATAAAAATAACTGCACGTCCAATGTGAAACCCAATACCTGTGGCTCATTCCGTACATTCGAATTGAAGCTCATTGATGGAAAACGGCATAAGAGGAGAGGAAGAGAGGTTCTATTGTTCGAATTCGTAATCCCTCTGAACTAAAGATTTTTTCAATACAAATCGAAATCACTAGTTTTCAACTACTTGTGTTCTGAGCTGCTTCGTTATATCTTACTTAATGTGTATTTGTACAATTGTATCTAAAATCGACTTTTAGGACTTTTAGGACAAGTTTCTTCAGTATCCAATACCATTCAAATCTCCCATTTTTAAGGAAGTACATTAACTGTTACTTCAATTAATTTTTGCTGGAAATCGGCAATTTAATTATATTGATTTAAGCAGATCCAACTGCATCGTGGTAGTTCAATTGTAAACCCATTTGCACGTGGTTTTATTTCTACGATCTGTATGAGTGGCGATCTGATACAGTGATACTCTGGAAACTTGTTTTCACGTATCAAAACGATACGACATTGAAACCTTCAAAATCAAATCTACAAATTTCTCAAAGGCTGACAAAGCTCCTGCAATACAGTCCCTTCAATAAAAGATATAGGTAAATATATTTAATCATTATATTCTTTAAAACGTAAGCACTTCCGTATTTAATTACTATAATTACTAAAGTTTTACTAAATATTCATTGGTCGACACTCTGTGTCGTTTTCGGTTATAACATTTTTAACGAATTTATCGTAACAACGCAGAAAATTTATTTTAAATATGTATTATTAAAAGTTCGCCGTGCCAATAGTTTAATATATTGAGATCACGCCAGTGTATTATAACTTTGAATCAAATTTTCAATTGAACTTAAATTTCAAATATTATACTATATCTATTAAAATCAAACAGAAGTTACCAATATCCCACAATTGTCAAAGTTTATATTTTAACTCAATTTAATACAATAACAAATCGAAACAAGACAAACCGTTGAGTTTTCCTTTCTCCCCCAATTAACTAATCCAATTACAACAATTTGTACGAACATCACAATGCTAAAATCAAATGTTTGAGTCTGTCGAAAACTTTTCTTATCCTTACACTTTATTGCGAAGTTCCATAATTACTTTATTATTTGAGAAATACATTATGAAATACAATTTGTCAGAATTGTTGTTATTCTTATCATAATATTATTAATGGTTGCGAATAACGTTTCCCACTATAGATAAAGTTTAAATTTAACCGAGAAATATCTTAAAAATTTCACACCCACCATACGGATGTGTAGCGATTCAGCACCTTTCTCCTGAAACTTCCACACACCACTGCTATATGGAACCAACTACCTTCAGCCCCATTTCCGAACCAATTTTGGAACAACATTAGAACTTTCGAAAAACAAACCTAATCGTATATCAAATACTGGCAACGACAATGATTGATATTTAATTCTTTATATGATTGATTTCTTTCTGTCAGAAGACACACTTGCTCTTTTGCCTTCTTATCCCAAACAAAATTCAAATTAACATGTTAAATAATGAATGACCTATGCAGTGATTTTAGAAAGAACATGTATGTATACAACATTTGTATATCGACAGGATACGTTCTGTCGATTTTCGTCGACACATTAATTAAATCGAACAGCTCTCCCCGGATTGGAGGCGTCACGCTTATGTCACTGGAATCAATTAAACTTCATGTTATTGATTACTTGCTGGACTTGACTGGCAGTTTAGATTTCAATAAACCATTTATCTGTGTTTGTAACATAAAATTACAAGCCATCTGGGTGTGAAAGTAACGGTTAGGCGGTTGATTTCATTATGAATTGTCTTTTATCACTAAAACTAAATATGTTTATACGAAAATAATTTAGATAACCTGATTGGCTCTCGAACTACTGCTTTCGAAGTCTTAGGTTATAGAGACGATTCCTACATTGGGATAAATGTATGACAGCCTACAGGTTTATACTGGGTACCTCATCAATCTGTCAAGTAACAATGGATTATATAATATATAGGCTGCAAAAAATATGTACATGCTTTTTAGTAATCGAATCCACAACCATTGACTTCGAAAGCATAAACATCGCTACGGAGCCAATCTGATAATACATATATGATCATCCAATTATTGTATGAAAAATAATCTTGAGATAATATCAAATAAGAAATAAATTTATATGAAGTTAATGGAAAATTCTTCTTATAATCACATATTAGTTTTCCATTACAGTTCTCTTGAATAGTTATATCGAAACATAACTAATATCAATCGAGTAATAGAAAATAAAAGCATAAAAGTCTATAGAAACCTATAAACATGATTACATGAATTCAGAAGTTGTTAGTTGATTATAGAAAACTATTAATATTGCACGAGACGAATGAAACCCTAACTCAATAATTGGTAGCTTACAGCGTACGATAGAATCGTAACTGACATGGCCGATGGGAAATATGCATTCGAATAACCAATGATGTGGATAAATTTTCCGATAACATTAGTACTGCAAGTTTTCAGAATATTTGTTTAAGTAAAATATTTAATACTTATTTTCAAAATTTTAAATTAACAGGTAAAATATGTTTTTAAAATAAACGCAATATTATATTCAATATAAACGGATAACATGGTCTCCAACGAAAAGCTGTGGAGAATCAGCAAAGAGGACCCAATACATGTCCAGATACGTCGAAAAAAATGGAGATGGATAGAGCATACTCTCCGGCGCCACGTTAGTCATATTCCCAAATCGAATGGAATCCGCAGGGGAAAAGAAAATGTGGGCGGCCAAAACAAACTTGGCGGCGTACTGTGACGGTCGAAGTGCAGAAGATGGGCCTATTCTGAAGCGAAGTAAAACGGAGGATGGAGGGCATACTCCAACAGGTCGAGTTGGAGAAACGACGTGTCTGCCCTATGCCCCACCAGGGGGGGGGGACTTAGAACTCAGAGAGAGATAAACGCAATTTAAACAAAAAGAAGAAATAATTAAATTATACTTTACTACAAGTAAAGTTTTTAAAAACGTTTGAACTGAATTTTACAGGACATTACTAAGAATACGACTCATCACAGTATAACTTACGCTTGTTTTTAATAAAGTTTTACTACTGTGTTGTTGAAAAGTTAAAATTATAGCTGCGGGCGAAGTTACCAAATTGTCTGAAATTTATATTAATATAAATAGTTATTGTCTGTATTTTGAAGAAAAATCTTTTAATATTTTAAAAACACCCTTAAATTATCTTAGTATATATATATATATATATATATATATATATATATATATGTATATATGTATATATATATATATATGATATATATATATATATATATATATATATATATATATACAGATATATATAGATATATATATAGGCCGTACTTAAATTAATATCAAGAAATTTTATAAAAAATTTCAAAATTCTTTTAAACCTTGTCTGTAGCATAAGTGATTCGGCTCGTCCGGGGAAGTACCACATGCTAGCAGAAAAATTGACATCTTAGTAGTTATACTATTTTATAGATTGGAATTATTTATTAGTGTTTGTGGAAATTTAAATAAAAATAGAATACGTCTGCACAAAATTTTATTTGAATTCGGACTAAAATATACTCAATTTTTTTTTAATATACTGAGCAATGGCCTACATGTACGGAAGACAACCGAAAAGTTTCTCGGTTGTCTTCCGTAGAGTCCACTATACCTGAAGATGCCTCGTGTTGGGGCGAAACACGTGTCGTTTACAAGGTGGAAAAGTGGTAGTGTGAGTTTGGTGTTGTGTATAGTGGTTGGTGGATGGAGAGATGCTGGCCGTTTTTCGGTAAGTTTTTGGTTTAAGTTCCAAATAAATCCACTTCATCCAGCAGGAAAATACACATTATTAATTTTCTGTTATTGTTTGCTTGTCGCGGATCTTAGCTAAGTAAAACTTTTGACTGTCCACATAGTGATGGATTTCCTTAAAGTAACGCCTGACTTCATTAATAATGCACTGAATACTGAAATAAGGAAAAATATAAAACATTTTAGTGTACTTTACTCAATTTTACTGCTAAATAAACAGTCACGTTTTGAAAAACACAGTACGGAGGAACCTCGACTTTACCTTTGAACCAGCTTTATTGCAGTGAACCAATATGTGGTTTGTTCACGGGTAGCAATGTTCGAGTACGTGGTATTAAAAATCCTCGTTTCATACCAAAGCTTGTTTTGATGTCTACCAAGTTTTTTTTTTAATTAAATGATTGTGTCTCGAAACGTCTGGTCACTATTTAAAATAATATACTAAAATATGTTTGCCTGAACAATATAAGACAATTAAATTTAATCATAAAAAGGAGACTTTACCGTTTTATTACCTCTCAAATTCTAACATAACAGATAATCAATGTACTCATGATTACAAGTTTCATTTCGACGATTTACATAATTGTCATATTGAATCTATTCCAATAGTCTTGTGATTTTTTTCTTTATAAAATTATCAATTTGAAAATTTACTATCGTGAATGCATAAATTACTGATAAGGTAAACTACCAGTAGCAGTAAATTATCACATTTAAACGTACTCACAAACATCTGAAAATTACTTATGAATTGAAATTATTATTATCGAAGTAATTTTCGGCAAAGTTTTAATGCACTCAAAGAAAGTGTTGAGAACTTTAAAATGCTTATGTTACAACATGGTTCTTAGAGGTTAGCAAACTGAAAAGGCAATGAGCTAGTCACATTTGTCGTAAAAGAGTACTCAAGTGTAGTCAATATTTTTAAGAAACGTAGTGTGTGACGTCCCGCGGGTACCTGCTGCCGACGATCAACAGCAGTTGACAAAGACCGGATGCGTGTAGTGGAAGATCAGGTTAGATGCCACGCCTGAAGAAGATCCATTTCTAGCATTGGACTACCACAGACTGATGATGATGATGATGATAAGCTTAATAGCTGGCTACAGGTGTAAAAACAGAGGATTGTACTCATTTTTATTGTCTGTAACATCACTTATAGTTCCGTTTAAAATTGCATTCATAGTTCATAACTTTTTTTCTATGGGTAAGGGAAACGAGGAATCGGGTCACCCGTTGGAAACCAATCAACGCCGCCTATAGACAATACCATATTTTTGCAATACCATAGACAACACAAATACATTGCTGGCCTTTGACATATGAGTAGGCTTGTTACGATAGAGGTCATTTTTTAGTCTATATTTTTTAAAAAGATTAGCAATGTTTAATATTGTTAGAATTTTTGTTAACCTTTCCAATCAAGCTAAGAATGTCGTGCCCGGAAAAGGTTGACAATAATAGTCCATAGGAAAAGACGAACTTAAGACAACGTTTTTTATATACCTATTTCCCTTTAAATAGAAGTAGATTTCACATTTTATTCTTTTGCATATACATAGTATATAATATTCTGAATCAAAATAAATTGCTATTTTATTGTAACAAATTCTGCCTATTCAATGTAATGCGTTTTATTCGATATATATGATAGGTTTAAGCTATCAATCATCTGCCATTGACACATGCGAGATATCGAAGCAATATGATTTAGGATTGGTTTTCGATAGTTATGCTGACGGTAGCATTGTGTAACGATTTATTTCGAAATATTTTTATCGAGTCCGATTTCTATGCTACTTAGCAAAATGTTGTAAATTGTGTTAATAAATAAAATAAAAAATCGTTCTTATAATATTTTAGAGTTTTTTTCAAAATGAAGAAAGATCGCAGATGTGTAAAGTGAAAGTGCAAAATTCCTTTTACGCCTATCTAACGTCAATTCTGCGAAGCGTTACGATTATGGAAAAACTTTTCAGCTTGAAGGACCAGAAGTATCGTGAATTTTCAGGTTAATGTTAACGACATTTTGACGTATAATACATTCTCAAATTTATTTGCAAGGAAATAAAGTAGAATATTGCGATACTTTAATATAAAGTTTATATTATAATGGTTTAATATAGTCGGAAGCTTCACAGGAAACTGCCGCAATAAGTCAAGTGCTCACTGGCGTCGACATGTTATGTGGATCAGTCACACGGCTCCATAGATTGCAGTATTAATATTAATTTTATGATTTGATTTATTTGTAGGAAAAATCACAACTTAAAGTAGACCCAGTTACAAATGAAACTTAGGTACACCTAAGTTTCGTTTACATACATACAAATTGTGAAACCAGCTTATTTTTTTCACTACCTCGTATACTAATGTATGTTAAATTAATATTATATAATTCCATATGTACAACGTGATTTTTAAATTAAATAATATGCTGCTTCTAAAAACTTAAAAATCTACATATATATCTTATCTCTAAAATATGGACAATCAGAATTTTGACTTAGCTAAGATCCGCGACGAGCAAATAAAAATAGAAGAATAATATTGTGTGTTTTTGTGGAGGAAGTGGATTTGCAGGAAACTTAAACTAAATCTTACCGAAAAACGGCCGTAAATAATAATGGATGTCCGCAAAGTAATGCCTGACTCCATTAATTATCCTAATCTCTAAAATAAGAATATAAAGCTTTTTAAAAATTATATGAACGAAAATTATCGATAATATTATAAAATTAGATCAGCTTTCTGATCTTAATGCCCGTGTGTCCCGTCCAAGTACGTCCAGAACAATACATAATGCATGTGGACTTAATCTTTACCGGCTTGAACTAAATCCTTTGTGCTGATATTAAGCTCACGACCTGTGGCTTTGTAGAATCTCTTTGAATTGAAGTGATGTCAGACCGTGTTTTCCATTTCATTTGAAATAACTTTAAAGTTTCATATACTATTATTATTTAAAAATATTGATCGTCACAGCGAGTATGACTAAATTGCAATTGATAAATTATTTTATAAATAGTGGGCTTGTAAAGTCATAAAATAAATATTTTGTTTTCATTATCAATACATTTTTTTTAATAAATAATATACAATTATTAAGCACATATAGCAGTAGAGAGAGGGGAGCTAAGCTTTAAAACCAGACTCACTACGTATTTTCAAAGTAGGTCCACACGTTTAAAACATTGAAGCTGCTTGTAAATTTAGTATACAATAAAAGAAATACAACAGGGACTTATAATTTTCTATTATATAATACCACCATCGGAATCGATTTGACCGGATCTGTTCGGGAATTCTCGATTATTCGAACATAAAATCGAATAACACTATAACTGCTGCGCGTTACGATTCACGATTGCAAAATACAGTCAGTGAAATAAAAAGATATTGCGAATGTACGTACGCTTGCGTGCTCTCAGTATATGTATATACTTGTATCTCCTAATATTATATGTTTTATGTCTCACGTAAACAATGGAAATATGCACATCAATAATAACTCACTTCAAACTCATCTCAACTTTTATAAAATCAGAAAATACATGAGACAACGAAATCATATGGATAATAAATGATTATAAATGATGCGCTAATTCTTCAATGGTACATGAATAAAAATATTTGAATTAGTTATTATAATATTAACTAGATTAAGTGACAAACTGCGCAGGATGCACGTCGGAACCTAGTTTGTATTCCAACTTTGCCAGAAATAGCACAATTTGGTTTGCTAATTGAATTATTCATTACGAACCGTCATAGAGAGTGCAAATGCTACGTTAAACGTAACGAGACTATACCAAATCCAAGTTATTTCCTTAAAATTGAAACCGTTCACCCACTGTTGCCTAGATAACCTATAAATATATATTTACATATTCTAAACCTATAACATAAACATTTTCTATCACTACTGGTAATGTTATTATAATTGTACATTTGGTTTTTACTGCTACTAGTAGTATCAAAAACCAATTGTACAATCAACATCATTTTACACATAGCTATCATCATCATCAAGGCTGTAATGTCTTGATGATGATATTATTTAAATAAAAGGAATTACAAACATATACAATTAACCCAATCCCAGCAATACAACCATGAAATTTGTTAGTTAAATTATAACTGTAACAAGATTTAAAAAGGAGAAACTGCACCATATGACACATTAACTTACTTAATTTATTTTTCAGTGCTACCGGAAAAAGCATTGATTGATTTGCAAATCCAATTATTTGACATGTTTGATTCAAAATTTCGTCTGTCAACTGATGTATGGACTTAATACATGGGAGAGTAGTCATTAACTTTATTTTACTGGTCATTTAATTTTTTCTTTTCAATTTATGTGCAATTATTTAATCAATGAACTGATAATCATTAAATAAATCTAAATAATCTAGCGGTGCATGATAGATAAAGAAATATATTTCTAAAGTGATTTTTGAAACAACATTATTACGTATAAACATTAATGGAAGGATGAAACACTGCACGTGCATTGCCGACCTTAGGATAAGATGTAAATAATATATAGAAGGTGATGAAGGAAGTAATAAGAGGGTTAAAAGAAGAGAAAGTGGAAAAGATTTGTACCATCAGATCCCTAAGGTCAAATTTATTTTTCATTTAAAAAAGTAGCTTAACGACAATCTATTTAAAGTTGTATACCAAACAGACAAAAACAAACGAGTTAATAAAAATGTTTTATAACAAATAACACAAAATGCTTTTAAATACTGTCCCATCATAATATCGTATAAAAAAAGAGAAGACAATTTTACTTTGCTTAACTAAAATCTTTTTTAAAAAATTGTTTTCGTTTTGTTGAATATATAAGCGCCTATAAAATATAAATATGTCCAGCTTGTTTTCTACGTGTAAAAAGATACAAAACTTGGCCTTGCTTAAATGTGTCATGGCGTTGAGCCAAATTTGGTGACTGTCAAGAGCACAGATTGAATCGATTACTTAAAATCACGACTGTTTCTTAATTATAAAAATCGTTATTCTCTTTAAGTTGTTTATTGTATATACTTACTTATTAAGCAAGTAAGTAATGTAAAAGTAAAGTAAAGAAAAGAAAATGCGCCCAAAACAATCTTGGCGGCGTACTGTGACGGCCGAAGTGCAGAAGATGGGCCTATTCTGGAGCGAAGTGAAGGGTATAGCCTCCGACAGGTTGAGATGGAGAAACATCGTTTCTGCCCTATGCCCCACCAGGGGGACTTAAGACTCAGAGAGAAGTAATGTACATTTTGTTAATAAGTTTAATAAAGAACCGAATACTCAAAATAAGAATAATATTTTATATAGGTTAAAGTTAACAATCTTTACTAGTCAGCGAGGCACTAAAAGAAGAAAAAAAATTGTGCCAGTAAATACTTATCAGCGTTGTGTTTCAAAATTCACTCTTGAATTTTCTTAATTAAATTCAGTTGTTAACGTTGCGGAAACTTTCAGTTAAATTGTTGGGAACATTTCGAACAATATGTGGCCTACTTAAAATTCTATATGAGAAAGTCTTAAATTTGTTGAGTTTGAAAATGTAGGTACATCTTGGCAAACTTTATTTGCTGCTGTAAAATTAACGAGTAGGCTCGACGAAATAGCATAGTTTGGCCGAACAGTGAGCAATACATACAAAACATAAACGAAAAATAAATATTGGCATCTTATTTAAAATTACGTTACTCCCCAGACACACTTTAACGGTGATATCATGATGACCCGACACCATTTCGAGTTATCATCTTACCCTGAATCGCTTAAGGATTGTTCCCATCC